>RZIO01000002.1:1256086-1277894 GCA_004338095.1 Gloeostereum incarnatum
CCGCATTCGGTTGTATTTGGTTGATCTCGCTTGCATGTCCCCTGAAGAACAATCATCTGATAATTTGTTAAGATAGAGATATGCCAATACATACCTGAATGTCCGCAAAGGGGTTGTCGTATCCGTTCGCTGAACATTGATTGTTCCATCTGCGCCACATGTGGCGAAGGTCTGATCGCTTAACCAAACAACATCTAAACAACAGTCTGATAAGAGTTGGTGTTAGTGTCATACAAGGATAATCAGTCATCACCACTACCTGAATGGTTCTTGTATTGCAGGAACATTTTCCATTCGGCAGGATTGGCAGATGAGAAGTCCCATAGGCACGTAGTACTATCTAAACTAGCAGTGACCATCCACCTCCCGTCTGATGAAAAGCGCGTAGTGAATATAGGGCCCTAGAATCAGGTCAGTATTGCGTAATTTATAAGATATTAACCAACTTTGTGTTGTGTATGTTGGAAAGCGATGGTTCCTTCCGCTTTACATATCCGGAGAACGCCGTCGTATGATCCGACAGCAAGGTAAGTGCCTGAGTGGTCCCAATGCAAAGAGGTCAAGTCACCGGCTTCGACTTTTGCGAAGCTCTCGATCGAAACAGGTGGCCCGGGTTTCGTGCCATCGGTTGGTACGTTCCAAATTTTGACGATGGCATCTTTCGATCTGTAGAAAGTGACATGAAAACGAAGGTAGTATACGAAGACGTTCAACGGACCCCGTGGCCAACATATAAGGCTTTGCGGGATTCCAAGCACCGACGAAGACCTTGACAGAAAAGAAAATTCAAAAGAGTTTGAGAAGACCAAGAGGGCGACGTCTACTTCTGTCTTGTGGCCGGTAAGAATTGTCACTGCTTTAGACTGAGCCTCATCAGCTTCTGTTAGGATAGTAAGTAAAATTAAACTAGACAGAGTTGAAGGTTGACACACTCTGTGGGGAGTCCACGGCCATTGCATTACTTTCCCGTTTGGCGCGCTTCTCTACAGCAACATCTTCGATAGGACTTGTCTTCCTCTTCACTCCGGCAGTTTCTCCGTTCATTTTAGTGGCCGACGATGATAGAAGAACGGCGGGAGATAATTTAGAGCTTGAGGTCGAAGGGTCAGAGGAACATTTATGCCGTTCAAGGAGGGAGAAAGTGGCTTTGCAAGTTCTGTCGGATTCAGTATTCTTGAAATGCACCTCGGCCTCGGTATAGAGAAGGGCGCGGAATAGCAGATCAACAAGTTCACCACGAGGGATATGTTTTCCATAATGTTCGGAAGTCTCTAGAAGAGTCTCTTTGCGTAAATTGAATGCGGAATGGTAGAGACCTTGGGGAAACTAATGAATTGACTGCGAGAGTTGACCAACGCCGAGGAAACTCACCAGATTCCAACAGATATGAATGGATTAAGCAATTCACTTCATCAGCAGTTATCAATATCCTCTCCTTTTCGAGTCCTGTCGCCATTGCGCCAACAGAGAGACTTGGACTGACTTAAGCTTGGAGTGATGACTTGAACGGGGAAAGATGCTGTTTGTGCATGTGTACGCCTTTTTCGGCCCGGGGTTCCGAGGTGAATGCAATACAAATGATTGGTAATCCACCGATCGGCCAGCGTCCATTCTTCGCAGCCGTCCATCCAGTTTCCTTAAGCCTGGTGTCTCGAGTTGCTCCAAAGCTGATACTTATCTCAATTCTTAAGCCAAGATTGTCTCGAGCACAAAGTTGCTAATAACTGACTATCACCTGCCTAATCACATTGACCTTGCTCATGAAACTGCGGCGAACGCTATCAGGCGTGTCAATTGGTACTCTCGACTCGCTCTCGACCCAAAAGTTATTTATTTAATCCGGATCCTTACCATGACTAAGCATAAGTACTTGTTCGGCTTGCTACGTGTTCTCATACGTTCTCCCAAACATGCGCATTCTTGTCCTCGGTGGTACTTCCCCCTCTGGAATCGCTATCATCTATGAGTTTTTCAAAGTCTATCCAGATGGATCCATCATAGCCTATGCTCGTAATCCATCCAAGTTCCCCCAGGAAATTTCTTCCAACCCCGCAGTTACAATCATCAAAGGAGAGCTCACTGAAATAGCTGCACTCACCTCTGCTTTTGAGGATCATGGGCATATCGACGCTGTGTTGTCCGCGCTTGGCCCTCTGTACGAGAACAAAGGCACTCCCATTGCCGACGCCTACGCCTCCCTCCTTCCTATTATGCATTCACATAACTGTAAACGCATCGTCGCACTCTCCACTATTTCAGCAGAAGACGCTCACGATCGCTTCTCGCTCTTGAGAAAGCTTATTGTCATCATCGTATGGCTCGTCGCGTCGAACATGTACAAGGAAGTCATTGCTCTCACAAACGTCGTGCGTTCAGAGGGTGACAAATACGATATCGACTGGACTCTTGCCCGCGTTCCTCTCCTCCACATGGCAGAGAAGCATGACGTCGTCGAAGGATACGTCGGCGATGGAAAAACAGGCTCGTTTTTGAGCCGTTGGGCTTTGGGACAATTTTTTGTGCATGAGATCGAAGGGAAAGAATGGGTTCGAAAATTGCCAGTCATATCCTCACATACACAGTGATCGAAGTTACTGTGAGTCTTCTATGGTTGCGTCGATGTAGTCTGATTCCTTCTCAATTCACTGAAAGTCATCAGAATGTCGTGTATGAAAGAATGGAACCGTATGTAATATGTACAGGGGCGTTCTAAAGGCCGGGGTGAGGTTGAGGGAGCGAACGTTGGCGTGAATTGTTGTTACGGATTCGGTTGTGCATAGGCGTTGTAAACGTTATGCTTCTCTTATTTGTGTCTTGATCTTACCTGGAAAATGTGGTTCATTTCCTGAACACATCAGAGCAAAATGGAGGATAAAAAACAACAAACAACATGGAAGGTATCTAAGGTTGGATGCAAAACAAACATCGCTCTTACACAACTAAAACGGGAATCCACTCCTAGGGCCCCCACCACCGAACCCGCCGCCTGCTCCTCCGAAGCTATTTCTCAATCCACTCCCACCGAATTGTGCGAACAACTCTGAGATATCGGCCTGACTCATGCCTCCCATGCCGCCGCTAAAGCCATCGTTCATGCCGTCTTCGTCATCTCCCATATCGTACCTCTCCCTCCTCTGTGGATCCGAGAGCACGCTGTTTGCCTCGACGACGAGCTTGAACTTCTCTTCGTCACCTCCCTACGAACCACACGTGTGAGAAAACCAAAAGCGGCGAGGAAAATATAGCAGTCATACCTTATCAGGATGGTGTTTCAAACTCTCCTTCCGGTACGCCTTCTTGATCTCAATGTCTGTGCAATCTCTCTTCAATCCCAAAATCTTGTAATAATCTTTGGTCTTGCTCCTCTTCAACACAGCCTCGGCCTTCTTCAACTCAGACCTCAACACACGCGCGTCAGCTTCAGATTCAGCCTCACTAATCGCAGATTTGAAATCTGCAATGGCTTTGTCGTACGATTCTAGGTGAAGATGAATACGTGCGCGAGTACGGAGAGCTTTGAAAGAACGAGGGAAGAGGGTGATGGAATCTTCCGTGTCAGCGAGAGCCTCTTCGTATTTATCCAACTGTAAAACGAAAGCAATTAGCGGGTTGTTCAAAGTGAAGATTACTGCGCTTCTACCTTGACAAGGGTGGTTGCACGATTGGACAAGAGTGTAGCTCGAATCTGACCGCCCTTTCCTTCCTCCTCCGCTTGTCCGATACGCTGCAAGTATGTTTCTGTGTTAGAGAGCTTACCGGCTCCATAATAGGAGAGAGGTCGCGCACCTCCAAGGCTTCGCTGTACTTTCCGACAGCCTCTTGCCACCGATTGCTTTTGAACGAGACGTTGCCCTCCTCCTTCAACCGCTCAACGTCCTTCACTCGTTTCCTGAGACGCTGCGCAGGTTCAAATGAAGGATCCAGTCTCAGCGCAGACTGCGCGTGTGTAAGCGCCTGCGCCAACTTGCCAGTCAGGAACAGCACCAACCCACGAAGAGACAGGACTTCGGGTGAGTTTGCGTTCTGCCTCAGCGCATCACTAGACAGCAAGAAGAGTAATCAGCCATTTCATGTCTCAACTAAAGATATCCCTTCCTCACCTGGCAGTTTGAGTAGCTCCATCCCAGTTCCCTCTCGCTAGCTCAAGCTCGACTCTCCATACTCTCCAATCGACGGGTATTTCTCCTCCCTCACCCTCGATTCCTTGCAAACACTTATCCAACGCTAACCTCGCCATACCCCAATCTTTCTTTGACCGGGCGGCATCGAAGTTCTTCAGATGTGATTCAAGCTCGGCAATTTTGCTCTTAAGCTGTAATGCGGGGGCGTTTTTAGGCTCGAGGGATAAGACGGTGCGCAGGTTAGACAACGCTGGTGTGGGGGATCCAAGAGCAAGGTGACACCGGGCGAGACGGAGGAGGGTTTTCGCGGACGGTTTGGACGATTGGAGCGTCGCCGCTTGCTGGCAGTCGTCAAGGGCAGGCCGGAAGCGCTTCAAGGCCATGTAGGAAGCAGCACGATTTGTGAGGAAGCTAGGTTCAAGGGGGTTTAATTCTGAAGATGGGGAGAAACCGCATTAGCATTCGGAGAAAGCGGGTAAAACGCAGGAGAACAGTGCAGTGGAGAAATGGGAGTCAGATCCACTGGAAATCGGGTAGAAAGATTGTGCGGATAAACCGTTTTCGACGTGGCTGAGATTTCCATGCGTGAGAATGAGAGCCTTTTGACGCGAAAGCTAAAGGATACTCACGAACATAGACGGTGGCGGAATGTGCGACTTGTGACGCCCCAGGACGTCGAAGCACTTCACAAAAAAGAAAGTCACAAACCTATGGCCTTTGTGTATAGATCGATAGCTTCCCCATATCTTCCCCCTTGAAAGCAACATTTCCCTGCTCCTTGACCTTTTCAGCCCGCGCGATTATATCTCCGGGCTCTTCTTCTGGAGGTGGGGGCGGAGGCGTAGGGATCGTCGGCGTCTGCGCCGGGGCTGTAGTGGGTGTGCTTGGACCCGCGGTACTTGTGGGGGGACTCAGAGGTACCATCTCCATTGCTTCGTGCTTGTTTTCATTTTTTGAAGGGCGGAGAAAAACAGAAGAAGTACCTAGTGGTGACTTTGGCTGCCTTCTTCGCTTGCTTCGTTTTTTTGCTCACCATCTTGTGGCTTATTCAAATGAAGGCAAGGAAGAAATAGGGAAAGAGATGGCGCCTGTCGTCGTGGTCGTTGGTGAAAGAGCTTTTGCAATTGACGGGGAGGCGCCGATCACTAACGCCGTGCAACTTCTTTGTATTTCTTTCACATTCCATTGCAAAAGAAAGTACAAGGACACGACTCTTTTACGAATTTACGACTTGTATATGGTTCTATTCTGCTCGTGGCTTGTTCGCAAAAGCAGCAAGCTCACTGGCGACTTCCTCCACCAAGTCCCTCCGGACAAGACCATTTTTCCAGGTTCGAACAGATGGTGTCCAGAATTGGACTGCGGCTTCCGATTGAGACTCATCGCAGCCATACCAACATCCTGCAAGACCAGCGTATATCGCTCCGACAGTGTCCGCATCACTTCCCAGATTCACAGCGGTCAAGGCGCCCTGTTCAAAGGACTCTGTCGCGAAGAAGCAGTATAAGGCTGCAACAAAAGAATCCAGCACGTATCCGGACGATGGAAGGGTATCCTCATTTGGAAGAAAGTAAGGATTTTTGTCAGTTGGACGAAGAGATCTTGTTTGGGCTATCAACTTGAGGATAGGATGGTGCGCATGATAGTACTTCTCGAGATCTGTGTCGTTTTCAGGCAATGGAGGAGCAGCCGATCCAAATGTAAGGGCTTCACGAAGTGTCGCATCTTCGTAAGGATATGTGGCAAAGTACTGCATGAGGTCCAACTTGCTGAGAGACATGTCGCCATCGTTCGCAGCTCGTATGATCTTCGAAATCGCACCCGTCCACACAGCACATGCCTCAATACACATCGGAGAAGGATGTGTCGTGACGCTGCTCCTCCTGGCATACATCTTGGCCTCTTCCTCATCTCTCCAATACGCGAGCCCAATGGGCAAAACACGCATCAGACTCCCATTCCCAGAGAAATCGACACCCGCTAAATCATTGCGTATCCTCGCAAAAGCTTTGCCCTTGTCTTCGTATTCTTGATACAGACGCAAAGCTCTCGCGATCGTCATACCAATGTCAAAGCATCTCCCTACCGCAGAGAGAACACCCTTCCTCCTCCAATTAACGTAGGCTTCCATCTGGTCCTTCTCGTCAAAACTGCCTTTGGCGATAGAACGAGCGAGGCAGAGAGTCATAGATGTGTCGTCTGTCCATGTCCCAGGACCGATGTCCGCAAAGTTTTTATTCGGAATCATCGAGGTAACTGGGGGGAATGAGAATCTGCGTTTAAATTCTGCGGGCCCTCCTATATGGCGTCGGTGAGTAGCTCAAGAGTCAGGACGCTTAAGGTAAGGTACCTAGTGCATCCACCATCGCCGTAGCGAGCATGGATGCATGAACTTTTGCATCAACCGGTGCAACGACGATGGTCTGAGCATGTAGTTCCACCATCGTGCTGGTAAGACGGTAAGGACTAACGTCGGTGACATCCGTGCCGACGGAACTTGGTTATTCAGGTCGTTCAGGTGCAGACACTCATCGAGGTACATATAATGCAGTATGATGGCCGATATGAATAAAGCAAGTCGAAACGCGTGCCCTTAGCAAGCTATGGTCTCGCAGTGGGGCTGCAGTGAGGCGGCGGCGGCGGCGGCGGCGTATCCAAACTTGTGAGTGAAAGTATTAGTGCTGATCGATATATCATCATATAACATTATAGTCTCTTTATGAAGTCTTGGTAAATATCCTCCGGGACTGCGACTCTGAGCTTGGGGTCAGCCAATGATTGGTACTGGAGTACCGGGGTAACACTGTTGCTTTGACCGCCTCCGAAATTCGAATTCTGTCAGATCCAACCATGACAATGCATCTGCTTTGATAGCTAGATTCTAGTAGCGCCAATTCTCTTAGAACTGTAAATATAGACAGCCTTCTTCACGGGTATCTCTCCGGTCTCTCTGGGACCTTCGACGTTCGAAAATACCTATGCCATGTCAACATGTTGGTCAGTGCTCCCAAATAAGCGCTAATATGAAGGGATAGTATTGAGAAAGATAGCACCCACAATGTGGGCTAAACACGACAGACCCATGTCCGTAGGTAAAAACGAAGCATACATTGGAATTAGTGTATGAACATTTAAAACAGCAACCACTTTTGGCAACTGAACGTCGATAGAATAGATGTGAGGAGAAACAGCTGTAGATGTAAATGTGAAATGAATGTGAGTGTGAGTTTGAATAATTTAGCATGCAGTGCAAGAACAAAGAAACAAAGACTGCGTGGCGGTGTGGCGGAATTACGTCTGGGCACCAGCCTTTCTCATCTCCGAAGGGCTTGGGGGGAGTTTCTGGCGTTCAGAGTCAGAAACTGCGATCGTCTCTTTGTGCTGAGGAAGGGAAGGTGCTGAACGAGCCCGAGAGGTTCCTCTTCGCTCCGGGGGAGGTAGCGTGCGGCTTCTGGTGGGCTTCTTGTGACCCTTCTCCGCGTCTACAGGTCCTGGCGATGATGGCTTTGCCGCCAAAACAGCATCGGGCGGCGGCAAGAAGTAAGGTGCTTGGTATGGCTGCGTCCGAACGCGCAAAGGCTGCGACCGTTTCTTCTCTGCAACCGAAAACGTAGAGGCATGGAGAAGCGTCGGTGGGCATACTATACAGATAAACTTAAGTACACGATGGTATCAGAGACGAATTGATGCGACACTTACAGGAGCTATTCGGTGCGCTTGGAGACTTGCGGATAGTCTTAGGTTTCAGGAAGGACCGTGAAGGGAAAACGCAAGGAGACTCAGAGGATGAGGTAGAGTTAGTCGACAGGCGCGGGATTGAAGACTTCACGTCTTTCCACCCACGGACCACCTGGAACGCTGGTCGGTTGTCATCCGTCCCTTGTTCTGCGACCTCTGCAGGAGACGATACAAGTGGATGGTCCACGAGAACTGGGACAGGGAGTGATGTCTTCGGTATCTGAGGAGAACCGCGATGTGAGAAGTAGTCTGTAGTCGGGCGTTTCAGACCCCATCGCTTGACATTCTTTGCGGGAGCGAGAGGAGGGTCGGGTGAGGAGGTGGTACTGGAAGGTGCGCCTGAGGACGAAGAAGAGGAAGAAGCGGAAAACGTTGACGATGTAGAAGAGGGAGTACTGTTTCTTAGTGACCGACGGTGGCTACGGTCGTGTTTGTGCAGGGACTGCATACGACCGATAATATCTGCAGACGACTCCTTTGAGGAAACCCCACAATAGTCCCCTAGTACACTGAGGAGAGCGAATAAGACGCTCTGACAAAAGGGTGTTGATGAGATCACTACCACTTAAATAAGAGAAGTGCAGAACGTACCAGGGAGTAGCCAACGGAAGCAATAATTAAGCTGGCTGAACGGATGAACGTGCTTTGGACTGGGGCTTCCATGTTCAAAGTCAACTTGAACGAGGTGGGCGGTGGAACGGAGACCACAATTCGCCTAAATGAAGACTGAAAACCGGAAAACCTATGCTAGGTCTTGACCTGATGGAGGTACCCGTCCGTACACGTATAAATATATCAACTTTGGCAGAGATGATTCAATACGAGAACATAAGTGGGGTCAGCTGGGATGGAGGTTGTCTCTTGGGATCATGAAGTTCCCGCGACAATATGTGCCTCCGTCTTTCCACGCCAACCCGTCGGGGTTGTTGTCAAGAATCATTACGCAGTTCAAATTGTTGATCGCTAGTCTCATCACAAATGCGTGTTACGATCAGCGACTTGGCCGCAACGTCCCGCATGGACCGCCACATTTTGTACGTCCGCAAAAGACGACAGTTTTAACTGTGGGGTGGGTTTCAGCAGTTTGTACATATTACAATGTGACACAACTTGAACAACAACGCTGCCCAAGTGTAACTTACGTAATGGCCTCAAGTCCTCGCGCCACAACGGTCCTTGAACGTTGGAGGCCGCCCCCATTGGCCCACCATAACAAGCCACTCGCAAGAGACTACTAACAATCTTCTCAATCAGTGATTCCACTCCCAGGCAGATGGGCGAGGGGTTCGAGAAAACACGCTCGCACCTGTACATTAGAGCTCTCACTGCAGATATCCTGTCACTGCAAAGGCTTTCTTGCTTCAAATTCAACTCCAGACGCTGATTCAAGTCAATTGATAAGTCGCTCCAGTCGTTCCTAGTGCCACGAGCAGTAGGTCTCGTCTACACACCGAAGGATTTGCGGATATTATTCGTTATCATCGGACAGATACCGTTAGCGGGCAAAAGTGCATTGGAGTTCAATCAGGAAGCTGGAGAACCATCCATTCATCTTCCTAGTCCTCTTGATCATATCATCTTCACGCCTGAGGGATGGAGACAGCCTAACAACAACCATGGATAGGTCGCCCAAGAGTCCCTTTGTTGAGCCAGACGCTGAAAGATGGCTAAAGAATGTCAAAGCAGAGATTGACCGATTTGTTCAGAATATGAGACCATGATCTCAAACTTGAAGCACAGGCGCATCCATTAAGGGCTCGATGAAAGTCTTTCGCATTCGCATGGTCGTCTTTACAACTTCGGCGGGTCTAAACAGAAGAATATGGAGAGAAGAAGAAGTCTTGGAGTGCTTGTAAGTATGCGCAGCAGCCTTGGACCCGGATGTCGACGTCGGACGCAGTCAGACGGAGTTTGCCGAGAGAAATACCGAGCCTCAGGGCTGTGCTGTCCCACTACAAGTGCCACCGCGAAAGGAAACGCAACGATCATCATTCTCCTTTTCCTTCTACGTTCACCTTTCTTTCTATTTTATAATCAGTCTCTTTACTGAGTCTGAACTTCCTTCAAACGCCCATGGGTATTATTCGTCCCGCTACTCCTGGGTTCATCGCAACCCTCACTGCGACCATCTTATTGGCTGTCGTTTCCTTTTTGCGTTCCCTACTTGAAATCGGTGTATTTCCTCAAGGCCAACATTTCGATCGGCAATAGTAATGGCTCGATAATTTTTGGAACATTAGGATACTGTTTAGAGCTTTCGAACGGTACCACTTGTTCGTCTCCTTCCGTGGGATATCAGCTGGGTACGAGCTCCGACTCTAATGGAACCTTATCCTCAGTTCAAACTCCTCTGTAGATATCAATAGCCTCGTAGGAAATGAGTTGCCGATCGACATTCCCCAAGTTGCTGTCAAATGGATCACATATGCTTTAGTCCTTCATATCGTTGCCCTGGGCCTCGCCGCTGGCTCAGCAGTCTTTGGACTTCTTGCCCATGTCCGAGAAATGTCCATGGCGTGCTGTAGCACATGCGTCTCCGGCTTTGCCGCGGTGGTCGCCCTCCTTGCCTTCATTTTTGATCTTGTCCTCTTCTTCGTCGCCAAGGCGCGAATCAACGCTGTCGGATCAGCAGAGATTGGAAATGCCATCTGGTTGACCCTCGCCGCTTGGGTCCTTCTCTTCTTCAGCGGTTGTTTCTACACCCTTGGCCGGTGTTGCATCTCCAAACGTTCACCTCGGAGCAACAAGAAAAACGATCCAGAGTCCGATACCAGCAACCTGAATAATAACAACTCGTACAGCAATTATGCAGATCAAATGCGGCTGGACGCGGTCAAAGCAGAGGCGGATAGGAAGGCTAGGCAAGCTAAGCCAGAAGTCGGCCTTCCTGCCTTCTACGAGACGCAACCATTGACCGCCCGTGTTGACGGCAACTCCGTCTATCTGGATAACGATCCAGACCACAGTGTCCCTCCTTCCCCAGCTAAATCAGCGGCGTATGGTGGACGTGCTGCGACTGGTGGCGGCTATTCAGGTGGCGGTTATGTTCAGAAACCTTCCGGGACTCGTGCTGTGGATGAATATTATAATCCTACTCAATCCGCCAATATTGCCACTACCTCGTACCCCCCTCAACCCGCTATGCCTCAGCGTCAAGGGAGTGCGCACACGTACGCTTCGAGTTATACCTACGCGGCTCCTTCGAATCCTCCACCTCCCCCTGCGCTGCCTTCGCCGCATTTCCTGGCCGCCGTTCCCCAACAGCAATATGCTGAATCATACAGAAGCACCTCTCCTGGGCAACAATACGGCCATAATGTAGGCGGGACGTCTTGTAAGCCAGCCGCATCATTTTTAATGCAAGCAATCTGCTAACCACTTTTTTCAGATCACTCTGCTACCTCTCATCAGCAATACCCGTCTCAATATGACTCGTACTTCGACCAACAGCAACAGCCTCAGCGACAAATGTCACACCATGACCCCTACAGTATGCCCGCCAGCCCTGTCCAGCAACCGACATACCCATCCGGTACAACCTCATTTTACACCCCGCCTGCCACAGTCTATCAGCCCCAGCCTGACCGGAGTTACACTTTGGGCGGCGATGGCTATGGCGCGAACTCGGTACCGCCATTGCCCGCGGCACCCGCTACTACTAGCGCTATGCCACGAGTGATGTCGCCAGAGCCAGCGTATGAGGACAGCCCGCCTACGTATGAGGCTGGCAATACAAATGTACAGGGGGCATGGGGCAAGAGCTAAGAGGGAACACTCGGAATTCTAAATCCATTGTAATGAATGACGCGACGACCTGTTAATTTATAGATATCATGGACTACCTTTTTTTACTCTGCTGCAACGCCATAGTTTTCCACCACCTTCCCACCATCTCATCTCCGTGTTCAGGCTTCAAGACAAGTAATTCGCTGTATATTTAGTTTGTTGAGTCAAACGACGATGCAGATGGCTGTGGTCATACTGCGAATGCCTGGTTGCAAATGATTCCAAAACACTGAGAGCTAAGATTGCTATGTATACGAGTCGAAGAAACAAAATAGATCGATTTGGCGGTGTGGCGTAACCAGGAATCACTTATGTACGCTCAATGCTCAACGCGAGACAACTAAGCAAGCTTCAGAGTTTGAGTACTTTAGTCTGGAATATACACACACTATGTGCAGGAGCGAATAGTTACTTTAAATAATAGAAGATGAGATGTGAACGTGTTGTGATTACTATGGTGGTTCGACTATGTAGTACCCAGCTGAAGAAAAAAAGTGAGATGATGCCGAATTGAAAAAAAGTTCTGCGCCGAAAATAAGTACGTCGGGAGATTAGGAAGAGGAAAGTCAACTCACGATGTTGTGGTCAATACATATATGCAGTGTGCTTAAATTACTTCTGATGCGCTTACTATCCTGTTCCCTCCTGTTCTCGGACTATCTCCCGGTCTTGTGCGACTCAGAGACGCGGGCAGAGTCTCGTTCACATCTTTTCGCTCCCTTTCTCCGGCGGCACCACTCTGTAGGTCCCTCCCCTGTTCGCTGGACGCGCCATTATCGTCAGGATCCCTCTGGGAAGCGATGGGTATTGGCGGAGCAGCAAAATAGGGGTACTCATACGGTTGGGTGCGCGGGACTGAACGAGCCGTCGGGGCGGGTCCAGTAGCTGGAGAAGATGCCATCCATTTCTCGGCCTTCGATGATCTGCGGAGAAAGTACGAACGGGAGGTCGGTGCATTAGCTGTCAGTGTAGATGCGGAAGGATTTGACTGTGTCCGAGAGTGACAGAATGGAAAACTGGCGGATGAAGAATGTGGTCGCTTCGACCGTTTTGGTCCATGATTGAAGTCTGCGGGCAAGGTATCACTCCGTACCACAGTTAAATGCTCTGGGGAGCTGGTACCAAAGTCTTTGGCTTCTTAAACGCTTGTTAGGAATTCGTTGGAACCCATTGGATGAAACTCACGATTGATGTGTGCTTTCTCGGGAGCAAAGGAAACGCCTTCCGAAGCCCTTCGCCGTCCCTTGCCGAGGATGTTAGGTAGGCGCATGACCGGACGTGTGGACGACCGACGGGAATGATCGGATTCCGCAATGGACTCTTCGGTCGAGTCTAAAGGTGCGAGTGGTGTCGGTTGTGATTTTGGGGGAGTACAAGTAGACACGAGGGTGGACGAGGATGAACGGGGGCTACTGGTATCCCCCGGAGGGACAACACAGGACTTGGAGCCAGACCGCCCGTCGGGAGATATCTGCTGTTCTTTGGGTCTTAATATGGGGTCCTCCCTTTCCAGTGGCGGGATGGTACGCGGGCTCTGTGATTTTGGCGAGTCAGCAAAGTAGACATGGCGCGACGCGTTGTGCAGAGCCGTATCGGAGGTGACCGGGGACACGGTAGTAGGAGGGGGACCCGATATCATGCGGCTACGTCGTGTTGGTGTCTCCAGAGTGGCTGGCGCAGAGCGGCGACGCGATTTAGTGGCTTTAGTCTTTGTCAATATAGGTGGCGGCGGGTCGGGTTTGGTTGACGGTATTAGCCATAGGACCCAAAGAGCGACGACACTCTGAGAAGGAAACTAGTTGACTGAAGGTCCCTAAAAATAAAGGGACCAGATGGAACTCACCAAACCAAAACCAAATGAACTCAAAGCGCCGGCTACTAGGGTCACATAGAGAGGAGGATTTCGTGAAGTCGTGAGAGGCATGTCGGTGTGATAATTAGAGGGATTAAAAGGTAAGCTTGAGTATCGTGAATCATAAAGCAATTGACTGTTTGACATATAAGCAACCGTCCGGCTGAGTATTCGGCGTGACGTTGTGCGAGATCGGGAAGAGAGGAGGTCAGACACAGAGGAAAAAGGGAATTGGAAATCGAAGGCCAGAGTTTACATGAAAATCCGCCTTTTTATAAGTTAGCCAGATGAACGTACGAGAAGGAATCCGCTGAACGAGCGGTCTCCTCGCTTCCAACATATAAGGCCATTTCAAATGAGACCACTTTTCGTCCAGCGCGCTCCGGTTACTTTATTTGTCCCCATTTAGGCCTCCGCGTTCTCTGTCGCTACTGGTCATGACATCTCGACTCTTTCTTTGAGTCCAATTCGAGTCTGGCTCGAATGCATCTCCTGATATTTTACAAGCCATCCCGCGTTTTTTTTTTGCGAAAGGAATAGGGTGACGTGTTCCGTCGGGATAGCGAAATCAGTCAGAAAAAATTGTCATAACTGAGATCGACACCGATACGTTATACACATTACGAATGCTTTCCGCCACATCCTTGCCACAAATCCACAAAATCATAGACTTCACGGACGGACGGAGCTTCAGATTTTCAGAGTTTGACACCAACGGCTAGAATAAATAGATAAGTGCTTCCTCAGATAGGGGTCGTCTCAGCCACTTACAGATGGATCCAATAACGCCTGGATCAAGTTGGGTCAATATTGGAAGACATTCTCAAGGTGACAGGGTCCCTCACCTTCAGGCCAATCATCGTGGATAAACGCAATACTATGAAGAAGGAGATTAAGATAGTTATCAACAGCCCTGTTAAATAATATAACATACTCGACAATAGCGTTGTATCCTGCAGAGTTCGCCTGATTGTAGGCGGAATCCTGAGAGTTCAGCATCCTCGAGTGAGTGTTAGTGTTGTATGGACTCTGCATTGCCACGACGTCGGTCCACCGATCAGTGAAGAATAGTTGCCCGACGTGAACGGTCGGAGAAGACAACTGGGAGTTCTGGTGGACGGCGATGTTAAAATGGTTGGCCGAAACTGGAAGTGTAACCAGGGAAAATGGTCTGAAATTCAGCCACACCGTTCGAATCTGTGATCGAGGCACCCCGAAGGAAGGAACCGTAGTTCCCTCGAGCGTTCGCTAATGCGATGGAGTCAAGGCCAAACCCGGAAATAGATGGCGATAAGTAAACGTACGAGACCAGACCTCCACCATAACGTTAGGGGCGGGTTCGCAGGTAGAAACGTCGACTGCAGTAATTTGCAGGGTGACGGCAATTCCTCTGTGGACAAACCGTCGTGAAAACTTTTGGTGGGAGCACAAATCAGCACCCACTGTTGACCATCAGTGACGTCCCGACGAATAGGCTGCCAGGGCAAAAGAATTAGCACACATTCTCCCTGATATCTTTATAAGAAATATACCGGGTTCGGAACATAGTTTTCTACTTGATTGTGTGAGCGGTCTGGATAATAGACTCCTAATTAAAATTAGAGGCTCGCCTTTTGGAGTTTCGGGGGCCAAGACGCAAGCAAGCTGGGGTAGTGTTTTAAACCTGAGTATATTAAGTAAGTCAAGAGGAATCCCACTCACACTTGTGTCCCGTCCTTGAAGTTGATTAGCAGGGCGACCTAAGTGAGCTCTCTTTAGTTTGCGAACGGTTAACGTATAACAGTGACTAACCAAATGCCATTCCTGCGAAAGCGATGAAAGTGGCGAGAGCTGAGAAATGCATAGTAAGAATTGATAAGAGAACGAGAAGAGAATGGTCTTGGAGCTCTCCAGTATGTTTTCTGGACTGCAAGCTTTTATACCTGATTGGTAGGGCCACCCAAAGACCAATGATATCTGTCCAGCGATCCAGGTCCGTTCGTAGTCCGCGATGACGGTAGGGATTAAGTCATGCAAACGTGTCCAGATGGCTCATGCCGAAGCATTGTTTGCGCTCTTCGCCATTCAAGGACCGTGATTTATCCTGAGAAGAGTATTTTTGGCTAAAAAAAACGCTAGGCGTGAGGTTTTCGTTTCCTTGTTGGGATCAGGCATGTGTGCAGAAACTCCATTCTAGGAAGGTGAATGGGAGATACCGCTGGCAGAGAGAGCGTACATAGACACATCAAACGGTTGAACAGTCAAGTGCCTGACGGAGAAGAGCAGATGATGCTCGAAAGTTTTATAGAACGCCCTGGAGTACCACACGCAGAAGAGACGTATTGCTCCGTTACATGCGGCATGGATCATAGAAAGAAGCAACTCAGTTGAGCTCATTCTTCAAGTTTAGAGCAAACATCGTTGCACTTCGGCCGATCGGTCGCTTCCACTATGCCACTTGAGCAAAGACTCTGTACATCGGATAAATACAGAGACATCTAAAGACGACACGAGAGGTGGAAAGCCAGAGAAAGCGCAAGTAGAGTTGAAGAGAGTCAAAGCGTGGGAATCCGTGGATCACACCACGTGATGCGACGCGACGCGTGTAAATGTCACATCGTCACTGTGACTGTCCCCTCTCCAACAGCTTTTTAATAGTTCCAAAGTCTCAAACTCAGGTGTTGGCGCATGGAGAGCTTTCCCGTGCACTTGATCCCGTAGACCTTTGACATATTTCCGTAGCTATCGACGAATACTCTTCATAGAACGTGTCGTCCTGGTGCCACATTTTCAACACGCTGTTCTTCACGGAGAAGTACCGTACTCTTCGGAAACATGAGCAACACGGACGTCGACGAGTTCGATCTTATGGACGATTTCTCGAGCATCCCTGTGGAAGATCTTATCCGCTTGGATGCCGTGGTTGCCTCGGAGTATGCCCTCATGATGAATGCAACTGCTTCAGTCCCAAAAGACCGTGGCGGCCCGGCAGTCGAAGTCCAGGTCGAAGAGATACCTGCAGACCCGTCTAGTTCTGGCTCTTCTGTCTCCTCCCGTGGCTCATTAGCGGACCTCGAGCCAGACGCCGAAGACTGTAGGAGCCCCCTTCAACGGTTTCGGCGTAACGGCATCTTGTTTGTGACTGACATAGCTTCTCCAGCCTGGTATGTTGCGCTTTCGTAGATATTGCACTATACCTGACCTTTCTACTGAAGGTGTGGGGTTCAATTTGAGTATGGACTCCGCCAGAAACGGCATATCAAGTTGGAACACCGCCCGAAGTCATTCACGTCAAGGGACGGAAAGAAGATTGCTGCAGAACTGAAAGTAGCCAAAATGAATGATCAGATTGTCCGGCGCGGAGCTGTGAGTTTTTTTTGCGCCAACTATGAAGACTGAGTTGAAGAGAACTTGGCAGTCAGTCCACAAGAAGTTGGAGCGCGAGATTCGGCCGGAGGAGACCGCTGTGGAGATTAATCTACCAGAAGAAAGATGGGCACTAAGGTAGACACTTTTTTCTGCATTTAGCTCTCGCTCATTCCTCCGTCCTAGGTTAATCAACATGTTGCAATGTTTGGACTCTCTATTAGCCATAGGTCGTGCAGTAAGCGTTTTCTGAACCCTAACAGGGAATGTGTCGTCTGACCTATTGTTACAGCGTGAGATGCCCATATTCGGGATTGTGCACGGCCAAACGATCAGTGGAGTAATAGTGAGCTCGATCCATGAATCCTATCTTTTGGATTGACTCTAGTTCTAGGACGAGCTGGTGAGAGTACCTGTCAAGAATGGAGTGGACGGGGGCACGAAACGACCCTCAAGTTCCCTCCCAGGAACCCCTCAGAAACTCAAACGAAGTAGAACTGCTCCATCTCCCTCGCGAAAGACCCAAAGCCAGATCCTACAGCTCTTCCCGAAGTCTCCCTCAAAAAGGAGCACAGAAGTGCCCTTGGAAAGGAATACAGAAGAAGTCACGAACTCGTCGCCTGAGAGAGAGAAAGCCCGCCATATGCTCCGTTTGATTGACACCAAGACGAGACAATCCCGCTCTGTGCCTTCCGATGAAGACACATTGTCGGCACGGATACAGCTCATGCTGTACCGCCGGCTCCTGAACGATCTTTTAGAGACCTCACCCCCCTTTGACTTCACTCAACTATGGGACAAACTCGGGCTTGACACAACTAAAACCTTCTCCGATCAATTCATGAAGGATACACAGCTAGCGTCAAACTCTCAGCTCTGCTGTCTGGCTGACCTTTCACAGCTGTGGCTCAACATGGTACCGGATCTAGACGTCGATAAAGTCGATAGGTCACTACAAATAGTCTACCGATTGCGCGTTCAGTCAAGCCAGGAGAAGAAACTTCCCAAATGCTCTAGCACATTCTCGATAAGCCGTGAAGAAGAGGATCTAGCCAAAGCTATAGAAGCGAGCCTTAGCGATCTGGGGCGACCCACATTGCCCGAAGAAGTCCAGACGTTCTCGAAAAACATCCCTGGAAATAAGGACTCGGAACCTATCGCTGTGCCAGAAGTCAATGTTCAGATAGAGACGGCCACCTCCCCTCAAATTTCCGGAACTTGCGGTTCTCTTGTCGTGTCGACAGATCCAGAGTCTGCTCTGAGTAAGTTGGGTGACGCTCATAATCGTTTCTCACGTTGCATTGGCTGAAGATAGACTCAGACGAATCTGACCCTTCTTCCTTGAGCACTCGCCCGCGATTGTTGGTACCAAGAGATTTCCGGCTGATGATGATTTCCTCGATCACTGGCTTGAGGACACTCTTCTCTGGTGGAACGGCAAGCGCCGTCCGAGAGGTGTAGAGCTTCACCAGACTAAACGGTGCAAGTGGGTGGTATCTTCTCAAATCCGACATTAACGACCTATACTGACGTGCCGTTCAGCACATGCGAATACCGTGTAGATTGCGAATGGAGGGAAGAGAAGGCAAGTGAGATCGCAGACCAAATAAGACAACGTCGTCAACTTGGAGCTGAGGCATGGCAATGATCATTCATTTGTATGTATATTCCTATCTATGCCTGTAGTAGATATTTTGTCTCGAGGACTTGTTGTTTTTATTTCAGCAGCTCCACACGAGGCCTATCTTTCCGAAAGTATGCAAGTGCTGGCGAATCGTATGGGCGATATAGAATCGAGCCGGACTGAGAGCAAACCAAATAGGTAGCCGGACTGTCATAGGAACGTATACGTAGTTCTACTATCATTCCGGGGGAGTTTGAAAATTTTTGAATGACTTTTGAATAGCTCTGCCACAAATGCAGATTCTTCCTCCGGAAGTCTTGAGGCATGTTAGGTATCGTTTCAGTTTCCTCTCATATTTTTTCCAGAATAAAATGAGTAGAAGGAACGTCGATTTCAAGCAACTCCCGGGGAGTTTGAAAATTCGTCACGAGCCTGTCACACCTGCTTTCGCGTGGGCATTCTTGTAGAAATGTCACGCTTTTGTCACGCTGAAAAAGACCAAGTGTACATCCTGCGACTCTCAGGGAACGCAGCCTTTAAAAATTTTGTGGATACATTCGGATGTATTTTAATACCTTAACTCTTGAATCTCATGTTGTATGGTCAAGCCAAAAAAAATGTACGGGCGAAACTCTCTTCCAATCACTCAGCCTGCCTTCCCAAAAAAAATCTCTATCTCTTTCCATCTGCTAAAAAAATCCCAGAAACTCAGGATAGGCATTTGAGATACCCTAGTTCTTAAGTAAAAATTCACAAGGCAATCCGAGCATGGGTTGTAGCAGGACAATTCAATTTTCAAACTCCCCGGGACTTTCAAACTCCCCTGGAATGATAGTACTTCTCTACTTCCGCTCGCAATTTGAATTTGACGAATTAACCGAGCGCTGGTCCGCTGCCAGGCCGGAGTATTTTCAATTACTCGACATCATCGACATCCACCTTCCCTCCCCTGATCGTTGCTCTCGTTGTCCATTTGCTTGCTCATTTTCTGTTGTAATTCTACTCTCGTTTCATCTTGCTCTATTCCCCCTGCCCTTTCGGCGCTTCAGTCTTCAGAATGGATGCTGGCCGAGATAATTTCTTGCATTGGTCTTTCAGAGGATCTCATATATTGGTCCCTGGGGTGCGGTTAGATTCATTTGGAGGGTTTCTGACGGCGTCATTGCTTACCATCTTCTTATGTTGGTCTGAACGGTATGTTCGAGCAATGGTTTTATCCCCTTTAGAAGTCTATAACAGCAGATGCTGGTATGTAGCTTCGCGACATTCGCGCTGGATAGAAGCTGGGAGCCATCCTTTGCTGGAAATTCACGATGGCGGGTGGCCCTTTGGAGAACGTTCCTGTACTGGATAGCTACTTCGTTCAGACTGTACGTTATTCCTGCCTCTTCATGTATGTTCTCGGCCACCTCAAGTCGCGTCTTCAGAGGATACATGTTAATCGCGATGTCTTTCCATGCCGGGTAGGTCGCGGCCGCGTTACCTTTCCTTCCTCGTGGCTCACGTAGACTCGCCACAGGCTGGTCTTGGTTATAGTGAGAAAAGATGTTCTACGGCCTTCTCGCCACGTTTCTCATACTTGCTCCGCAGGTTACTGCACTGGCGTCAGCCCAATTTGTTATTGAATTGTTCCCCCCAAAACCCTCCAAGTCCCAGGGAAGACAGCAGTAATGCACTCTATCATATGGCTTGTACCTTCGACTTATGTCCGCGCAACAGCGTCTCCTTCTCAGCCGTAGACGAAGAACCGTTACTCCAGCAGCATCTGCCTGCAGAACGGCCCCATGCGATGGTGCCATTCTCTCGACCTCGCTCCAAGTCAAAACCTGATGACATCTTCATCCACCCTAACCTTTCCAACATCGCACGAGCGGATGCTGCCGCTCTAGAATTGGGTCTGTCCGGTGAAACCGACCGGGTGCGCGGGAATTACTATCCCCAAGACAAGGAAGCCACATGGCAGGTAGGAAAGGGTAGAGATGCTGCGCGAGCACTACTAGGTGCCGACCGCTCTCACTTTGGTATAGGAGGTGATTCAGACGTTTCAGACATGGAGTCCCCAGCTTGACCGCTATTAGAGAGGATTCTTCGTGGAGATGCTATTATCTATTGCTTATCAATAAATAAACCCTAGTTGCGGTACTAAATGCGGTGTACATCCAAAACGTATGCATAAATACATGGGAGAGTCAAGGGAGAAGGTCCATGTCATGATCAGGTTCTTTCTGAGCCACCGCTCACTAAGCCAGCACGTTTCGTGACGAACCCGCCTCGCTTGGGTATCGGTTTCTCAGTTTCTGCCTTCCGCTGCCACTGGTCGATCAGTTTACCAACACCCTGATATGGGCGCTCTGGGGATGAAGACCGAGTATCAGAAGACCGGCTTGAATCGTCTGTCGTGACCGGTGATTTGAGCGAGGGAAACGTAGGTTTGGAGTTTGGAGGTTCGGGCTTGGTAGACGTCCGTCGAGCACGAGAAGCGATAGCCTCAGTGTCTTCCCGGACATCTTCAGAACTCAATGAAGAAGTTATTGGCAGTCGGACGGGCGACGTCCTGGACATCGCCGGTGAGACGCGACGACTCATGTCCCTGTTGGCGAGCTCGTCGGGTAGGGAGAGGCCAATGCGACCATTCAACTTGGAGATACTAGGGGAGGAGGTGTGTGTCCGGCTTACCCTGCCATTCTCGACAGGAGTATTCAAAGTGGAAGGCTTGACAGGAGCGGGAGATGCAGAACGGGGAGGTAATCTCGACACCGCATCGATGGCCTCAAATCGCTGGACCATATCTGAGATAGAGGTACGCCGGACGTTTTCTCGAGGCTTTGGTTCGTGAGGGGGCACTAGGCCAGGAAATGGCGGCGGCGGCGCATCGGAGGGTTTGGTGGGAAACGCAAACATAGATTGTGGCCGTGAACGTCCCGAAGCAGGAGAAGCAGGAGATACTGCCTGTCTTCCAGCACTTAATGCAGGACTTAGCGGGACTCGTCCGGTATCTGTCGTAGGCAACTTCAGTGAGACACCCGTGTTGTTATGTTTTGCTTTCGTAGAGGCAGGTAGAGCGGTCGATCGTCTTCTGGCGGCCTTATCCAGCCCCGATGACTTGTGTGCCGTGGGTGTGGTGTTTTCAATGTCTGTCTTCTCTTTATCCTTCGAAGGTGAAGTCAAACCGCCACCCCAAAGATCAACCAGGTCGTGCACAGAGCTCTGCCTCCCTTTTCTCCGCGGTCTCTTTGATTGAGGAGTCTCAGGAGCGGCATGCACATATCTGTTGGCCTCTTCAGGGCCCTCATCGCCGCTAGAGGACGATTCCGGCTCCATAATCCTTCGGGACACCCCGGG
>RZIO01000002.1:1279039-1315105 GCA_004338095.1 Gloeostereum incarnatum
CAGAGGATGGTGCAAGCATCGAAGACGAAGACTGCTTCGTCTGTGTCTGCGTCTTTGGAGCTTTGGCATCGAATTCTTCCCACAACTTCTCTCCAAAGTCGTCCCCAAACCCGGCTTTGCCAGCACCAGCACTGGACGTATCCTTCATCTTAGACCCAATGGTCCAAGCGTCATCCAATGCGTTTCTGGTCTTCGTGGGAACGGCAGTAGCACTCTTCCATGCTTTGTCCTCCTCTGCATCAAACCCGCCATCTAACCAGTTCTTGACCTCTTTCTGAGGACTAGACGGCTGAGAAGTAGACGGTGTTGGTCTCCCCCTTCTCATAGGCTCAATGGCCTCCAGAACCTTTTCACGTGCCTGTACGCCGGCGTTCTTGGCTGGGGAGCTCGAAGGAGGAGGAGTGGGCGTTGACGGATGTTTATGATAGGTGATCGTATTTTCGAGTGCACTGTGCTTGGAAGAAGAATTGGGAGGACGCGCGGATAGCGGCTGATGAGCAGGAATGGCATACTGGAATTGTGACTTCGTTCCACGCAATCGATGAACCTCTGCGAGAAGCTCAAAGACGGTTGGTCGTTGGGCACCATGTTCACGCAACATAGAGGCTATAAACCATATAAGCTTCGCGTGTTAAGGAGATGGTTTGGCAGCGTACCAATCAATGCGTTCATCTGTGGCGAATAAACAGGATAAGGAGGGATCCTGTACTGCACATTAAGAATTGCCAGTGGACCATGCTCCTCGAAAGGCGTCGTGTAGTAGCACAACTTGTATAGAAGGACACCCAGTGCCCATACGTCGCTCTTCTCATCAACAGGTCTTCTTTGGAAGAGATCAATCATTTCAGGAGCGCGATACTGTAAGGTCGTATGTCGGTTGAGGTCCGCTTCTAGGGCCCTAATCTCCTGCGTTGTCGTCGGTGGTTTCGTGACCGTGGCTGATGAGCCAAAGTCACATAGTTTAAAAGACGTCGGGGTGGACTGGAGGATGTTTTCGACCTTGAGATCACGATGAAGTAATGGTGGGCGGAGATTGTGCATGCAAGCAACGCCTTCACAAACGTCGACGAATATCTGGAGAATCTCAGATTCGGTCAGACGTTCTCGCAACCGACGGTTCATCATCTCGATTATTCCACCGCCTGGGAGCCATTACGTTCAGTTGCAACAGGTGAGCGGCCAGTGAAAACTACCTGGACAGAATTCCATGAGGATAAACACTTCGTAGAGACCATTTGGCAACCTGTGCCAGGCAGCGTCGATGAGATGTACAATGTTCGGGTGTCCTTTCAACAACCGCTGCAAGGATTCGTGATGAATGAGCCGGAGAGATGGTAGAATCGATAAACATACCATTATATCCACCTCCTTCTTGACTTCAGATAGCATGGCCTCGTTCGATACGGCGATCCTCTTCAGGACATGATGGGTGGTATTATAGACGGGGGTTGCAGTTCTAACGAGATACACATGCGCGAAACCACCTGAACACGAAATGTATAGTTTAAATTTATCATTAATTGTGTTGACGCTGACCTTGAGAGAGATAACGCTCAACCTGGACGTTGAGCTTGTTGACTGTGATAGATTGGCCCGACACGAGAGTTCCCTTATTCTGGGTGTACGCCTGGAATGCCTGTGGGGCTGCCATAAAAGAGAGATATAGTTAGGAGCAGCACTGAAAAAGTATTGTAGTGAGTGTAAGAAGAAAGACTTCAAAAGAATGAAGTCCTCATCCAAGCTACGGAGCCGTTGCAGAGGGTCGTTCATGACGCTGACTAATCTCCCTTCCTTTTATGGGCAGGAACGTAAAGTGATCAAGATCGCGATCGCGCCTGGCTTCTCAGATTCGTACCGCCATGAGTGATAATCTCCGTCAACTCGCCACGTCCAATGCTTCGGGCGCTACTATTCCTTACTCTCGACCTTCTACTCCTGGAGTGCCTCTGCGGGTCGGCTTCGTAGGTAGGCAGCAAGATTATTTCTTATCTCAACTCTTCATTAATATCAATACTTAGGCCTCGGCAGCATGGGATATGTTATGAGTAGAAACCTGTCCACCAGGAGACCTAATGCATCCGCAGCCTCTCCCCTCCTCGTCTGGAATCGTACGGTTCAAAAATCTGAGCAACTCGCTCAAGAGGCAGGTCTTGACCGCATTCGTATCGCACAAACGCCTGGACAAGTCGCGCTCGAGTCTGATATCATATTCACCAACCTTGCAAATGACGCTGTCGTGAAAAATATCTATGAGCAATTTACGCAAGCCCTAACGGTTAGTGTAGCGTTTCCTGCGATGTTGTTGAGGCTTACTCCATCTTCACAGGACTCCCCTTTACAACGGACCAAGATATTCGTTGAAACTAGCACAGTTCGTCCGCCCATTCCATCTAATCGACCTCTATTGATTGCTTGCATAATAGATTTATCCGCACCTTGCAGGTCCATAGTGCCCCCTCCAATATCTTGTTCGATGTGTACTGAGTGTCCACAGGAGAACTCGATACATTGATTTCTTCGATCCCTCATTGTCATCTAATCACGTCGCCAGTATTCGGTACACCCGCTGTTGCCGACAAATCCCAGCTAGTAATTGGTAGACCACCTAGCCTTATGAATATGCACTCTTTCTCATCTGTTATCCCCAGTCATGAGCGGTGATTACAGTTCCAAGAAGGAAGTAGCTCATCTACTGGTACCCGCAGTTGGCAGAAAAGTAATCGACCTAGGAGGAAATCTTGAAAAGGGTACTGAATCCCCGTCCTTGTCAATATTCTCTCATCTCATAGCATATGCAGCGCCCACGTTCAAGTTAATCGGCAACTCCATGATTCTCGGCACGCTTGAAATCATGGCGGAGGCTTACACCCTAGCTGAAAAGTCAGGTATTGGAGCAGAGGCCGTGCATGGAATAGTCAAAGGTGTGTTCGACCTAGAATTGTCAATTTCCTTCTGAAACCGTCATCGTTAGATATATTCCCAGCGCCTGGGTACGTGATTGGCAATCAACTTCGGACGCAGCATCACTCAACAGAGCGTCTTTAGAATGGTGGCCTACTCTGAACGTATGGCTCATGATAATTTCGACGGAGCCACGGGCTTCGACATCGATGGCGGGATCAAAGATGCCAGCCATATTCGACGGCTCACTGCAGAGCATGACTCGCCTATGCCAGCGATTGACATTGCTCACCAGCACCTCATCACCGCCCGTGCAATCCATACTAGTCAGAAGCTTGAAGGCAGGGAAACCGTGAGAACCCTAGATTGGAGCGGTATCGTCGCAGGGACGAGGGTCGCTGCTGGATTGGATGCCTTTGATAGTGGGAAGGTTTGCCGTCCTTTTGTCATTGAAAGCCTGCAATTAGGAGCTGACCAGTACATTGTAGCACACGAGCCTCGTTCGTGAAGAGTAGAGGTGGACGTAACTTAACGTCTAGGCTGATCATTTCTGACTTTGGTATTGCTAGTTAATATACACGATAAAGGAAGAAAGCTGTATGTATGTAATTGTGTTGTTTCTTAACTTCAAGGAATCTCTGCCATGCACTCCATCTCGAAATCGGCTCCCATTGGGAGCGTAGCTACACCAACACAGGTGCGAGCGGGCATGTTGTCTTTGTCAAAGAACTAGAAAAAGAATAAGTACCTTACACGACGCCACAAACGGTTGGCAGCTTAATCTCACCTCAGCGTACACTTCATTCATTGGCTGAAAATCCTTGATCATGTTCGTCAAATAGACATTCGCCTTGACGATGTGATCAAGATCGGATCCTGCAGCTTTGAGGACCTTTGAAATATTATCCAAGGCGGCGCGCTTCGTGATCTGAGGATAACTTTTTTTGATTGATGAGATGGAGAGCTCACCGTCTGTGCTTTGATACCACCCTCTACGATTTTGAACTCCTTATCACAACCGATATTCCCTGACACGTAGACGTATCCCTTAGAGATGACGGCTTGTGCTGCGCTCGTGAGAATGGGTCACAAAGGTCTGACAGTGTATAATGGACCTACAGAAAACAGGAAGAGCAGGAATTGCGTCGTCGGCTTTGACAACTATCTTGGGACTCATCTGAAGACGCACAAAGAATGATAGTAGTGGAAAGAAACAAAAATGTGACATAGATAGCACATGTAGATGTAATTACGCCGAGGGTTTAGTTTACAGTCTCAATTCTCGTCTGTACGCGGTAAACGCCACCAAGTTTTCCTTGATCTCCTCGCCCCTTCGGCGGAGCTCCCGTCCGCCTTGTTGTTTCCGATCGATCCCCTTTACCGCCTTCCTCACACCATCAACGCTCTCAGATAGCTTTTGGAGGTATCCCCCTTCCCGAAAATTGACGTCGTAAGGTAAAGTTTCATCCGAATAAATGTCGATTAAAGCGGAGATCGCTTGGATCAGTGGCTCGGTTCCGGCAGGTGAAGGCGCCGCCGGTGTCGGGAGCAAAGAGAGAAGATAATTCGAAATGAGCTAGAGAGAGAATCATCAAAAGCGCAACCGAGAGACGGAGAAGAGCCCACGCGATTGCCTTCAATGGATTGCGGATGCTGAGCGAGGCATTCCACGGTCCCGATGCATTTTACTTTTAGTTGAACGTCTGTTGTCGCATCACATAGCTGAATCAACAGCTTGGCCTGCTCTTCATTTGGTATCTTGAGAGTAATAAGGATAAGAAGCGATGTCATTAGAGATGAAGATATCACGCACTAAAGACCCTTTCCAAACATTTCCAACACCCCACATCACCCCGACAGCAACCTCCCAAAATTCTCTCCGCTTTTCCTGTCCCAAGCCGGATGTTTCAGTGCCCACGAGTGAAAGCGCCGACCAGATATCATTCCAGACTTTCATGCCGGCCTCTTTATCGTTCGAAACGTTCGGATTGGGCGTTGTAGCAAGGGAGAGAAAAATGTTATTCAAACACTCTAGTGCGCAAATGTGAACAGCACTAAGAGCGGACGTCGTTGGTGGATGAGGCGAAGGGGAAGCGAGAGGTGGGAAAGACAACGCAGTCGGATGGATGATGGCGAGTAATGGCGGTACCAGAGAAGGAAGTAAAGTGGTCGTCTCTTTCGACTGGGCTGTGCCTTCAGCGTCCCCATTCATCTCGACGTCCATTCCCTCTTGGGCTAAAGAAGCGTCAGTGACACAACATTGCAGAAGGGAGACAAACAAGATAGCTGACCGACTTCTTCGGCGCCTTCTGCATCTTCTTGTTCCAGCATATTGTCAGAACTGAAATCTGGGTCAGGTAGTGTGGCGCAGGTCCCAGTTAGAATTTCCAGAGACAGCTGCACTGTTCTCAGTCGGGCTTCTAGTCCTTCTAGTTCGATCTCTGCGGGCGTCCTGTGATCTGTTTTGGGTGAATTCTTGATAGAAAGTTGGTCGATCTGTGGTTCTAATTCCTAGAAAAATATGAGGCAAGATAGTCAATAGAAAGGTTGCCAATACCTGTTGGGAAATGATATTCTGTACGACCTGGGCGATTTCAGGGAGCGAGATGGACGAAATGACAGGCTCAAGAGTAGGCAAGACAATCTCTTTGTCAACATCAACAAAAGAAGCTGCCGCCGGTGGAGGCAATGGAGAAACATTTCGCAGGATACCTAGGAAAGAAGGTTGACAAAACGTTCAGGCTCGAGATGTAATTTGTGATTACCCGCCACCAGTACACGCAGTGTGATGAGGCGATAGTCCGAAGGCTCATTTCCCTTCCCAGTCGGGGAAGTGTTCGCGTGTGCGATTGACATCAAACAAGATATGTAGGCACCATTTGACTTGACCTCATTAACAGCTGGAGTATTATCGTCCGTTAGAACATAGAGACACTGGGCTGGAGGTTGTATGAGCACAGATAATAATAATAATAGTGTGGCTGTAGCATACCAGCCGAGGTTACCAGCCCAATAGCGAGCTTTTCGCGGGAACCGAGGAAGGACATGAGGAAGGGGACCAGATTGATTGCGTTGATCGCGTTCAAAGCCTTATTTGAAGTCTCCCTAGCCATAGAACGTCAGAGGGACACCAATGTAAAGATTACAGAGCATACGAAAGACACCACAGCGTGGTAATAACGTTGTCAGCAAATTCGTAGACCAATTTCTGAGCATTCTCTGGCGCGTTCTTTGGATTCTCCAGGAATTGAGACAGCGTGTTGGATATCTTCGACGAGGTTGAGAACTCTAGATGACTGCGGATTCTGGAAAACTACCTTTGGAACAAAATTACTCAACGGAGGAAGGATGTTTTTGTTATACATCTCTGCACAAATGTCATAACCTCCATCTACACATAGATTCCTGAAGGTAACTTCAGCAAGGTCATAACTCGAGTAGCACACAGCACGCACCTGAGAGCACCCATCGATTCGACGAGCACTTCCTCCTCATTGTCTGTGAGCCTGTTTATCAAAGCGCCAACGACATTCTTGCCTTGCAGCAAGCGTCTGGTAGAGGGATCGTTTTGTATCAAGTTCGAGACAGCAACACAAGCCCATTTCCGCTCGACAGGATCAGTGCTTTCCATCTAGCTTTACATCGTGATCAGCGTCGTAGTGTAGAAGGAGAGCTCTTGGAGTGCAGTAACCTTTTGAAGTATTGGAAGGATTGCCTCTGTTTTTGTGGACGAGGAAGACGCGGACGCCAGGCCTTTTGGCAAGTGTGAATCTGGTACTCTCATCGGATTGTGGCGACGCATCGCGCGTTTTTTCTGTGATTTTCCCATCGTTCGTCTTCGTCGTTCGTCCTGACGGCGGGAGAGATTGTTGGAATTTGCAAAAAATCTATCCGATCGAAGCTCTCACGTGGATTGGGCCAGGAATACCCCGGTCCACGGTCGATGTCTGCACTGACAACTAGCCATGTTAAGCCACCGGTCGAGCTGGCGCTGCAGATTGAGCGGAGACTAAGGGAGTAGTAATGGAAGTGACCCGTTCTCGCCACATGCCCATATAAACGACAGAAATAACGAGCCGCGCGATGAGGCTTTTTTCGAGGACTACCGCTACAAGCTCGTACTAGCCAATCCATATCGAAGCATTCTTCCCTCTCGTATGCTATCTCTTGCTTAATCCTCCTCCAATAATGGCAACAGCTCACTGGATCGCGTACACTGCAGACAAGGTTTCGAACATTTGTTATCTTTGGACATGTGCATTTTGCGATGTATCCTGCTATGGTGGAGGCGGGTTTGAACAGTACGCTCGAGCTCTAGCCTCCGGCTCTTATTCATGTCTGTGTGCGCTTTTCTATTACAAAGCTGGCTTCAAACTCCAACCCCTCTTTTGATTGCTCAATTCATTACCGTTGCTTAGTATAAAGTAGTCTCACGAAGCTGAGTAACGCACATCCTCTGGTAGTCCGCCGGAAGAATTGCTGTGTAGCTTCAACACACGGTTCGTTTGAACTAGCCGTACCGGCGATATTTTCCTGCGTCTAGTGCTACGGATCCGCTGTTCCCTTCGACTTCCAAAGTACTTCTCTCATCACGTATGGAACCTTGGGAATGTAACAACAGCTCTGATGTCCTAATTGCGGAAATTGGTGTCTGATGGTTATGATTCATGTTAACTGAGCGATTCATTATTTTACAAGCGCTCCTTCGAGTGAAACTCCTCCAGACTAAAAGACTCCAGCCGCCTTCAAGACTCATTCGGCGAGGATGTGCATGAACAGCGGTAATTGATCAACAATGATCGATTGAATGTGATAAGCACATCCCCAAGTAGTCATCACCTTCTACCAACATCGGTGCGATCCATCTGGATTCCGTGCCAAACCTTCGAGAATGCGTTCCTTGTGCGCGAGCTGGAAGCCGCGGAACTCGGAAGCCCTTCTGCTGATCAGCCTCAAACTGTAAACATTTCCTCCAGAATTCTTGATCGGCGGATATAAACTCCAATGGCACGCATAGCACCGAAGATATCAGGAACGCTTTGGAACCCCAGAAATGTCAGCTTAGACTTCAAGGTGCGCGCTGTGAGAAAGCTTCTGAGCGGCTCCTGCCGTGCACGATACACTGGACCAGTCAGGTTGAGTTTAGATTACTGGAACTTACCAAAAAAAGCTACTAGGACTACATGGAAAGAAGTTCTTTACTGTACTACAGAAAATACAAATCAAATAACGAGACAGGACGTGCCTAGTACGTATATCATATGGTATCTAAAAAGAAAAGTTATGGAGAGTACGATGGAAGCAGAGTTCGAGGCTGTGGTGGATCGTTCGGGTGATGGGATGTCTGAGAGACGAGTTGGACCTCATCAGGATTTTCGTGATCGAGGGTCACAGAAGAGGGACAGTCAACTGTCTCCGCCTGTGAATCTGCCTCCTCTTCTTCATCAAGAGTGTGTGGGGCCGCATCATCTGTCGGAGGTGCAGATGGCACATCCTCAACATACTCTATCGGTGGGGCGCTCGCCGACATATCCATTTGACTCTCCTCAAACGGCGGGGCGCTCGGGCCTGGTTCAGGCTCCAGAGCAGATATATCAACTTCAAACGAGTAGTCGTATTCGTATCGCATTTTCCCCTTGGCCACAGGGTCGGGAGGAGGTGGAAAGACTGGATCTGGGTCCACGGGGCAATCTCGGGCTCGTTCTCCGTCTGTGGGTGCGAAATCGTCTAACTCTTCATCGTGCCAAATAGGAGCAGATGAACTGGGCTCTACATTAGCCGATGTCGACGGAGGCGAACTAGCAAGTTGGGAAAGCTGTTCTAAAACCGCCTTGTCATCTGTAGCAACATGCCCCGCGTGAGGGGACGGGGTATACTCAGGCTCTTTCGAGGCAGAACCAGAGGGAGAACGGGATGGGTGATCAGATGAATGGTGAGATGTCGCGGATAAGGGGCAGTCTGATGGGGGAATCGAAAGGTTGGACGTTGCGATTGTGGTAGAATTTACGCGTGAACGAGAATTATACGCAGGGGGAGAAGGCGGTAGCTCTCTATGTTGGGGGGCGACGGAGGTCGAGGCAGGTGGGCTTTCATCGATGGAAGGGGAAATGATCACAATGGGAGGGTGCTGAGAAGTTATAGAGCTGCGGCGGGATACTGATCTTAACGATGAGGGGGAGTTCGACCTCGACGAGGCTGTGCCAGGCATATCTCTGGTGTCGGATACTGAAATAGAAGAATCTGCAGCTGGGGCGAGGGTCCTCCGCCGACCTCGTCTTTGGCGCGCAGAATAGCGTGCGTTGGCCTTCCACCGAGCAGTCGCTCGGGCCCAAAGTTTTTTCTTCTTCTTAACGTCCTTCTCTAGCCTCTCCATTATGAACTCCTGGTCATCGTCGGGGGTAGTTTGTCGACGTCGCCAGGTCCGCATCTCAACATCCTTGTTTCTAAATTTTCGCCTGACGGCCTTGCGCCAAAACAAACAACCGATGATGAGGAAGAATATGGCGAATGCGAGAACGAGAGATAGGGCGAGAACAAGGTCTGTTCGATGTGTACGAGACTGAGGAACCCAGCCTGTAGGAAGGAGGTCGAGGATGTTCTCTTGGAGATCAAGGGTGGGTGTGGAGTCAGGAGGGGAGGATGGAGAGGTAGGGGACGAGATGTTTGCTTCATAATTATCTTCCGCTGCGACTGCAGATTCACAAGTCTGGAAGGGAGTAAGCTGAGTGTGGAAAGGCATGGAAGTAAGAGGATGAGACTGACCACGCATATCGTTGATCCGTATAGGGTATAGGATTCCACTCTTCTCCAGACGCCGTCCTCTCCCCTCTCATACTTGACTGGAACATTGCGGCGGTTTGTCTTTGCGACACGACGCTTTGTAGGAGCAGGTGTGAGATGTACGGAGGCAGAAGATCTGGGATCCTCTTGGTTGTCCCTTGGTATATGCGGCTGAAGACTGGGACATAAAAAGGACAGAGGACTGGCGTCTGTGGCAGAGGAAGAAGCTACTAGGGCAGCCAGCAGCGTCAGAACTGTGGAGGACGGTGAGAGTTGTGGTGGCCGCCGCTGGTGCCGCCGTCGTCGCCGTTGGTCTTGTCGTCGTCGGGAACGATGAGGGGCAGAGTCTGGGGGTTGATTGAAGTAATCTCCTGATGGAGGTTCTCGCATTTCTTGGCCGGAACTCCTCGAGCCCAGCGCTTCAATAAAACCAGCCAAGGAGCAGGTAATGGTCGGGCCAAGAGAGAATTCCAAGATCGCTGAGACAATCCATCCACAAATCAACAACTACAAACAAACATCAATCTAAAAATAACTATTCATTCCTTCCTCCTGTCGCCGCCTCGCCCGCTCAACCAATACCGGATCCCTGGCTCGCCATATCATGTCCTCACTCCCGCTCTCATATACGATCTTGTACGAGGGAAGTCCTATTCGTATACTCATCCGCCCATAGCTCTTCGCCTCTGACATTGACGACCATTCACTCGTATCACCAGACGGGCGGCCCATTCTAAAAATGGTTACTCGGTTATCACCCAGAGCGACGGGCAGGCACGTACCGACGAAGAAACACCGCACTTCCCTGCCCTTTGCTCTGAGGTACCCATTCTGTTGGATGCCTCATCACATAAGTGTCCTTGTATGCCCGCCATCGATCTCTGCGGGTCTTTGCCTCCTCCACAGATGGATCCTCACTCCCCATGAGGGACAACCCTAATAGTCTTTGACTCATCGGCCTGCATCCATAAGCATAAAAATAACTTAACATCTAAAAACATGCCGTACTCACCCACTCGACACGATAAAGATGGTCGTCTTGCCCAACATGGCATTCCCCTTCCCGCCTATATCGTATGTTGTCCTGATTCGTTACAGTCTCAGAGCTCCGCGCGCTTTGCAAAAGTGCCCAAAGTTCCTGGCACTTTGAATCGGAAATAATGGTTTGAACCTTCCCGACTCCATTACCTTTCGAGATCCGGGACACAATCACTGTAACACGCACCTGTTTAACTAACGCGGTGATCAGCTTATCCAGGGTGAACAAATGATACGCCTAAAAATAGAAGGTGAGCTTCTGGCTATTTCGGATAGACTCTAGTTACTTCACCTTATTTCCAAAGAACCATCTCATATGCTCCTCGAATGATGCCTGGTCCAGCTCACCGGCAAACACCTTTTCGCAAGCATCGAGCAGATACATGTAGACCACATTTGCCTTGGTCGACGACTGCGCGTGATCATTGTCTGTCAAAGAAGCAAGTACCGTCGACGGTCCATTTGGGTCATCTAACCCCAATTCCACCGCAACCGGGTTTGACAGCAGGATGGCATGCTTCTGGTCTGCAAGCTCTTGACCAACCTCCTTGCACGTCAACAGCCGGGAATACAATAGCTGTTACACGCCCGCGACGCAAGGATCATTTAGCCCAGTAATCCAAGAATAAGAATAAACCGAAGACACATACCTATATTTATCGACCACACAGGGGAAGAACGGCCAGAAATAAGCACCCCTATCTGTCGCCATCAGTCTAGTGAAAACATACCTGAAGATGCCGCAGAAGAGTGTAGAAAGTCGTGTTCGCGAAAAACGGTCTCGCCACACCAGATCCGTGCGCGGGTTGATCGGATGAGGCCGTGGATGTCTCTTGGATCCATAGGTCGTCCAGTTCGTCCAACTTGGGAGATGGTGAGGCGTTCCGCGACGCTTGCGCGGTCCTGAGAAGTTTCTTGCGCAGATCCTCCGCCACGACACCATTCGAGTGGGCAGAGTACGGACTTGCGGTGGCCCGCCTCCCTTCGTGGCTTGGCAGTACATCATCTATGTCGTGAGCATGAGTACCCACTCCACCCTCCGGTGGTCCACACGCCGCGTTGAATTCCGCAGCAGGGAACATGCACAGTAAGGGCACGAATTGACGCAAGAACTTTTCCACAGCCCTCCGCTCCAGAGGGCTGTACTGAGCTTGGGAACGATCAAGAAAGGAATACACCATCTTCAGTGAATCATGAAGAACGGAGGTGTCCGCAAAGCTGTACTCGAGTTGATGGCCCACAGACCCTCGCGCAAACGACGGAAGAGCGTCTGTCTCTGACTCCCGTTGCTCAAGTTGCTGGAGCTTGATAGCTTCGATATCCGCAACGAAATGTTTTGCGGTGATGTTCTTCTTGTCATTCGCCTTGAAGGTGATGCCTTGGTGATCCAATGATTTGTAAAAGTTCTTGGAGTCGACCTCCTTCCAAGTCCGGCTCCAATCCCTCTGCAGCCTTCTCCATTCCTCATTTTTATTTTTCAGCCGAGACAGGACTACTGGAACAGCCACGGCTGGGCAATCCTGCATAGCCTGAATGACCTCCATGCCGTTTTCCCTCCCGTAAATCTTCTTGATAATCCGATGATAGATAGACTTTCCCGGTCCCCCAAAATCGGGTTTGAGTTTGAACGACGCCCGCTCTTCATTACTCATATCCTCAAGTCGCCCGTAGAGAGGCTCGAGTACAGCGATTGTTCGTGTAAGAGCCTCGAGGTGGACCTGATATTCATGGCGCTCTTCCTCGCTCTTGTGAAGGGCTTCCTCGAAGGAGTTCTTCTTGTGCGAGATGAACCCGGATTCTTCGGATGCCCATGTAGGGTGGGAAACCCACTCATCGTTGAGAACAGAGCGGCAAAGTTCATCGCGACCGGAACACGCCAGTCGTATTTCCTAGAAAGGCGGTCGAAGGAACCATCAGTGGGGACAGTGGAATATGATACTGGAACTACTCACACTCTCAGGAAGTCGTCGATAGCTGGGTCCCTGCCCGTCATCAACTTGCAGCGCAATCGTATCTGGCGGTCCAGTCCGGATGCTCCCTGGAGGTCCTGTCTCCACATCGTCCTGCCTTTTGTCCCACCCAACGAGGTCCTTGAAATCTGACATCAAGTCACCTTCCCCGAGATACACAGTGGAGCGCTGGACGAGCGTGCGGAGATCAATAATTTCTTTGGAAAAGAGCTGCAGGAACTTCAAGAACTCTTCAAAGTCGCGACCCTCCAGTGACCTTTTGGCGCGATCAAAGAAGAGGAACTTGTCAGCTGTTAGTTGTGAGAATGGGAATGATGGTGGTAGCGGGAGCAATGATGGTGGAAGTGGCGTTGCATATCTGTTATGCTCAGCAATGGGAGGGGGACTAGGAGGGCCGGCGTAAGGTGAAAACGTAGGAGATGCAGGATCGGGCTTGTGATGGTGCTTTTGCTTTTTAGTCTGAAACAAACGACGTTACAGGTAGGCTGAATAGGAAGAGTTCAGACATACCTTTGGAGGCGGGGCAGCGGCAACTTTGAGAGCAGGAGGTGGAATAGGTGTTGGATCTTTCTCCAGTGGACGCTTCTTCCGCTTCGGCTGTTGCTTCTTCTTTTCGTCGGGAGGATTCCAGGGTTGAGAACTAGTGCCAGACGCTGGTGTGCCTGGATGTGGGAGTATCGAGACACCAGCTTGGGCAGCACCAGCAGGCATGGAATCAGGCAAAAAGTCTTTGAACTCGACCAGCAGATCAGGTGCGTCACGGAATAAGTTTTGCACCTGCGCATAGACCTGGGTCTGTAAAATGGATCAATGAGTATTGACAGTCTACAGAAGCGTCAGACCCACGTCGGACGTGTCCCGGGGGCCCTTCTGGTATGTTTGGAGGATGTCAAGAAACTGCTTGTATGTATTGTGTTCGTCGTCGAAGCGAGACTTAATCTTGTTCAGATACTGGATCGCGTGAGTGAACTCTCCCAAAGGTTGCTTGTCGACGGGATTGCGATTGTTGAGACCACCTAGTAGAGACGCGGCAGCGGTTGTCTGAGGATTCTGGTTATGGAATGCTGGAGAGAAAGCCTGGTCGATGATAGGTTGTGGTACATGATAACCTTGGGGAGTCATGGAGCGTGAAGCGGGCCCGCTGCCGATGGGAGGAAGAGGTGGCGGTGGCGGACCTACAACAGGAAACGGAGCAGCGAGATTTGGACCGAAACCGGGAATATCTCGCTGTGGATGGGGGCGAATAATTTGAGCAGCATTGGTGGTGGTCTGTGTTGTAGTTCCGGAAGGGGTCGTGACGGTGATCATGTTTGGGTCAAGAGGGTCGACAGATATATCGATTCGGTAGCCAACTGGGAGGAAAGTGTTGAATCCTTTGATGAGGACTGGATTTCCATGAAAAAGTCTTGAAACTCTTTGAATTACTCCTGGAGTATCGATTCTAGGCAACATAATGAGACGAAAAGAAAAGACGCAAAGCAAGGATGACGCACATTTGACCCTTGAAATCCTTCATGATGTCCAGAAACTTGTTGTAGACTTCAGGCTTCTCATGGAACTGTCCCTTGACAGAGTCGAGGTATCCGAGAGCATCTGTAACGTTGAGAGCTCTGCCGTCAGGAGACCTCTGGATTGACGGTGCTGCTGCATCACCTGTCGATGGACGAGGGGTCGACGGCTTGGGCGTCCTCGATTTTATTGGAGCTTTTGGTGAGTTGGTACGACTTGGATGAATTCCTGAAGCTGGCTGGCTGACAACGGGGACTGGCATATGCGGCAGTGGCGGCGGTGGTGTTGGGCGCGGTATTGACGAAGACGGGGGCGGCGGGGGTAGGGGACCAGAGGACATTTGTTGGTCTCCAGTAATCGCTCTGCTCGTCGTCGGCTTTGGACTGGACGGCGCCGGGTCTGGGGTCATGTTGTGTGTGGGTGATGGAAAGCAAAAGGTGTCAAATTGATCTGAACATCCAAGATCTAATCTTATCTTTGGATGATCACGTGGACTGCTCTTCCATCCACCAGCACCCACAGTGACACCTGGAAGTCTAATGGGCTTCTAACGCCACAGTATTTCTCTCACAAGTGCGGCGGTACTTTGTTTTCATACTCCCTCTGTCTCCCATAGGCAATACCAAAAAGAACAAGAGGACAGCACCGCACGTGATGTGATGTGACGCATCGCTTCTTATTACCCTCCCATGTCTTTCGTAGAGATACTCCCAGCAGAGCTTGTTGAAGAGATATTCCAAAGATGCCTCATCTTATCTTATCCCACATACCCTAGCATTGATCCTTACCCTATTCTCGTGCCTCCGGACCCCAGAGAGGCTCCTCTCTCTGTCTCCGGCGTTTGTTCTTCCTGGCGTCGAGCTGCCTTCTCCATCCCAAGTCTTTGGACCTCTCTATCCATCGCGATCGGGACCTATGGAGATGTGGTTCCCAGCTTGGAGCTCATCTTTCGCTGGCTACAGAGATCGAGCAATCATCCTCTTGATCTCTGTCTGACCTCCACTTCTGCTGACGGTTTGACCACACAGATCCTTGATCACTTGTGTCAACACATGTCGCGCTGGAGGAGGTTTGAGCTCGCCATCCCATTAGCCTACTTTCCTGTCAGACATTTCCTTCTCTATCCCATATCTGGCGAGGGTGCCCCGCTATTGGAGAGGGTAGCTTTCGAGAGCAGTCCTGAGCACCCCGAATCATCAATCGATCTGACTGGCCCAGCATCAGCTCTCTCTCATCTCTATAAGTTTGCTCCCCGTCTTCGGTGTATCCAATGGAACTGTGTCGGTTTGTTTTCGGATAATGTGAACTGGGCCAAATTGACGGAGGTCGATTTGAAAAGCGTCGTCTCCTGCTCCCAGCTGCTAGAGCTTCTATCCTCTGCTCACAATATCTGCCAACTCATCGCCGAACGTCTTGTAGAGAGTGACGTTTCGAAAGCTCCCAGATCTACACTACTATCCTTACACTCCCTCTTTCTGAAAAGTTCTTCATACAAGAGGTTCGGAGATTTATTACAGAAGCTCACCCTCCCGGCTCTTCGTCAGGTTTACATCGACGCAGCCGCTAATACCCCATCGCAAGATCCCAGCATCACTACCCTCATCTCCCGCTCACGTTGTAATATCCAGAGCCTGCATTTGCAAAATGTAGAGATGACGGAAGATAACTTCATTGCCCTCCTTCATGTATGCCCAACTCTCGTGCGATTATTCGTGTCCCACAGCAAGCCCATCCTACTCGATCGCGCAGTATCGATGCTCACTCGGCCCACCATCACGCCGACCCAAGGAGATCCGCCGCCATACCTGTGCCCAAACCTCAAAGCCATTGGCTGGTGGTACTGCGTCAACACTACAGATGGACTGTTGAGCCTGATGGCACAATCCAGACTGCCAGCTCTTTCCACGAGAGTTTGCCTTGACAGAGCGATTGCACAGACACATAATCAAGACACAGCGTGGTTCACGCAAAGGAAGAGTGAAGGTCATAATGTTGTTCTCTTCTATGTGTGTCCCTTCCTTCTATGATACGTCGTTCACTGAGTAACTGCGGTCCTCTCCCAAGGACTCTCAACTGATTCCTAATCACCGAATGTTCTGAGACAGATTACGGAGTATCTTACTTTGCCTCCCTGAAACTGGGGTTTACACGGATATCTGCTAACTTTATGCTATCATCTATCGTGATACTAAGGACGTACATAGCTTGAATTACTGTCACAATACCTTTCCAGAGTTGGCTTCAGAGCCCGATACTACTGCGGATGGCTAAAAGAGCTCTCGCAGGATGTTACGATCCTGATCAATTTCTGCGGGGACCTGCGGACATGGAATGTCTTTGCGGAGGCGTCACACGCGTTTAAGCATGAGTAGGACGTTTTGTGGGTCTTCCTCCTTCTCTTCCTCCTCCGTCGCGGGCCAGTGCCGGAGGGTAATCCTTCCCGATCTCGTTGACAAGGATTTTATGGGATTCGTTCTGAACAGTGGTGAATGGTTCGGAACTACCATCATGCGTGATCAACGCCAGCATAGCATGCAATACAGGATTATCCTCTCCTTGATCCAGCATCGAGCCATCTTCAATTGAACGTTGTAGTTGGGCATCCAATAAGCGCCTGCGGGCGTGTACACACGTCAGGTCTCCGTCTGTGACCGTCTCTTCTTCCTTCACTCACCTTAGATGATTGACAAGTACCCCAATACGTGGCAATGCCTTGAGCTTGATGGAAACAGCACCGCTTCCGATAGTAAGCCCCCCTCGGACGTGATTCACCGACACAGGTCCGCCGAAGAGAAGCAGAGCGTACAACGGAATCTATGCGCACGAGTTAGCAGCCGTTTTAGATTAGAAAGCCAATACTATACCTCTGTCACATCTCGCACGAACACCTTGCTCGTCATTTGTTTGTGGAAGTACGCCACAAAGCCAGATTTCCATTTGGCTTCATCGAACAGAACGCTTGACGGGTGAAGGAACATCCTGCCACCACCGTCTCTGGGATTGGAAGCGACGTTCGAACATGCGGAATTCCTTGGCAGTGTTCTCTCTCTGCACGGTTCCGGCTTGGACTTTGTCAAATTTGATAGCGCTCGTGGGCAGATGCAGTCTCGCGACGCGGGGATAGAGCCCGCCGAGGATAATGGCTTTTAACAGGTTGAGGTTGTTGCTATTCGCATTCAAAGACGGTGTGTTCGGGGAAGAGGAGAGCGGAATGAAGCCGAGGTCTGTAAGGGCCGAGAGGAAATCGTGTCGTAGGGTGGTTATATCCCGCAGGACGGCAGGCGATATAAAGTTCTACGGATGCCAGAACGTCAGTGCTCAGGTGTGTTAGAGGGACTCAAAAACATACCTGTTCGCAAAATTGTCGTATAACGAACTGCGACTTACCTTCGGTTCGAAGGTTCATGCATTGATTATAAGCGTTCAGCACGGTCAACAGATCACTGTCCCCGTGGACGAAGCGAGCACGAGCCCTAGTACGATGGGTATTATATCAGAGTATGCTAATGAGGCATATAGGTGTGGGAGTCTCACTTATTGGCTTCGTCCCTCTTTTCCATGGGACTGAAGAACAGCGGCTTCGAAGAAAGTGACGCCGCAATTGTCAGAATGGGACCAAGGCAGCGGAAAATGCTGCCAAGAACAAGCATCTGTACACATATCAGTAGGATCCTGGGGTAAAGAGCACTGCGCAAAGGCTTAATACATGCCTTGGCAAGCCGAAGGTCAACAGGTATCATAGACTTTCGGGAATTTCGGGTATAAGAGTTAATACGATGGTTTTAATTCAGACTTACAATGTGTTGGCCAAGAGGTGTCAATTTGCCTTCAGTGTCAACTGCCCCCAGGTCTTCAAGAACGGACCATGCCTTTTCCATAGCAGTTATTTTCGGTGGATCAATGGCCCGACTGAGGAACGACTACAAGAAGTGATAAACTAATAAAAGAAATGTTCAGACAATTCGACCAACCTTGACGTCTTCCTCTTCCCGGGTCACTTTCACCGTCAGTGATAGACTCTCCAAGGGAACACGGAGAATCTCAGGAACGGGGAACTTGGCCATATTCGACTCCTGGTCTCTGGTGTACAATTTATAGCAGATACCTGGCTGCGTTCTCCCGGCACGTCCTCTTCTCTGACGGGCAGCGGCCCGGGTGACCCATGTCTCGACCAATCGCGTGAAGTTGCTCTCAGGGTCATACCTGGTCTCTTTTACTTTTCCTGCATCTATAACATAGATCACATCGTCGATGGTGATCGATGTCTATTCAAAAACTACTATGAGTACTCCATTTGAGGCGTCGAGGTAGAAACTACCTCAGCAACATTGGTAGATGCGATGATCTTCCATTTCGATGTCTTTGCGAAGACCCGACGTTGTTCATCATTGGAGAGGTTGGCGTGTAATGGAAAAATTTCCACTTGGCTTCCCGACACCACTTCGCGTATTGATTCGATGCATTGACGGATCTCCTGTACACCAGATAGAAATATCAGAACGCCACCTACCTTGGTCGAGGTCGACACGATGTGGCGCACAGTAGCCGCAATGAGCTAGTAGCTGTTAGTCAATGACGTCACGGAGAGCCCTGCGACTTACTCGATAATCAATACGGTCAGAATTAGAAATATATTTGACGGTCCTGGCGATCTCGTCAGAATCGAAACCTTGCTTTGCATTGCTTCCCTTGTTTGTTGACGGTCGATAGTTAATTTCCGGAACGATGTCTTCCAGGTATCTCGATATGAGAGTAAACAGCCATGCACGCTGATTTGAAGAGAACATAATACTTGTCGGTAACAGGATGAGCAAATCCTGGAATGTTGAGCAGTGGGGCGCCATTGAAATATTTCACAAACGTCTCATGGTTGATCGTGGCAGACATCAGGACCACCTTGAGCAAAAGATGAGTCTTCAAAAGTTCCTTCAGTTCGAGTAAGAGGAAGTCGCTATCGACTGATCGTTCGTGAACCTGTGATCTCGTTAAAAAAGGGACGCTTTGGGTGCGGCGCTACTGCGTTAAGGCGTCTCCTAGGCAGAGCTAATCTGTAGTGTGTGGGCAGGTGGGTGAATATGTAGACAAGTGAACTTAGTAGCGTTCAAAGTTTGTCTAGTTGGTATAAACCCATGTACATCCATACATGCACTCAACCTTATTCTAGGAGCAGCCTTAACGCAGAGCCAATTTCGGTGGTACAATACCTCATCTACCACGACGTGGGTGACTTCTTTCAGATGATCCCCCGAACTGAGTCGACGCAGGACCACACCGGTGGTGCAGAACAGAAGCTTGGTCCGACTTTCTTTTTTGCTTTCACCGCGGATGACGTAGCCGACGGATCCGTCTTCCAATCGTTCCGCTGACACTCTTGACGCCACGCCTATAGCAGACAGTCTGCGTGGCTGAGTGACGATGATGGAGGCATTGGATCCCTGACCAGATAAGATCAGTGAATCCAATATGAACTGTGGTACTATAACAAGAGCGTCAGCAAGATCCCAGATTGGGGCAGAAACAGTTGCTGTACACTGTGTGGTCTTCCCGCATCCTGGAGGAAAGTCAGATGCATGAAGCTAGGCAGTGGGTGGTTGCATACCTGTCTCTCCAACCACTACAACCACACGATTACAAGCCAAAATACGAAGAAACTCGTCCTTTGCCGCTGATGCTGGGAGTTTTTCCCGCGAGGAAAGCATCTCGCGATACTTGACCGGAGCAGTGAGCTAGGATGATACAAACCCTAGAAATGATCCTCTTACCTCGGGCTTCTGAGAGAGCGCATCAAAGTCTGCCTTGATCTGGGTGTCGCTCCGAGGATCACGTCTCCTAGCACCTGTCCGCCCTTTTCCTTTGGACCGGGGTTCTGACGGAGCTGAGTGAGAAATGACGGTGTCTGGAACGTCACGTCGAGGAAGGATATGCTGCAAGACTGTAGACATGTCAGGAGGACCGTTGTCCTCGACTTTTGCCCATTCATCTTCCAAAACTCGCATCGCAGCCATGCAAAATCCCTCTCCTGACTCCAAGAAGCCACCATCCTCTAGCGAGCGAAGTAGTTGGGCCAGGATATGAAGCCGGACATACGTGGGTATGGACGGGGACGCGAGATACACGGGTACATGTCTGGGGCGAGGGTAGTGCTTCTCGGGTGATATGAAGACATGTAAGGCTAGAGGAGCGCTGAAGAGTGGCATAATTAGGTGCCGAGGTCCATCGAAATGGGCTCCAAGTGCTTCTGCTTCTTCTGCATCAATTTCAAACTGCGTGCCGTCGACCGGAGGTAAGAATAGGGAATCCAGATCCTCGCCGAGAAGCTTCTTCCCCAGAGCAGTAATGAGTAGATCCCAGTCATCGACAAGTCGAGGATCACTTGTACATTCTTTAACGACATGAGCGGGCCAGCCAGCTTCTTTTATAGCTTTCTCTTCGATCCAACGCGTCTTGAGGTCATCCGTACCCGAGTGTGCAGATGTTACGAACGGGTTAGAGGAGTTGATGTCGGGTAGGAATCTCTTAGGAAGGTCGCACTCCGGCAGATGAAGAATGAGATACTCTATAGAAGCTTCTAGAGGCGACAATGAGGAGAGAAGCGTGGTGGCCATGGGAGAGGGCTTCGACAGGAAAGTGACGGCGTTCCGGCATTGTACTTGAGTAAATCCACAAAGTCCGAGCTGTTGTGTGACTTGTGTAGAATCTTCCTCCGCCAGTATTGAGGTCGACGCGTCACTCGCTTCGGGATACAGAGCCATTGCCTGCACAAATAAGAAAACATGTCTTGGAGATGGAGAGAAACAGCTCTTACTTTCTTGATTGCATCTTCGACCAGGTCGCGGAGACCGCTTGCCATCTTTACTTCGGGAGGCTGAGCGAATTCACCACTTGAAGAGTTACCTCTCGGTTTGGAATCGATAGAAGAGGGCCCTTGTTCCAGTTGCGCGCGTTTCTCTGAAACCTTTGCCTGGCGTGCCTGAACTTCTTTTTGAGCTGCGAAAGGATCAGGAAAATACATCCACTGCAAGTGCTCCGGGGCAGCCTTGTGCTCAGACGCCAATTGGGCCCAGTAATCACGAGGACCAGCGGGGAGAACGCGGTTGAGTTGTATTCCATTGCAGAACTGAAGTAAGATACAGGGATTGGATGAATAACTTGTATTTTCTGCCGACAAGCAAGATTCCACGAACACGGTAGAGAGCATAAGTTGCGCCCCAATGACGTGCTTCGAGGGCAGTAGGACAGAAGTATTGGGGGTGCGGCGCGAAACGAACGCTGTCTCTCACGGAAGTCTTTTTGTTGATTTGTGAGAGCGTGACTGCAAATGAGAAACCGTCGGGCTGTTTGCGCTGAAAAAAAGTGTTCAAATGGGATTATGTTCGACAGAATGAGAAGAAACCAGCGCACTGTATCAATAATTGGTTTCTCCCAGCCATTCTTCTGACATCTGGATGGCAGGTAAGTCATAATCTTGAACGGTAGTTGCTATGAACCTTTCGTTTAAGAGACTTAAGGGAGTCTTTGAACCAGGTGGAAAAAGAGGCTTTTCGCCTTCTGGCACAGAAGGTTTATCCGGAAGCTTGTTGGCCTTGGACGAGTTACCCGCAGCGCCAGATTTGACGATGCCTTTTCGAGGTGGCATACAACGGGAGAGGGAGAAGAGAAATGTATTAGGTAATACCATACTCACTCTTCCAGAGCCTTCATCTACCTCCGGCCTCAAACTCCAGTCACTAGCAGACCATAGTCTGTGACCATCAACCTATACCCAGCATGTCCGACTCGGATCTGTACAACCTCGAGTTCCTCTCCCTCGTTGCCAAAATCACGCAAGAGGTAAACAACCACACAGGAATCAGCGACAAGACTCTCGCAGAGTTCGTTATCGCACTACACGACCAGTCCAACAAAAGCCTCTCGACATTCAAAGCCAAACTTAAGGAGGTCGGAGCCGATTTTCCTGATTCCTTCATCGAAAATGTGGACAGACTTATCCTCAGCATGCACCCAAAGTACAAAAAGAAGAGTGTTGCTGCTAATGGGAAAGGAAAGGAAAAGGGGACTGGAGACTTGACGGAAGAGGAGAAGCAGAGGCGGTTATTTCCCGGGCTGGCTTTGAAGAACCGTGACGTTCCACCGCCAGTTTCAGACGACGTGTTTCTGGAGGAGCTTGGAGACATCGTAGCCGGAAGGAAGTCACGGCCAAGGCCAACAGGGGACGACCGAGAGTCCAAGCGGCAACGAATGGACCCTCCCAGTCCCCCTCGAGGGAGAACCGACAGAAGAGATGGGGTTTATGATCGAGATGGTCGGAATGGAAGGCAGTCAGTGGACGAGAGACCTGTGTTATTCAAGATATACAATGGGCGGGTGTCGGGGCTGAAGGAGTTCGGTGCCTTTGTTACGCTGGATGGCGTGGCTGGAAGGGTAGAAGGTGAGGACTTCTCAATTTTCGAAATGGCATCTCGTACTAACAGTCTCAGGCATGGTGCATGTATCTAATATCCAGACTGGTACCCGTGCAAACTCTGCTGCAGATCTCCTCACACGAGGTCAGCAAATTAAAGTCAAAGTCATCAGCGTCGCCGGTTCCAGGGTTGGACTATCCATGAAAGACGTCGAACAAGCCACCGGTCGTGACTTGACGCCCCACCTACGAATTAAGTCAGAAGCCGAGATGGAGGAGGAACGAGCTAAAGCTGCTCGTGCCTCGTCGGGTGCGAATGCCTTGCCACTACGCTCAAAAGATGAGGCCCCGGTTCGCTCCGCCAAACGGCTCACTTCCCCCGAACGATGGGAGATCAAACAGCTCATCTCTTCGGGTGCACTCGATGCCTCCGAGTATCCTGACCTTGATGACGACTTCACCAATCCCATGGCCCATGCAGAAGTGGAAGAGGAGCTCGACGTTGAAATACGAGAGGATGAGCCGCCGTTCCTCGCCGGCCAGACGAAGCGGACACTTGACCTAAGTCCTGTCAAGATTGTCAAAGCTCCTGATGGGTCACTGAACCGAGCAGCTTTGGCTGGCGCATCTCTAGCCAAAGAACGTCGTGAGCTCCGGCAACAAGAGGCGAATGAGGAGGCCGATTCTCAAGCGAAAGATTTTAACCAACCATGGCTGGATCCCATGGCTAAAGAGTCGGACCGCACGTTCGCGCAGGATTTGAGAGGCAGTCTGAAAGGCCAGAAGGCAGGGGAGGTACCAAAATGGAAGGAGCAGACATTCAACAAGGCTACGACTTATGGAGAGATCACAAGTCTGAGCATCCAGGAGCAAAGGAAGAGTTTGCCCATCTATAAGCTACGAGATACACTGCTGCAGGCTATTGGAGACGTATGTGTTTGTTTATCATCTGTGTGTATGCGTTCTGACTTTTTATTGCAGCATCAAGTTCTTATTGTCGTCGGTGACACGGGATCTGGGAAGACCACGCAAATGGTCCAATATTTAGCAGAGTCCGGATACGCCGACAGGGGAAGGATAGGATGTACACAGCCACGTCGTGTCGCTGCGATGTCAGTGGCAAAGCGTGTCTCTGAGGAAGTCGGCTGTCGACTGGGTCAGGAGGTAGGATACACCATTCGTTTCGAGGACTGCACAAGCCCGGAAACTCGCATCAAGTACATGACGGATGGTATGCTACAACGAGAGTGTTTAATCGACCCTCTTTGCAGCTCCTACTCGGTCGTCATGTTGGATGAGGCTCACGAACGGACGATCGCCACTGACGTCTTATTTGGTCTTCTCAAGAGTTCGTCTACCGTTCTGCTTTCCTTGTTATCATACTGATGAAGATTTATAGAGGCTGTGAAGCGTCGTCCAGACCTGAAACTCATCGTAACTTCCGCCACACTTGATGCAGAGAAATTCTCGAAGTACTTCTTCGGGTGTCCCATTTTTACCATCCCTGGTCGCACATACCCTGTTGAGATTTTATATACTAAGGAACCAGAGTCTGACTACCTCGACGCATCTCTCATCACGGTCATGCAAATCCATCTTTCTGAACCTTCAGGGGACATTCTCTTGTTCCTGACAGGCCAAGAGGAGATTGATACGGCCTGCGAAATTCTTTACGAGCGCATGAAAGCTCTAGGACCCAAAGTACCAGACTTGATCATCCTCCCCATTTACTCCGCGCTGCCATCAGAAGTACAGTCCAGAGTATTCGAGCCAACGCCCCCTGGTGCTCGCAAAGTTGTTATCGCCACCAACGTCGCCGAGACAAGTTTGACGATTCCTGGTATATACTATGTCATCGACCCAGGATTCTCCAAGCAGAACGCTTATGATCCTCGCCTGGGTATGGACTCCCTCGTCGTGATGCCGATCTCCCAAGCACAAGCCCGTCAGCGGTCAGGACGTGCTGGGCGTACTGGGCCAGGCAAATGCTACCGCCTTTACACGGAGGCCGCGTATCGGAATGAGATGCTCCCGAACTCTATCCCTGATATCCAGCGCACGAATCTGTCTTCGACGATTCTCCAACTGAAGGCCATGGGCATTAATGACCTGCTCAGTTTCGACTTTATGGACCCACCACCAGCACCGACTATGTTGACCGCGTTGGAGTCGCTGTACGCGTTATCGGCGCTGGACGATGAGGGCTTGCTGACGAGGTTAGGCCGGAAGATGGCAGACTTCCCTATGGAACCTCCATTGGCCAAGATGCTGATCGCGTCAGTCGAGCTGGGGTGTTCAGAGGAGATTTTGTCAATTGTCGCTATGCTATCTGTGCAATCGGTTTTTTACCGTCCAAAGGAAAAGCAGGGTCAGGCTGACTCGAAGAAGGCTAAATTCCATCAGCCAGAGGGAGACCACCTTACACTGCTGACGGTGTACAATGGGTGGAAGAACGCGAATTTCTCAAACCCTTGGTGTTATGAGAATTTCATCCAGGCTCGCAGTATGAGGAGGGCGCAGGACGTCAGGAAGCAGTTGCTCGGTATCATGGATAGGCATGATATAGTGATTGAATTCGCAATTGTACTCTTTCTGACAAGTGATCTAGGTACAAGCACGACATCCTATCGGCTGGACGGGACTACAACAAGGTCCGAAAGGCCATTTGCTCTGGCTTCTTCCGGAATGCTGCGAAGAAGGATCCACAAGAAGGCTACAAGACTCTCGTTGAAGGCACACCAGTATACATTCACCCTTCATCGGCTCTGTTTAATCGAAATCCAGAGTGGATTATCTATCACGAACTGGTGCTCACGACAAGAGAGTACTGCCATAATGTCACCGCAGTTGAGCCCAAGTGGTTGGTGGAGGTCGCACCACAGTTCTTCAAGGTTGCAGACGCGAACAAGATCAGCAAACGCAAGAGACAGGAGAAGATTGAGCCTCTGTTCAACAAGTATGAAAAGGCAGACGAGTGGAGGCTATCGAAGGTCAAGAGGAGTGCCCGATCGGTGCGTACCATTTTGTATCCTAACCAAGGAGAGCTTGTGCTTACGCGTTTTTTCAGAGTCAAACGTTCGGCTAATTATACGTTGTTATATATATAGGTGTAGAAATATTGTTGATACAAATTTTGCTTTCGAACGGGAGGGGTGACCGCAATCACCCTTCGTGATTTCCAGTGTATTGTACAACACATGCAAGTAGAACAGTCATGAAAAAGCTGCTGTGTGATTTGGAATTCTATGGTAATCTGCATGGGCTTGATATCAGCAACTTTCCGTGGGGAACAATGCAGAGACACACAGGACAGTGTCCCCAAGCCGGATTAGCCAACAAATCTGAATGCGTCCGCGCTGATATAGTATTTAGCGACTTCCCCAACTCCTGTCGTGGATGCTGCAGCATCCTGAACCAGCATGAAGGTCTGGGAAAAGACGCGAGGTTGGCCGTCAACTGATTTGGAGGCGCCTTTGGCGGTTGAAGGAGGAATGGCTGGTGGTCCTCGACCGTGTGTGACGCTCCCTGACACAGTGATTAACAGAGACGGTGGTGATGTTCCTGATGGATATGGGTTACTACGAAGAAAGATATACAGACAGAAAGAAGAAAAAGCTCACCAGGTATAGGATGGCAATCGAAAGACTGCATGTCATGTTTTGTTGGTGGCATGCTCTTAACCAACTCCTTTACTCCTTCTACGCCCTGAAATGGTGTCCCGTTCCATGTTAAAGAGGATGATTGCCTGTAGAAGACAAGCAAGTCCACGAGGCGCGTTTTGGAATCGTAGGCTTTGTAGTAGAGGCGCGTAAAGTTTTCGGCGGCTCTTGTTGCAATCTCGATACTAAATTACTGAGACGACTGTTGAATAACAAGGAGAACAGTGAACGAACTCGTTACGCGTAAGGGCGTTTGTAGGAACAGTCATGGTGGCGCTGATGAGAGTCTTGATCGGGACCGCGGTAACCACTCGTTCCTTCTTGGCCAAGGTGACCATGTCGGACTCGGAGAACGAGATTCGTATACTGAGCCTCAACTGCTGGTCCGAATTCTGTATCAATTCTTTCTAATATTCTCGCTGACTTTATTACCCCTAGGGGTTTGAAGTTCATCTCTAAGAATCGCACAGAACGCATTGAGGCCATTGCGAACGAGCTGTCAGCATCGTACTACGACATAATTTCTCTCCAGGAAATATGGGTATTCGCAGACTACGAACGCGTCAGAGATAGCGTTAGATCTCGACTCCCGTATTCCAAATTCTTCTTCAGGTGCGTCTGACACTTCCGTAATGTTCACTTGTCTGACGCCCTGGTCAGCGGTGCTTTAGGAGCTGGTCTTGCCATATTTTCACGCTATCCCCTGGTTGCTACATCCGTCCACCCATACTCGCTAAACGGTGCCCCCATGGACGTCGCTGCGGGGGACTGGTTCGTTGGGAAAGCAGCGGCTGGTGTTGTAGTAAATCATCCAGTTTTGGGCCAAGTCCAAGTCTTCAACACTCACGTAAGTCACTACGGTATCCACTCGCCTACCTACGCTAAGCCCCATCAGCTATTTGCCAAAGGTGGAGAGGATGGCCCAGAATATCAGCGGGCACATCGCCTCGTTAATGCCTGGGAATTCGCAAAGCTTGCACGACATGCAGCCGAGATGGGCCGTTATGTCATAGCTGTATGTCTTCAATCTCACAATCTCTGGATCCAGCTTTGAACTATGAGCACAGGCCGGAGATTTCAATAGCATTCCAATAACCCTTCCGATGACCATCATTCGTGAACATGCCGCACTGTCGGATTCTTGGGCTGTAACTCACCCTGAGAGCGACTCCCCCTCCAATGTTGTCGCCACTACTCCTCAGGATGCATTGTTACGCTATGGTGTTACGGCTGACTCTCCTTTGAACTCCTACTCGGCTGGGAAGCCCCTGGACCCGTACGCCCGTAGACATTGGGGGAAACGACTCGACTACATCTTCTATCGTCAACCAAGACGAAATCCATTCAGCAATGAGGAGATACCAGTCATCAAATGCAAAGAGTGTAAAGTCGTGCTCACCGAGAAAATACCGGGGTACAACCACTCTTTCTCGGATCACTTTGGGCTCGAGTCTGTCCTGGAAATCACGACTCCGTCGCAATCAAAGACTCCCGAGCCTCCCACAGACCTCCCGAATCCCGCAGCAGCGGTTGTGCTGAGCGTACCTAGCGAGCTTTCAAGAGAAACCATTGTCACCACTATTCAAGCGTTGTCTTCGTGCTTCCGCTTCTCTCGGATGAGATCGAGGCGTGAGCTGCTCATCTTTGGTCTTTGCATCTTCATACTCCTGGGAGTGATAGTGGGATCTTCGTGGCTCCCCCACTCGTGGATCAACCCCATTTTCATGCTGTTCACCATTGTTGTTTCCTGGTTGGGTACGACCATGTTATACGAAGGTTTCCTATACGGGAACTGGGAGTGTAACGGTCTGATGAATGTCATTGAGGAACTAGAGATATATCAAAAGGGACTGGATATACAAGCAGATAGGTAGGAGTAGTTCAGAAATCCATTAGCCGCTTCGAGCAGGACGTTTCTACGTACGCGAAAATATACCCTGTGTATCGTTTTGTGATTCGTTTCGAGCCTGAAATAAGAATGTAATGTACAATTCATAAGTTCTAGAATCTAGTAGGTGGCTCATCATGAGCTCTGAATGAGACGCCGCTCCAGCTTCATTTCTTAGTGTTCACGAACCTTCTCGTCATCCGCGATAGAATCACGTATAGAAGTGTTCGACGAAGACTCAGTATCGACCTCTTTCTGTGCAGAGTAGATCTCGGAAGGGTTGAAGCGTTTGGCGAGGATGACGTTCAGCAGCGTTCCGAGGAAGAACACGGCACTGGAGAGAAAGACATCAGAAGTAGAAAAGCAGCAAGAAGGCAGGACATACAAGAAAACAGAAGTAACTTTGTATCCAGAAGGATAATTAGGCGCCCGGTCAGCAGGGAAGATGACATTGGGAACCCATGCGTTGAATACATAAGATGCCTTACATACGCGCCAGGACTGATCAGCACAGTGCACAATATAACAGACCGAGTGTCTTACTGTGTTAAGGAATCCGATGGTGATGGCACGATGCTCGGCGTTGTACGATACTAGCTCGTTTGCCCATGACTTCAGAGGAAGTTAAGGATTGTTTTTTTGTGAGAAGACATGAAGCTCTCACCAGAGTCAGAGCGCCACAGCCAACAACGGTGAAATTCAGATAGAATCCAGCAAACTTGGCACTGTCGCTGGCTGGCCATGTGGAGAGAATGATGTTTCCAATGAGCGGAAGTATAGCACCAAAGGCTATGATGGGCCATCGTTTTTGAATAGCGTCGGAGACCCAAGAATACTATATATGACATCAATATTTCCACCAACATGATCTTGAGATAAGGAAACTCACAATCAAAGCCGTGCCAACCTGTAGCCCATAACCACCCGTCGGGATAAGGTTGATCTCCTCCACAGAGTATTTTCCTGTGGACTTGAGCCAGAGGTTCATATACTGGTAAGATCCAAGGCTGGGAACAAAGAAAAAAAGATATACTTCTGATATCAACATCGAGGAGGAAAGAGGCTGCCTACCCAACGACGAAGCAGGTGTATGGTACCATAAACGACCAAGGGACCCATGAACGGAACGCATCGCCCATGCCCTTCCAGCTGAAACCCTTGGCTGGTGCTCGCTTGAATCTCTTCGCCCGGGCATGAGCCATGACAAGATCTTGATCGCGGATATACCATCGGCAGCGGGGATTAGGTCTTTCGGGGGTGTCAGGGATCATGAAGAAGCCTGCGATAGCGATAGGGCTAGCAGACGATCAATTGGAGACATCGTTGTGAGACGCGGAATGATTACAAGGAGATGACACCGTCAATGATAAGTAGCCATTGCCACCCGTTGTGACCATGAACACCATTGAGGCCTTTGTAGACAGCCGCTTGAAGGTAGCCACTGAACATCGTACCCACCGATGAGCAGGAGATAAAGAGTACGGCTCTCTTTCCGAGTTCGCTTGGTCCATACCAAGTACCTATGAGCACGGCGCGGTCTGAGACGAAGGTCGTAGCATCTGGGAAGCGACAAACCCACCGAGAACCCAAAGCATTCCAGGGTAAGCTGACGCCTCTGCCATACCAATGAAAAATCGGAGCACGTATAGTGTTTCAACGTTCTTGGCTGCTGCACATGCCATAACAAGGATGGTCCAAAAGATTTCGCAGCATGGCACTGTGAAGCGAGTCAGCTTTACCCCAAAGAAGGAAGACATTGAATGAACTCACGCCAAATAGAAGGGGACACCTTCACCATGAGGAGTGTGGCCGGGTACTGAAGTCATCATGATCAACAATACACTTGCGCCACAAGATAACACCTACTTGGCCAACAACGTATCCAACCGTAAACATTGTCAACAAGGTGTTATACTGTCGTCCTGCGTGAAGGTAAGATGTGGTTGCTTATGTTTCAAGAGCCGACAAACTTTCCTTGGAAGTTAAGATCCTCTTTCATGCCAGAGACGTAGGCATTGCTGATATTAGATTGATCTAGATACTTGATGAAGTCTGAATAAGGCGCGTAAGATTCTGAAAAAAAGAGTTAGGAAATGGATCGACGAACATCCTAGGCAGGCGATGGTCATCAAGCCCCAGTCCAGGCGCTGAACGTACTTTCGCTCCTCCTCCTCCTTGTCATCTCTATTCGGAGGCGAGGGTAAGTAGACCGAAAGAGAATGTTTGCCTACTATCGCTCACCGGTCCCATATAATCTGGCTTATCTTCCTGGACCATGACTGTTTAGAAGAAGTTGCTGGTACGGGTACGGTGTTTTCCATGACTCTCCTCCTTGAGATTAGAATCGGAGCTGGTCAAAATATACGAGGCTTTATCTGACATTGCGTTATCTGACGTGCTTATCCTTTTCGTTCCTTTGGAGTGAATTTTTTCAGTGCAGGGAATCGTACACCAGGAAATTCGGGATCTCCGAGATCGGACGGGGCTCGGAACATCCGATGAGTGGACTCGTCGGCATTTCCAGGGCCGATCGCGCGAGATAAAAATAGATCACAATTTTGGTGGAAGACATCATCGTGGCGAGTGTCTTCAAATCTCCTCCTCCTTCGTTGACGACGTTGACGATGTCACAGAACCAGCCAGGTATCATAATCGCCTGTGACCGTGGTGGTACCTTTACCGGTATGGATTATCCTTTTTCTTCCCTCAACCACCACCATCTCAAAGTTCCATTAAAGATGTATGGGCATTTATTCCACGCCATCTGTTCAAGCGGCCACAAGATTCGTTACTCGGAAATGCAATCATCACACAAGGCGGCGAGGCTCTCAATGGAGCCCAAGTTCAACTGAAACTTCTCTCGGAAGATCCCCAAAACTACCGCGATGCGCCCACCGAAGGTATCAGAAGGGTTCTCCAAATCGTACACGGGAAGGAAATATCCAAGGAAGAACCTCTGGATACCAGTCTCATCGGTATGCAGCGCCACACCTCGCTGTTGCCGTTCACACTCAATATCTCCAGATTCGGTGAGAATGGGAACTACTGTCGCTACTAATGCCTTGCTGGAGAGGAAGGGAGAGAAGTTTGGGTTAGTCATGACAAAAGGTTTCCGAGATTTGTTGCACATAGGTGAGCTCGTCATTTCCCTGGGATCTAGATTCGCTCATATTATTATCCATACAGGCGATCAAACCAGGCCAGATCTTTTCGACTTGTCAATCTCTACGAAGCCAGACATTTTGTACAACGTGTCCGATGTAATCGAAGCAGAAGAACGCGTTTCTATCGAGGGCTGGTCTCTCGATCCTAGCGGACAAACGGTAGAGGGCTTACTTGCAGATGCAGATAAGAATGGAGAGGAGGGAACAGTTGAAGTTGGCGTGAGCGGCGAGGTAGTCCGCGTATTCAAGAAGCTCGGTGAGTCCTAACATCGTCTGGTGGATCCAGCCCGTTGACTCCGTGCCCAGATGAGAGCGGCATTCGTGAGTCTCTTCAAGTGCTATACAATCGCGGCCTCCGGGGACTGGCTGTCTGTCTTCTACATTCGTGGACATATCCTGCTCACGAGAATGCGATTGCTGCGATTGCATCCTCGATTGGATTCACTCAAATATCACTTTCTTCCCAGTTGTCTCCTGCTATCAAGGTACTACATACTATGGCCCAAGTTTCCTCCTTTGGAACTCGATACTTATCTCTTGCTTCAGGCCGTCCCTCGCGGAAATGCAGCTGCCGTAGATGCCTATCTCAGTCCTGTTCTACGACGTTACGTCGACAACTTCTTGTTCAACTTTGTAGACAACCGCGCAGGAAAAAGATGCGATTTTATGCAGAGTGATGGAGGTCTAGTGAGTGCAAAAAAGTACGCAAACCATCCTGCTCTCAATGAGGAATGGTACTGATATCCTTGTCACACAAAGGTTCTCTGGTCTACGTGCAGTCCTTTCTGGCCCGGCAGGTGGCGTCGTGGGCTTTGCAAAGGTGAATACTAAGACTTGGTGTCCAACTACGCCTTTACCGAAAACGACTTTGTTAAGACAGCATATGACGAGTCATCAGGCGTCGCTGTGATTGGATTCGACATGGGAGGAACTTCAACAGACGTTTCTCGATTCGCCGGCAAATTTGAGCACGAATTTGACAACGTAACTGCTGGCATCAAAGTTGCTTGCCCACAATTAGGTATCGAAACAGTTGCCGCGTGAGTTTTCTTCGAAATGTTTTTGTCATTGCTAACTCTCTCCAGCGGTGGAGGTTCGCGCCTAACCTACAAGAACAACACATTTTGCGTCGGGCCCGAATCTGTCGGTGCACATCCCGGACCAGCTTGTTATCGCAAGGGCGGAGAACTAGCCATTACCGCAAGTACATAGCTGCTAAGCCATCTGATAACCCAGCTCACGCTCGAAATCGCTTAGGATGCTAACTTGATCCTTGGCCGTCTTGTTCCCAACACATTCCCTTCAATATTTGGACCAAATGCGGATGCTCCCTTGGATATCGAGGCTTCTCGCCTGAAGTTCACTAGTCTGACAGAAGAGATTAACTCGCAGCGCCCGAGATCTCATTGTTACTCACTCGACGAAGTTGCCGCTGGGTTTTTGAGGGTTGCCAACGAAAACATGTCTCGACCTATGCGATCATTAACGGAGCAACGAGGATATGCAGCGTCGGCACACAACTTGTGTTGTTTTGGAGGAGCTGGCGGACAGGTATCTTTTGTTGTATATCCTGAAACCAGTCAGTGTACTGATCTTGGTCGCAGCATGCTTGTGTCATCGCCAAAGGTCTTGGGATTGGCCTAGTTATTGTTCCTCGATTTTCGAGTATCCTCAGTGCGTACGGCATAGCATGTGCAGACATGACTGGTGAGGCTTCAGAGCCCATGTCCGTGAACCTTTCGAAGGCCGACGTCGATATCTGGACTTCCGTTGAGATACGAGTCGCCAAACTTCGGGCTGAGGTGACCCAAAAACTCGTGGAACAAGATGTCAGGCCGGACCAGATTACATACGAGGCGAGTGCCTCATCTTCTGAACATCACTCCATGCTGAATCGGAGGTATAGGTGGACCTCGGGTGTCTCTACGATGGTAGCGACACGGTCCTACAAATCCCGTATAGCAGATCGGTCGTGAAGGCGTTCATCGCGGTTCATTTGCGGGAAACGTCGTTTTCTATGCCTCGGGATGTCTTGGGTGCCAGTGTTCGTGTGCGAGGTACCGGAAAAACGGCCGATTTCACACCAAGAGGCTATTCGATTGAATTATCTGTGGCGGAGAGTACCCCCGCCGCCGAACCGCCGAGAGCTGCCGAGTTCACGTCAGCGTATTTTGACTTCGCATCCGGCGGAAAGAGACATCAGACACCAGTGTATACACTTGGGGACATCGCGCAAGGCAGTAGGATATCTGGCCCAGCGATTATCGCTGACAAGACCCAGACAATAGTCGTTGAGCCTGGCTGTGTCGCGTATGTTTTGAGCGAGCATGTTGTAATTCGTATCGGGAAGGACAGTACGGAGGAAAACATAAAAGACTCGGAGGACGTCGAAGAAGCTTTAAAGACAGCCGATCCCATCATGCTCGCTGTTTTCGGAAACAGGTTTATGAGCATCGCAGAGCAGATGGGGCACACTTTACAACGGACGTCAATTTCTGTTTCTATCAAAGTGCGTAGCGTTCCAAGTTTTGAGTCTTGCCGCATCTTACTTGTCGCAGGAACGTCTCGACTTCAGTTGCTCAATTCACAGCACAGACGGCTCACTCGTGGCCAACGCGCCTCATGCACGTACTCTTCATGCTGCTTGTTGAAGATGCCTGTTAAGTTTTGCCGCCTCTTAGATTCCTGTTCACTTAGGCTCGATGCAATACGCGGTTCAGTCACAGCACCAGCACTGGCTTGGCAAACTTCGGCCAGGAGACGTGTTATTAACCAACCATCCTGAATGGGGAGGGACACATCTTCCTGATTTGACCGTAGTCACGCCAGTCTTCAGTCCTAATGACGATACCATGGTGTTATTCTATGTGGCCTCACGAGGTCATCATGTACGCTCCCGTCTTCCTCGTTGACCTTTCGGCTGACTTCATTATTGCATTATAGACTGATATTGGGGGTGGGTTAACTTGTGCGCACCTCAAACGGATATGCCCTTATGTTGTCTTGCTTAGGTACTTCTGTGACGAGCATGAACCCGATATCAAAAGAGCTTTGGCAAGAAGGCGTCAGGTCCGTACTCCTGCGTTCACGCCAATATCAATCCTTTATCTTGGCTTCAGTGTCAAGTCCTACTTGCTGTGTTCTCAAGGGAAATTCAACGAAGAAGGTCTGTTGTTTCCCCCCGTTCAGATGAACACCCAGTTAAAGCATCCATGTCTCTGTAGGGTTTAGGGAGCTTTTTGCAGAACCAGCCAAGTATCCGGGCACGCAGAATTCATTTCTTCGCGAGAAGCTTTCTAACTTGCGATCCAGGAAGCAGCGCGACACGTCGCATAGATCATAATATCACAGACATCCAAGCGGCGATTTCTGCCAACGCCCGCGGTATCAACCTTATGAACACGCTGTTTGAAGAGTTTGGGACGGAAATTGTCCTTGTGAGTTTCAGATCTCTCGTGTGGCTATCCTACCTGCGTCTGCTTATCGTCCCATGCAGTTCTACATGTCACAAATTCAGACACTGGCGGCTGAAACCGTACGGGCGTTCTTCAAAGACGTGTACAAACACTTTGAAGGAAAGTCGTTGAAAGCAAGGGATTACATGGACGACGGGACCATTATTCAACTCGAAGTTCGCATCGACCCTGAGGAAGGTGATGCCACCTTTGATTGGACCGGGACCGGTCCGCAAACGCACGGGAACTTTAACTGCCCTATTTCCCTTTCGTATGCTGCGATCATTTATAGCCTGCGGTCTATGATACAAGGTGAGGACTACTCGTGTTCCGAACGATGGGGTTGATACTTATCCGAAGAATGCCTGAAGCGGACATTCCAATGCCATTGAATCAGGGAGTTTTGGAACCCGTTACTAACATTGTACCGAAAGGCAGCTTCCTCAACCCTTCCGGGGTCGTTGCTATCTCAGGGTCCACTATATCTTCTCAGAGGCTCGTGGACGTCATCTTGCGTGCCTTCATGGCTGCCGCAGCTAGTCAGGGATGCGCCAATTCTCTAGGATTTGGGACTGGAGGGAAAGACGCTTTCGGGAATGTTATCCCTGGGTTTGCTTACGGGGAAGCCATTGGAGGAGTAAGTCCAGGAACCAGTCTATTAGAACTGATACTGATATTCATGCACTAATAGGGTAGCGGTGCCGGCAACGGATGGCACGGTAGCCATGCCGTCTCAGTACATTCTACAAACACTCGTCTGACAGATGTCGAGGTTATTGAAGCAAGATGCCCTTTGCTTGTGGAGGAGTTTTCTATCAGAGAACGTAGTGGAGGGGCTGGTAAATGGAGAGGCGGTAAGAATTGGCTATGATTGGCTATGCATTACTGTCCGGAGCTAACACGAGATTAGGGAATGGATGTATACGCCACATTAAAGCCCGCATCCCCGTCAATTGCTCTATCGTCTCTCAGAGACGCGTGTTCTCTCCGTTCGGCCTCGAGGGTGGCGAGGATGGCGCTCGTGGAAGAAATATTTGGATCCGCCATGACACTGAAGATGAAAGCATAACCGAGATCAGTCTTGGCAACAACGGGATGGTGAGATTGGGCAAAGGGGATAGCGTGCGTATAGAAACACCTGGCGGAGGAGGTTGGGGAATTTAGATGCTTAAATTTCTAGTGTGTAACTTTGCTGTAACTTGTATGCATTTTATAATTGTAATCATGATGACGTTTATGTGGCACTGTCAGTGCCACGTGTTACGAGGTATAGTTAAATACGGTTACGCAGTTGCCCCTTG
>RZIO01000002.1:1324673-1367303 GCA_004338095.1 Gloeostereum incarnatum
CCGACACAGTCCGACCCTCCAAGAGTCGGCCTGTCCAAGTTTTATCCTGACGGCGTGTATCCAGAGGGGGAGCTACAGCCGTACAAGGACGAGTAGGTCCTTTGATCACATGGAGATACTTGATATGCTCACACTTTTCTCCTTCCTTGTAGTAATGCCTTCAGAATAACTTCCGAGGAGAAGCGTTACATTGAGAAGCTTACGAACGAAGATCCGGAAACAACATACCAGAGTATTCGGAAGGCTGCAGAGGTTCATCGACTTGTTCGTCAGCATGCCCGAAAGACGATCAAGCCAGGGATGAGTCTGACTGAGATTGCCGAGAATATCGAAGACGGTACACGCACGCTCGTCGAAGAAAATGGCCTAGAGGCAGGTATTGGTTTCCCTACCGGGCTCAACCTAAACCACTGTGCCGCGCACTTCTCGCCCAATGCTGGAGATACCACCAGTAAGTCCCGTCGTATTGTATCTCCTCACTGGCAACTCTCTCATCTTCGTCCCAGTTCTACAAAAAGGTGACGTGATGAAGGTGGATTTTGGGGTGCATGTCAAAGGTAGAATCCTTGACTCTGCATTCACGATGGCCTTTGAGCCAACGTATGAAAACCTGCTCGAAGCAGTCAAGGCTGCGACTGACACCGGAATTCGGGTGAGGCGCAACTTCTCCGCGGACTTGCGGACTGCGCTAATGATTTCTTTAGGAAGCTGGTATTGACGTACGATTAGGAGAACTCGCGGGGTACATTCAAGAAACGATGGAGTCATACGAGGTTGAGGTTGGAGGAAAGGTGTATCCGGGTTCGTTCAATCGTTGGGAGCTTTGTTCAGGTCTACACAGAATTAATCATTTCATCAGTGAAACCGATTCGAAACCTCAGCGGTCACTCTATCAATCCATACCAAATCCATGGTGGAAAATCAGTCATGCTTGTCAAAAACGACGACCAAACCAAAATGGAGGAAGGAGAATATTTCGCCATCGAAACCTTTGGCTCTACAGGTCGGGGACATGTAGTGGAAAGCGTAAGATCTCCAGCTTTTTTACGCCTGACTAGTCAGACGCTTACCGCTGTGACAGGGAGATTGCTCGCACTACGCGAGAATCGTCGATGCTCCTCATGTTCCTTTACGGTCCGTGCGCCTTATCGCGTTCACATGATGGCGGATTAAACTCGCACTATCCAGGCTGACCACAGCAAAATCGCTCCTCAAGACAATTAATCAGAGCTTTGGAACACTGCCGTTCTGCCGACGATATCTGGATCGAATCGGAGAGAGCAAATACCTACTCGCTGTAAGCCATCTCTTGCGCCTGAAATCGACGAGTCGTCTGACGGGCTTTTCAGCTCAATCACCTCGTGAACCAAGGCATCGTCCAGGATTATCCTCCACTATGCGACCAGCGCGGCTCTATGACAGCTCAATTCGTAAAGTTTCACATGTCAGAAGAACTTTTTACAGGTCTGATGGTTTTCTTTCTAGGAACACACAATATTACTCCGACCGACGCGTAAAGAGGTAGTCTCAAGAGGTGAAGACTACTGACAGTTAAAAGGAAGGGGATACGACTGGTCGTGCTATAGCTACCACTCATTGTGAACACCCTATGAATGTCTTGTATTATGGGCAATGTAGGATGCAGTGATTTTAACTTTTTAAGGCTCAAGTTGGAAAATCATATGCAAATGTCCAGAAATCGCGCCGCAATATGGTCAGGTGGCCGCAATCAATGGAGATTCCGATCAATTCTTTTCCCCACCAACGGTCATCGTCTTGCTACCTCAGCGGATGGACCTCAATTAGACAATTACCCCGCTTTAGCCTCTCTTTCTTTGATCTAATGTATCTGTGCTAGGACTTTGCTTTCTTTTCCTTATAATCGTCGGCTTCTAGAATAATCTATCCTGTTTTTACTCCCAATGTTTCCATCCTTACCGTGGCCTTTCGCTTCAGCACGATCAGACATACCTCGTGCGGATGCGGACCTTGAAGATGATGCGCCCAGAAACGACGACGACGCTCGTCGCGATATCTCATTGTCTGCTGTTCTCCACCACTATGCTACTCCAGGCATCTTTCCGCCCTCTGCTCGTGTAGATCCGACGTTGAAGCTGCAGGAGAGACCGCCCTTACGACTATGGCATATGTGGAAATATGGGATGGTTGTTGCTTACAAAGGTACATATACGTTGTTAAATCCCTCTCGGATGCTTATATGCTTCTTGCTGTTAGCAACAGAATTGGCTGGAGATGTTCTGTCTCATCATATTTGGGGCCCGAGAAAGAAGTCATGGGGGATTGAGATGACCATAATATCCAGCTTCATGAGAGGGCTGGGCGGCCATACTTCCCTCGTAGATATAGTGAGTACATCGCCTTCCTTATTTCTCCACTTGCTTCATGAACCATCTAGGGCACTATCCGTATGCTAATGGGCTTGGGTGGGCTTGTACCCCTTCCGTCGGATGCTCTTGTAACTCCCGTTACCTTTTGTGTCAAAAGACGAAATCTCCGGGGCATACTTCAGAATCTGGACGAAGCAGAGACAGGGCGGCGCGAGCTATCGGGTGAGTGGGTAGTGGGAAGAAGGACGTGGCAGAGGTTACAAACCGAATGGAAGGCTTCTCAGGCGCAGTCGAAGAAGCCTCTTGACGCTTCACATGCGACGAAAACTCATCGGAAAACCGAACGAGTCGTTCTTTACATCCATGGTGGTATGTTTCCCAAGTTTCCTTGAAAGGGGGAGTCGGAGTTGTTAAGACCTATTCCTTTCTAGGTGCATACTATGTCAGCAGTGCTGCAGCGCAACGATTAATATCCATTCCGCTCGCTAAGTATACTGATGCTCGTGTGTTCGGTTCGTTGTCATCTGAGCTTGACATGTATCTCTATTAACTTTCGTGCAGCTCTTGACTACAGACTAGCACCTGAAGCTCAATTTCCGCAGCCTCTCTATGATGTTGTTAGCGGGTATTTTAGGCTTGTGGAAGACCTGCGTATCCCTCCTGAAAATATCATCATTGCCGGCGACAGCGCAGGTGGTGGATTGTCTCTCGCCCTCCTCATGTATCTACGGGACAATGGATATCCACTGCCTTCCGGCGCTATACTTATGTGCCCATGGGTCGGTGAGCATCCGCTCTTCTTTTTCTCCCCGAAGGCTTCCAATGCTGATTTTCCCCAGATCTAACCATGAGTTGCGAATCATGGGAATCTAATGCTCCTTTTGATGTCATACCGATTCCACCACAGTCGGATGATCCCCTACATCCCGTTTCTCTGTATCTTGGAGATAACATGACGCAGTACTTGACCCATCCATACGCCAGTCCACTATTCGGCGATTTCAAGGGCTTACCTCCCTTGCTTATCCAAGCGGGAGACGCGGAGCTGCTTAGGGACGAAATTACTCTCCTAGCGCACAAAGCCTCATTAGCTGGCGTTGTGGTCCGTCATGAACTCTACGAAGACGCGGTCGGCTTTTCCCTTGTTGTGATTTTGGCCATACGTCTAAATTTAAACGCAGGTCCATGTATTTCATTTCTATCCGTTCCTCGACGCGGCCGCACGAGCATTCTTGTCAATGAAGGACTTCGTTCGTAATGTCGTCACTCAGAAACGAGTACCTCAGCTATTGGATCCCGAGGCTGAGGAAAGCCTGGAGCATGAAATTGATACCGAGAGCGCTTTTGTCGTTCGTGGCGATGGCGTCGAGACAGCCACGGGTAAGGAGAACGTGAAGGAAGAGCTGCAAGTGGACTCCGAACGGGTAGAAACATCGGATAGCGATGAAGAAGTCGAGAGAAGGCGGCCGCGTTATGAGAGCTGGGGACGCTCAGCAGGTCGAAAGTGGTCTGTTCATCCTTTTGCCGGGCATAGCGACGAAGAGGAGAGCAGTGGTGAAGATCCTTCCCCGCGTAGACAGCTACACCGTCATCGGTCCGAGACATCGGCACCCACTCTCTCAGGGTTCCGCCGGATACAATCGGCCTTATCTCTCGTTAGGCATGATCCCCCTCATCCACACCATGAACGCGCGAATACAGTATATCATCATATGCATAGCATAGGAACCAGCGTTCCTCTCGACATGCCATTTCCTCGTTCTCGTCCTCGAGCTCTATCGCGTCCTTCTGTCCCTCCATCTCCGTCCATCCGTAAATCATCCAATGCGAGCTATACTGATATATCTGAGCTCGTGAAGAGCTGGGCTGCTTCGGGCCCTGCTAATCAGACGACGATGTACCATCCTCCACGGAACTGACCTGACTTTGACTGACTTTTTATCACGATCTGTACACTGTAGCCTGTAGAGCAGTAATCATAATTATGTAGGCTCATGACAAGTACGGTACGTCTGCACTTGCCCTCTTCTAAATAGTCCTTGTATCCCACGCTGACTCGTAATTTGCAAACCCTGCATTATTGCACTGACCGTGACTCATAAATTGATGTCATAACTTAAATATTGCCCTACAGCCACCCATATCCGTTCAATTTGGTTCCGCTCATTATAATCTCGAGCTCGAGCATAACTACTCCTAGACTCGGAGAATGATCTTTGCTCGGAGTGTCAGGGCAGGTGAATTTCAAATTGAAGAAGCATCAATCGAACTGGTTCACCTGTAGCGTTATGTAAGGGTCGGCGTCGTTTTGTGTCCGGTTCGAAATGATTGGAGACGAGTACTTAGGTTGGGGTAGGAGAATAGGAAGCTTAGGAGGTGGAAGAAATGGTTGTGGTAAAATCGATAAACTGAACATTACGATAATCGATAGGAGCGAATTGAGTGTGGCGGTGGGAAAGGAAGATCTGGTGTTTCACGTGCTCGCGTCCATGACTTCAAGCTACGAACTACTGACGACGACGAGATACGACGAGCTCCTGAAGGGATTTCGTTGGAACAACGACAGAGATGGAGAATCACCTTTTCTACTCCTTCCTTACCATTACGATCGCCTTCGAGATGCTGCTGCGCGTCACGGATGGCAAACCGCAAGGGCTTCATTATCCTACCCATCTCTCAAATCCGCCTGCTTAACGGCCATCTATCAGCTTCGAGACTCTCCAGAAGCTCAACATTCTGCCTTTAGGGTACTTTCTTTCTTCCCATGAGTTCAATCGCTGTATTCTTATCATTCCTAGTTACGCATCACTCTCTCAGAGTCCGCCGTCTTGAATGTCCAAGCATCCCTTCTCGATCCATTCGTAACAGACCCCACATCGGCTTCCTTCTTCAAACCCTTATCAGACACCTTCTCTTCTGTCACATATGGTCCCAAGTGGACCTTGTATATCGACCCAGAATCTACTCCTTCCTCCCTCTTTACCCAAACAAAAACAACCCAGCGGGACATGTATGACAATGCGCGCTCCCGTGTGGGGCTCACCACGTCTTCATCTTCACCCTCCGATGTCATCCTGCACAACGAGCGGGATCTTGTAACCGAATCCTCTATCTGCAACATTGCCTTCTATCGTTCTGGACGTTGGATTACCCCTCCAGCTTCCACTGGGTGCATGCCAGGCGTCCTCCGGAGATGGCTTCTGAGAGAAGACCGGATCCGTGAGGCAGACGAACGTCAATTCACAATGGACACACTCAAGAATGGAGATTGGGTCATGGTCTTCAATGGTGTCCAAGGCTGCAGACTTGGAACCATCGCAGTTCGAGACGCATAGTGAGCATTGACGGACATTCCTTACATATCGAATTTGTAGCGTATACATCATGACTTGCACGTGTTGTACATTTTAACCGGACGAGGACTCAGTCTATAGCCATACTATCACTCTCCGAATCTATATCTACCATCCCATCATCCATCTCTGCAAGAATGTAATCTACCATGTAGCTCTCCTGCACAAGCCGGTCGATCCTGGACAGGTGCCGTTCTGTGTAAGGGATCAAGGCATCTACCAAGTCCTTGAGCGCAGTTCCACCGATCACGGCAGTCTTCCCCGGCTCCGTGACGATCAGCCCCGCTTCTTCCCCAGCTTCTTCAGAAAAGGCCCTCATGATATCTTCAGCGGGCCGTAATTTGACGACTGCGAAGAAGATGCCTTGGGCTACGATGCTCGTTTTTGCATTTGCATTCCAAACACGGACGAACCGGAGCAGCTTGGCCAGATCAGAGCCGCAGAGCATTTGGATAACTTCGTCAACAGAGGGGTGTCCTGTCAGAGGCAATGGGTCGGATGACGACGCGCGAATTTCTTTGAGGAGCGACAACAGCCGTCCAGGCTGATCCATAGCTAGGGCTAGCTGGATGGCCTTTCGGTAGTCATGCAGTGAGAGATAGTTTTGGAAGTCTTGTTCTCTGAGGAGCAGTTAAGATAATGGAAGAAGACACAAACGATACACTCACTTGGAAACTAATTCTTCACGTTTCGTTTCGGTTTCTTTCTCTTGCTCTTCAGTGCAATCTTCCCAGAATGTGACCACCGAATCGGCCGCACCAGAGACAATGGTCCGCTCGTCGGCACTGATCGCAAGAGCCCAGACCTAAAGCAGAAGATTAGAGTCGGTAAGGAAAAAGTTGTGGTAGGCAAACCTTATCCTCATGGTTGTCCATCGTCGTGACACATTCTTCCTCTCGGACATTCCACAACTTCACCAGACCGTCAGACCCTGTGCTGACTAGTTGCATCCCAGCGTTAAGGAAGTCCACCCGAAGAACGGAATTGGTATGGCCCTCAAAGGTCTTTACGCACGAGAAGTCATCTAGACTCCATAACTTCACTGTCTTGTCACCGCTCCCGGTGGCCAACACCCGTTCCGTCTTACCAAACCGGACGCTCCATACGCCTCTCTTGTGCCCTTTGCAGACGCCCACCACTTTGAGTGACCCACGGGGAGATGATCCACCGGAATATTCAATCTCATAAATCTTCGCTGTGCGATCTTGGGAACCAGAAACCAGCAGCCGATTATTCGGCGATATGTCGAGCGAGTTGATATCTTTTTCATGGGCTTTGAGCGTAAAGAAGCTTTTGCACCGCGTGGGAGGCTCCTCATCATCCTCGTCCTTTTCTGCATGGGAGGGTACAGAGGACAAGTCCCACATTTTGAGAGTGCGGTCCTGGCTGCCAGAGAACAAGAAAGGCGGGGCAGCGTCCGTGCCTGATTGCCGGGGGAAAGCGACAGTACCGATGCTTTCTGCGTGCCCTTCACATATTGCCACGCAGCGGTAGCCCCAGTCCAAGGAATCAGGAGTAGAGGCGATGGGGGCCCATATCCGAGCGGAGCGGTCTTTGCTACTGCTAGCAAGCAGATGCCCATCAGCACTATGATCTAATGAAAGAACGATGTCGGCATGTCCCTCGAGAAGACGCGTATCAGAGCCTGAGGTTGAATACACTCGGATGAGAGATGAATTCGTGGCGAGAGCAAGATGGGAATCTCGTGAGTCCTCCGAGGACAAGAATTTGGCGTCGACTATTTCGTCGTTATAACCAATTAGTTGCCGAGTTAGGGAGTGGGTGGAAAGGGAGTGAAACAATATGTTTTGATCGGCATGAATGGAGACCACTGTCGACGTCAAGGGAAGGTAGCTGTAAGCTAAATTAGAAACCTTCAGTTGGCAGACGAGGAGCTAACGACACACATGAGATTGACGATCTGACGCTGAGCTTCCTGCTCTTCGCCGAAAGTGCTTTGTTGCTGTCTTCCCAGCGTGAACAGTACAGTGCCGTCAATAGCATCCCAAATTTTGACAGTACCCTTCTGACCACCTGTGTAGAATTTAAGTTTGGTCGTTCCGGACGTCGTGCCAGTCAAGTCTTCATCAGGGTGTAACAACCCAACAGCCTCAACAGGTTCGAGTACTGGTATTGTCTTCACGAGCTTGGGCGCGGAGACCTTGCCCTTTCCTTTACTCTTAGAGCCAGACTGGCTACTCGAAGAGAGATCCCATACTAGGACAACCGAATCTCTGCCTCCGCTGACAAGCCACCGACCGTCGAGAGAAACATCTAAGCCGCGAGGGACGGAAACGTGACCCTCGAGAACAGCTTCTGGCTTAAGACTGCCTTTCGTTCCCGGCGTCGTTGATAATTCAAAGATTCGGATCCGAGTGTCAACGGAGGCGGTGATCAACTGCATGGAGCCTTTCTGGGTAACCCAAGAAGGATCTTGAGGGTAGTTGAACGCTAGGGCACTGACAACACCGCCATGGCCTTTGAACACATGGGTCACATATCCACGGACGATGTCCCATACTTTCACAATGCCGTCAGCGGATCCAGAAGCTAGGTACGCCGAGGTTGGATCTACTTTGCAGACATGAACGGGCGCGTCGTGGGCTCGTGCTATAACACGGATAGGTTGGATTTTGGTTGACCGAGGCGCAGTCACAGAAGGAAGCTCAAAGACTCGTAAAGCTTGAGACGAGGAGAAGACGGCGAGATGTTTTGACGAGGGTGAGATGCAGAGGGAAGTTATGGTCTCAGAGTCCTGCTTCTGATAAGAATGTTTGTTCAAACATAAAAAATAAAGTCACTTACTCCTGAAAATCGACATATTGCACTTCCACTAGAGATCTCGGTGAGAATTACATCGGCTTCGACGCAAGTCACAATTTTAAGTCCATCCGGGGTGACTGCGACAGGGCCAGAGGTGTAGAGCGGGCCGATCACTCGTGCTTTTTTAAAGCTTGGGCATGTTCAATTAATATCCAACACATAAACTAGAGACTTACGCGGTTTTTAGCTTCGGTCGCCCCGTTGGTACTGCCATGGCGTAAATTGAAAAAAATGTTTGCTTACGTGTGCAACTTTTCTATGTTTCCGGGCAGAAAACGGTCCGATCCCGCCTTCTTCTCATGTCGCGTCGGACTCAAATGTCGGTCTGCTTTCTTTTTCTGGCGATCGTCGTCGGGGGTTTCCTACGCAGGCATTATATTTCTTTCTTCTCAGAAAGTTCTTGGGTCAGCAGTGTTCCCTTTAGCACCACTCTACCTGCGACGTACATAGCCTCGACGAATTCTACCTTTCATAGATTCCCCTCTCCTCTCTATGAACCACAACGCCGAGAACCGGACACTACTGCCATTATCTTGAATTGGTCCCGCCTGCATAATGTCATCCGTCTGACCTCGTTGCTCTGTCAATCATCTCTCAATGGGACGATTGCAATGGTTTATGTATGGAACAATAGCCCGAACAAGCTTACACGCCAAGTTTGCGCCGCATTCTTCTAACACTTACCGCTCATCGCTAAAATGTACACTTTCTCTGCTTGCAGGACTTCCCTGGATGTCCGAGCCACAAGTTGAATGTATTCAACTCTCCGTATAATCTGTACTTCCAAGCTCGGTTCTTAGCGTGTTCCGAAGCATCTACTCCGTATTGCTTCATCCAGGTAATCACCTTTTGCATCTACATGACTCTTCCACCTGCGCATGAAACATGAGATATACAGGATGATGACTATCTTGTCCTGCCTGAAGTGATACATGCTCTGAGATCTCGTATTGTATTGGCTCCCTCGGGCATTCATCTCCTTCCTTCGCAAGAGATGCTCTCCACTCAGCTACGGACAATTCGCGTGGAACCCAGCATTTACACCTCATTCGCTTGGCTTGGTCATGGTGCGATGATCCATCGGTCTCAGGCAACAGAGTTCCTCATGCTAATGGAACTTCTCAACGCTGCGGATGATGAACTGAAGATGGCAGATAATTATTTCAGTGTCTTGAGAAACGACCCCCCCGAACTTTGGTTTGATCAAGGCGTGGAATTAGGCGGTGGACAGCCCTTCACGGTTGGGAAGGAGGGAGACCAGAGAAATTATTACTACATAGTAACATTTCCGGCTCCTCCTTCCTACCTCGGCACTGACAGTGACGTTACTAGGCCAGAGCCACTGAGCTATTGGAATCTGTATTAGGGTGTGCTAGCCCTCCATGCATTCACATCGGCGGAGATCTACCCTATATAGTGCTCAGAGACCATGCTTCGGATTCCTCCAGGTCCAAAGTAGCTCGAGCACCATGCCTCAGTTCCCCGTGTCTCCTTGAAACATCGATCAGGCTTCTGCCCAATATCACAACTCGTGTACGTTCCGCAAGAGATATGCTCGACAATGAAGCGTCTAACAGTGCTTCAATGACTGATGATGAGCGATCGAACTATCTCTTGCATCCGTTGTCGAAAGCGGTAGATGGTCTCCCCGATACAGCCTTTCGCAGCCTCCGAAGTGAGTGGTCCGTGAATTCATCATGATAGTGAATTAACCAGCTTTCAGGCGCTAGGGCTGGCGACTACCTTACGCTTGACACGTTGGCGAACGCATCCGCTCCTGTGGAACTTGCCATCCTTGTCGATAGTGACACAGAAAAGGTTTTACGCAAGTCTCGATTCCAGACCTTGGGAAACGAACAATGGGTACGTATGGAACCATGCGCTCAAACTTCTTTCAGTCATTTATGTATTCCCCCACAGGTTGATTCTAACGACTCGATCATTTGCGCGAACACAAATATTCCTTCGCAGGTCTCATTGAACTCAGATTTTTTACGGGAATGCAGCGTTCTCATGCTGCCTTGGAATAGCGACGCCACGGTGCATGTGTTTAGGGTGTCACTGGAAGAGAATGTCAAATGGAAGTGGTGTATATATGAGCTGTGGCTTAGAATTCCACAGCACTTGAGTATGTAGACAGTAGTATATGCGACAAACTTTGATGTCCGCTTGGCGCAACTGCATGGGGAAGAAGAACCGCACAGCTACGTCACGGGTCGCCAACAACCGTTGAGCGTCTTCCTTTCCCTTTCTACTACGTTTACTACGACGAGCAATGCTATCAGGAATAGTGCGTCAGAGCGCCAGCGCTACAAGGAAATCATTTCTTCCCAACTACAGAAGGTCAATCTCCGTTCAGGTAATGCATTCGTGTATCAGTACAGGGTGTTCACCAGGCTCCAACCAGTTTTCAGTCCTTATTGCATGGATCACCTGAGGCGAAGAGAGATGGTGACCTGGAGGTTCTTCAGCATTCTAGGATCGTTGGTAGGGGGAAGTATGTCCACGGGTTTGAAAGTGAGCTCTTTGTTCTCGTTAATAATGCTGTAGAAAATGTGATGTGTCTAATTCAACCAGTCCACCGCGTAAAGCCAGACAAGACAGCAGAGTACAAAGCGGCCGCGTAAGTCCTTGCGTAGCGTCAGGGCTGAAACATGAAAATGACATCTATCGTAGTGAGAAATATTACACGGCCCTCAAAGACGACCCCAACTTGCACGTCAAACTGACTGGTAGCTGGGAGGCTGTTGTTGGTGAACAGGACACATTCTATCATATTCTTGAGTATGAGAACTATGGCGGATTTGACAAGAGTACACAGTTGATTCGCTCTACGGATGTGCGTGACATTTTTAATGATCATATCCGTCTATATTCATATATATCCTGTCTACAGCACATACGATCTTACCAAGCGATGCTTCCATATCTGTGCTCTCGAACATCTCAGCTCAACCAAGAGTTTGCATTCTTCCCTACGGCGCCACCACGCACAGAAGGGGGCATATTCGAGTTGAGAACCTATCAGCTGAAACCAGGAACGCTTTTGGAATGGGAGCATGCCTGGTCAGTGACATGGAAAACCATATTCCAGAAGGGCCGGAATTTAACGCTGACTGGTATTCTTACCACACAGGCGCAAGGGAATCGAGGCTCGCCGCAAATTCGTGGCTCCCGTGGGAGCTTGGTTTGCTCAGGTTGGACGGCTGCATCAGGTCCATCACATGTGGCAATATCCGTCAGTCTTTGACAAGAATTCTATGGAATTGTGAAACTGATGACACTTCATAGCAATTTGGAGACTAGAAAAGAGGTACGCGAGAAAGCATGGCAGATCGATGGGTGGGCGGAGACGGTAGACAAGGTAATGATTCAACTTGGTCAGGCAAGGGGAAATCCATTGACGATCGCTTCAGACCTCACAATTGGCGAAGCACATGGACTCTTTTATTCTTGTCCCCTTGTCGTTCAGCCCTCTCAAATAGTCGATCCAATGCTGTCAACAGACATGTGTCACGTTCGCGTAGGAACGGACACGGCGCTAGCTGCGACAGGTGCGAGATGGAAGGAAAGCTGAAGAACTCTGGAAAATCATTGGTTTTATTTGCAGTGAACTTATGTATTTCGCCAAAGTTCTATGGTGAACGGGACTACCCAAATTTCTGTCTTTTTGAGGGAAGGGAGTTCGGATGTCTCGGATAGATGGATGCATGTCCGGTTCGTTCGATTTGTCACGAACTGAAGATTTGCGGCGCGGCGCGGTTCATTTCAACAATCGGTCGGCAGGGCCGATTTAGTCATTTTGTCACGTGCACTCAAAGGGTTGCTTCAAGAGATCTACCTCCTTGAATTTATACTTCATGTACTGAAGTCCGCCTCTTTCTTCTTTCCCATCATCATCCTCCTTCCGTTTTCGCTTCGTCATGGATTGGCACGACTCCGAACAGTCTGACGATGGCAGTCCGCACGACTCACAAGCCGCCTCTCGTAAAAGGAGCAGTAGAGGTATGCCTTACCTCCATAACTCCACATTTTCCACTTAATATTTTTGTAAGCTTGTGATCAATGTAGAAAGACCAAGAGCAAATGTGAGCGAGGCTCAGGTGATTCCGCACAGTGTAAGAGCTGTGCATTAGCTGGTACAGGTGAGTAGTTAACTGCTTTTGGATGCCGTTGGGTGCTAACATGTAACATCTCAGCGTGCACCTTTCTCGGTAGGATCATGACTTTCCCTACTCACAACCACCATCTGAGCGGCTTTATAGGTCCCAGCTACAAACGCGGTCCTCCGAAAGGATACATACACGCCATCGAACAACGATGGCACCAAGTCGAGTCTCTCTTGGGAGCAATCATGCAGTGCCCGGACCCCAGAGTGCAGAGTGTTGTCTCCGATCTACGTCAGGATGATCTCGCACGAGAGATATTAGGAAGAGTTGACATGGGGCCCTACGTCAGTCTGTTCCTACCAGAAGCTTCTACGCTACTTCTCATTGCCGTTGGATTCATATCAGGGTCCTTCTGGTCGCATAAGTCAGCCAAATTCAGCCACCAAGGAGGATTTTTTTGCCTCAGTATTAAGGAGCAATGAATCTTCTTCACCCACAGCGTCAACCTCCGCCCGTGAGGCCTCCCGCTCTCGGAGACAATCCCGTGTTTCTCGGGAGAAGGTCTCCTCCGTCCAAGGTAAATTCCTCTCTCTCACGGAGGTGGAGCTCTTGACTAAAGCAGAAATAGACCGCGGGCTTTCTGTTGTACCAACGCGAGAGTGGCAAGATGCGTTGTCCAAACGATTAGCTTTCTCCAGCTCATCTGCTCTACCGAACTACGATCCTTCATCGAGTACAATATCGTTCGACTCAACGGGTGGTCCGGTCTCACAGCGAAGGCGTCTCAACGGAACGCCTACCTCCGGTCAGATGCCCCCTGACTGGAACGATATGTATACACTTGATCCTGGTATCGCCCTTTCCTGAGCTACTGGATATGGGTATTGATGTGTGTACGCACAGATGGTGATGAGCGCGACCTAATTCAAGACTCCACCGAAAAAATGGGCGAGCTCTCTCTGGACGAAAATCACGAGGTACCGTCATCTCTTCCTGTCCTGCTATTGCTCTGACTAGTGATATGTTCAGGTCCGATGGCATGGCAGGGCGAGTGGCCTTCACCTTCTGAGCATTAACGATCGAACAGACAATAGAAATGACGGAGGAATCTGGTATGTATCTCGAATAGGTTGAATTCATTAACTAGCTGATCTGGAGACATGATAGGGCCCTTCCTATGGCTAGAGTTTGGCCCCCGTCAAAGGACCACATACTTAATAAAAGCCAAGACGAAGACGCCGATGTATCACTGCCTCCAATGGATGTACAAGACCGACTTATCCAATTGTATTTCACATATATTCACCCAGCCTTCCCGGTTATCCACAAATCAAGTTTCTTGGCAGAGTATAACACTGGGTACGTTATCCGTTTGGTCCTTGTCTCGTTTTTGACGGTTTACATGCTTTCTCAGAAAAAGGTACGATATTGTCAGTTGTGACTGCATGAGAAGTGCTGAGAATCGGTCTATCTAGTGACCCTACAACTCCCCCTACCTATTCCCACTCTCCCAAGCCGGAGCCGCAACAAAGACTGTCATCTTTACTACTTCTTTCTATGTTCTCGATCGCCGCCCGATTTTCGGATGACGAGACGCCTCCTCCCGCCAAAGGGAAGCTGTGGGAAGCTGGGTGTGTATATCTGAAGCTCGCAAGAGAAGTACTCAGTACGCTTACTTTCGTTGTTGATACTCCGTGCTCCTCATTGACCTCCGCTCTAGGAAAAACTTTCCACCAATCCCGTCCATCTACTGTCCAGGCATTGCTCTTATTAGGATATCGGGAATTTGGTATTGGAAGTATGGAACAGGCCTGGATATACATCGGTAATATAGCACGGTGCTGTGGCTGCCCTACTATGTACCAAAGCTGATGTGAATTTCTTTGCTTCCTTTTGTTATGTTTTTCTTCAGGCATGGCTATCCGGATGGTGCGTGATTTTTTGTGAACAAGGATTTCACCGCTCACGAGTGCTGTAGGCTTTCGATCTCGGACTGAACTGCAACTCGGACGGGTGGAAAGTCCACGGGCATGACCTTTTCTCTCAAGACGAGATACAGACCCGTAGACAGATCTGGTGGTCATGCTGTCTTGCTGATAGGTCAGGAGCTCTGTTCTGCCCGGTGACCGCCTTCTTAACATTCTTGACAGATATGGGTCTTTGTACATGGGTAAGTGCTTCGTGTCACAAATTCTCATGGAGTTTGCCGATCATACTTCCCAAAGGACGTCCCGTTTTCATTCGTGATGGAGACTACGATGTACCGATACCAGACATCCTTCCCGTAAGCCCGTTTTTGAAAATCCGGAGATGACCGATTCTGAAGGTACTTCTAGGGCGATGAACAGCTATGGAAGCCCCTACCAAATGATACGATCGAGATCAAGTATTCGCCTGTTCCCAGCCGAATAATGAGCTGCTTTCGTGCAGGTTCTCGGCTCAGTAAGTCCTATTCCCCGCATTGTCGGCCGCCCAACTGATGCGGGCGATCAAGCTGTTCTTGTGGGAGCTATCATATCGAAGATATACCCTGTGCGATCTTGCCAGGGAGTATCAAGACGAGTGCTGTTGGCAGGGCTAGAGAGCGAGCTCGATCAATGGTATGTCACCTTGCCGGACGAGCTACGGTACGACTCCGCCAATAGGCGCAATATGCCTCCACCACACTTTCTCTTTCTCCATATAAGATATTGGGGTGCGGTGCTGCTTCTTAATCGTGCCTTGTGAGTGTTACTTCTTTTACAGGAGTGGGAAGTTTCTTGACTGCCATCTTGGAACAGCATTCCTAATTGGAAAGGGTACGATTCTCAACTTTGTTTGTCTTCCCCGAGCCATGTATCTGATGTGCTTTTTTTAGCCCTGATTCCACTCCGCGAAATTCAACCATAGAGATGAAGGCGTTCGATCTTTCACAAAGTGCTGCTAGCCACATCAGTACCATAGGTGGGTCCTCTATAGACGACTTGTTTATGACGACGCTGATCCCTTTCTAGTGACCGCATACCGCGAAAATTTTACATTACGACGAACATCTCCATTCCTCACAGCTTACGTTTTCTCCGCTGGGATCATGCATGTTTTGACATGTCAGCATCCTCTTTGCCTGTTATTCGTGCGATGATTAATTGCCTCGTGTTATCTAGTGACCCTCCGTCCTTCGAACGTCCAAGCATCAGTCGGCCTAGCTCAAGCGATGGCGGCATTAAAAGACATGGAAGTAAGTTCCTTCCGGAAACCTGATGTTGATTCTGATGGACTCATGTGATGACACCAGGTGGTCTGGCCCAGTGCGGCACGCGCATGGGAACTCTTGAACGGAGTAAACTTCGGAGTCAACAACTCGCACCCCTTACACATGGACTCACCCGGGCGCACTAAACGAGACGCCGAAGATGCATTTGGGTCGGAGAAGGGCTCAGGCTCTAATTTCCCGCAACAGGAAGCGTTCGGGATGGGTCGAGGACAGCGGCGTCCCATATCACAAGGAACTGATTCCGGAGTCCAAGATCTCAGCACACGTATCATGGCCCACTTCCTTGGTCTGGATGTTCCTGGGGTGGAGCCTTCGACATCTTTCTATCCGGGGTACGAGTGGTGGCCTCGGACGAACCCTAATCATCCACATTCACACTCACAGGTGCCGGTGCAGCCGATATCACCCATTATTCAAAGTCCGAATGATGTGGTAAATCTCCCGCCTCCTCTTCCTCCTGGTTCTGGGGGAATTCCTTTTGCTGGGAATAGTCGTAGTGGGACGGATTCATGGCTGCAAGCTGGGACAGAGCCGATTCCTTATTCCTTTAATTTTAATAATGTTAACTACGGCCTTTAGTAGAATGTACCAGTATAATGTGACCTGGCCCGATTTGTAATATTGTTTTTGTGTTTGCAAGTTTGGCTGTTGTTGTACTTTGAGGTGTCGCCCGATCAGGCAGTTGGTGTAAGGTCCCATTTTCTCCAGTGATATGGGAGGAAAACGTGGCGAATAAAATTCCAGAATATTTTCTACCGATGGGGAGAAGGGAAATAATATTTGGAGAGAGGGAAGATGAGAATGTGGGATTTAGTTGTTGTAATACTCTGTTGGACCGTCGTTATCCGATCGGCGTTAAGTATGGGGCCAAATCCAGATCCAATCGATCTCATTGTTCTTGGGACCCGGTGATATAAGCAGGTGCACCCACAAAAGATAGCTACTTTCGCACCTCGCATCCTTCTTCCCTCCATCATGTCTAACCTTCGAAATATTCTCAATCCTGATGATGGCCGCAAAGATATCGCAAAGTAAGACTCTCTTCGTTGTTATCATCCTCACAGTGCCTTATATTTCCCCGCCGCCGCCGCCGTCCACAGTGTTTACCCTGACTATGACACCCACCCATCAGCTGGCGACCTCCCATCATCACCAGCATCAGTAACTAGCGGGAACACTACCGTCGAGGGTGCTCAAGAAGAAATAGCACACCAGGACCATGAACCTCACCCAAATTGTCCAGACACCCTTGACTGTCTCCCTGATACCGACGGGCGCCCTCAACATACTCTCCCCGTCATCTTGCGCTGTGCAATCCTCGGCAGCCCCCGAAAGCGTCTCACCATTCGTGAAATATATGCTGCCATGGAAGGAAAGTATTCCTACTACAAGACCGCGGGCCAAACTTGGAAGGTGCGCCGGACTATTGTTTGCTATCACCATCCCTTCTCACGCGACGTCGCTATGCAGCAATCCGTTCGTCACCATCTTTCGCTCAATCGATTGTTCGAGCGCCAACCTCGTCCTGTCACCGATCCTGGGTTTGGCTCGTACTGGACTGTCAACCTTGAGGCACCACCAGGTACAAAGCGACCGCGGAAGCGTGGAAGGCCCAACAAGGATGCGGAAAGCCAGAATCCTGCCAAGAGGCGTGGCCGACCCCGCAAAGAGATCACGGCTACACCAGGGACTGGTGTCATGCTTCGTCAGGAAAAGATGGTGCAGGACGGTGATGACTACGAGATGATGGCTTTCGACGACGACGCAGAGCCTATTCCATCTGATGATGAAGAGTACGAGAGCGAAGAAGATCCATCGGCGAACGTTCACCCTTTCGAGCGCCGTCCATCGCTAGTTGGACTCAACACCGCTCAACAGCAGCAACAGCAGGCACCCACATCAGCGGGATCTTCCTCCGGTGCCCCGCGCTCCATGTTCAGCACCTTCCCAGAGGAAGACGCAAGTAGTATTATAGAACGTCTGAACGTCGAGAACCAGACACTTCGACGCCAGTCTGCCGATGCTGTCCAGCTGTCTATCAGACTGACAGATCAGCTCTCGCAGGCTCAGTTGGAGTCTTCGCGTACGAAAGCTTCTCTGAAAACCATCGAGGAAATGCTTGGTGACGAATCGAGGAAGAGGCGAGAAGCTGAAAATCTTGCCGACGAGGAAGCCAGAATGCGACGGGCGCTCGAAACAGAGCTCAGGCAGATCCGGGGCCCCATAGGTGGTAGCCCTATGCATGAGCAATCGCCACCTCAACAAACCATACGTTCCCCAATGCAATCCCCTCGCCCGTCGTGATTCTATCTGTCCTTCATTGGGCCTTCCGTTCATCCCCTCCGTATTGTCCCACCGGAATCTATTTATCTCAGGGTGCCTACGAGACGGCTTCCCCGCTGGTTTGCAAAAATATTGCCAGCGGATCTCGATAGTTGTAGTTTTAGCCTGGATGCTGCCGATTTGTACCTTTCTTTGGATATTTTGTTATGTACCAGTAACATAACGTATATAGTAAGTTCTCAGTGCCGAGAGATCTTGCATCTTCTCTCTCCTTCACGTACGCGAGTGTTGCAGCTTTAGCCACGAGCCGACAACTTACATACAAGCACAGTCGTCTCTCAAATGTTTTTCATGCATTTACCTCTGCAGCCTGAGTCTGAGACCGCATCAGTGCCTCAGGTCCCGTGTCTTTCATTCAAACCATCCACTCACTAAATTCATTCCACTCGATCCCAAAATTCAGGCTCAAATTGAATGGAAAGATGAACTAGGCGGTCGAAGGCCACGTCTCACCCTCATACTCGCAGAGCCGCAGCGACAAAATAGGTGCATTGTTCTCCGCCCTCTTCACCGTCACCCGGCTATCCATCTTCACCCAAAACAACAGTAGCATCACCCATTCATCTCTCATTCATGCTGCCAGAGAGCTGTTGCGCATCATAATCCATTGCCAGGGCCCAGCGTGCTAGGTCCTCCACGATACTGTGATATATTCTTTGAGGGCATTCGCCCTATCGTCACCGCGGTAGACTCTCGTCCTCTGAACAGCTACCTTGGAGGCAGCCACCCAGTCGATCGGCGACAGGTTCTTCTCATTGCGGCGATCCACTCCCTTTGCCCCTCAGCATTTATCACAACTCTCCTCCCCCGCGCGGCCTTCGCGCACGCAGGCTGTGAGGGAGTAGTAGGGGTACATACTGATATCGGGCGAACAAAGTATCCACCGTGCGAAGGGATAGAAGACAGAGAACACAAGGAGAGACATGTTACAACCCTCGGGCTCTGCCGGTGAGAGATGCTCTGGTTGACATCATACTCACCTCGGCTTCGCCGCTTCGCAAGGAGGCTCACTCCTCCATGAAATCAGCCGAAACTACACCTCTCACACATCCGGGCAGCTTATTTTCTATATGACTCCTTGCCCTCTTCCTCTATCCCTTTCTTCCCATGCATTCCAGAGCTCGGCGCTCAGGCCCACGTCAGGTCGTTTACCTATCCCTCCTCTTTCAGGTCATGTTTGTCTCAGGGGCTTGTTATCTCATCGACGTATCTTCATCAGTCCCATTGCTTACGATCTCGTCACATATATAACATATACGCACTCTCATTCTCTCTCTGGTGACCCCCCGAGTCCTCTAGATCAGGCGAAGGAAAAGGCTCGTCATAAGGGGGACACACTTCCAGTTGCTCAAATCGCGGGAATCATGGCGTCTATGAAGACTTCTAATCTGATTCCCCTGTGTCATTCCCTTTCTCTCTACAAGGTTGCCGTCACTCTTGCACCACAACTACATGATAGTAAAGATCCAGCGACATAGTATCTTGTGTACTGCTATCGTAACGTGCGAAGGAAAGACGGGCGTAGAGATGGAGGCTCTAACGGCCGTGTCTGTTGGGCTTTTGACCGCGTGGGACATTCTCAAAGCTGTTGCAGGCAAGGATATGGAGATCGGAAACATCCATGTCTCGAAGAAGACCAGTGGGAAAAGTGGAGACTTCTCTAGGTCTAAAAATCTATCACCATTGTGTCCTCTGGTGTAAAATTCAGAAGTCATCGTTCTGTGGGCTTGCTGATGATGTTGTCTCACCAATGCCCTCTCTCTGTTCCAAGAAATCCGATTTCCAAGGCATCCTCCACTCCCTTGTAGGCTCCATGAAGTCTCACGAAGCCTATTTTCTTATAGACGCCCTGGGTGCTACTCTCGCGACCGACGTATAACACAACGGCTTCCTTGCCGCAGTCGAACACCCTACTCTGAATATGTGAGTCATCTGCATACTCATCCAACAAGTTTCCACACGGACCTTCTAGTAACAAATCGAACGAGACGCTCTCCGAAACCTCTTCTCCTCCACTTAGGAGTCGTATAAACTTTGGTAATCGCCGAGACGTGCAGCGAGTTCCTGGTGACTGCGCAAATAGTGGTCCCCTCTCCCCTGACCTCATAAAGCCAGACTTGTGCTTTGGAGATTAGCTCTTCGGCTTCGACGGTTGCTTGCTCATGGGTCAATGTGAATGGAGCCTGAAGAAAGGTGATGTCAGTTCACTGTACTGTGGGCGGCAATGATAAGCGCTAGGGGAAAACAATTCACCGATGTGTCCGCAAATTCTTTACACAGCTGGGCGATAGAAGATAAATCACTCGTCACAGCGCGCCTCAACGTGTGACCCGAGGAAGACGGCGGGCGAACATCCTCCACGTCCCTGAATGTCTCTCTAGGGCAATATGTGAAGAACGCAGAATAGAAAGGCTCAGGCGCCTCCAGAGCCTCTGATACTAGTTCTGTCCACTTTGAGGAGAAGGCTTTAACAATCTGAGCCTCTCCGAACACCGAAAACACACGGGCTGGCGAATCTGCAAAAGATACCGTGACAGGCAATGCATGCGAGAGGATAACCACTGAGGAGAGTGGTGGTGATGTGGCGTCCAGAGAAAATTTGGATGTTTCCCTAGGTTTCCATCGAGGCAGGAGAGAACCAAGTCTAGCCTTGCCGTGTCCGTGCCTGTTTGGTTCGTCCATACGGTGAGCCAAAATTCATGAAACTGTTGTGATGGTTGGGTGGACATTCTGATGTCGTCGTCCCCAGCAAAATGATAGTGTGATAGAATGTACTCTGGATCCGCCCGTGCCAATGCGTGAGCAAGGATGATGTTAGAAGATCTCTCGTGGCAGATACTCTTCGTCATCGTAGAGTACGTCGCAGATAATAACTCTTGAGCTGACTTGTGCTAACGAATGATGAGATTATCGGGGTGCTCGTCCTTCATTCTCCTGATTGACAGATCTTCGATCATGGAATATGTATATATGGTGAAATAGGATCTAAAAACAAATGGTGACTTTATATACCAGGCCCAAAACCCCACATTCTGAAAATTCCCGCTGTCTCCGTCTTACTATCGTGCTCCAGACCGGTCAGACCTCGTTCGAGTCGGTACCTGTGTTCACCCGCTATTCTACTTCTACGGTGCTATGGCCTTAATAATTCTAAGGCCGGAAATATTTCTGTGGCATGTGGTGAGGAGAGCCATGCAATCGACGGACCTCGAAGGTATTTATTCAAAAACTAGCAACAAGAGCATAAAGATGATGTGCCGTAACAGTACCTTTCCTCTCAGAGTTCATTTTACGCCTCTTAGATGGAACAGAAAATCTGGAGGGCCTTCAAGTGGCTGGCCATTGAAGTGAAGTGGTGCATAAGGGTACAATCCTGAACCGGTAGGTTCAGACATCTTCAGGCCTTGCAAGAACATTCTTAGATAGACTTGCGGGCCTTGAGCTTGTTGTTCTCTGCCTGAGCAGTGCTGGTCTCAGTCTCAGCGGAGCTGAAGCTTGATTACATTACGGTCAATGAAGCAAACGTTTCGGAATCACTTCCAGCGGTCCCTGACTGGTCCGAGAAAAAAGGAGGATTGGGTTACAGCGATCTTCTATCAACGCTTGTAGTGACAATCATACTCGTTCACATCATAATGCCTCGCCAAGATCTCGAGTTTCAAAAAATGTTAGCGTCATAAGTCTTGGGACTTATGGCAGCAGGTCGTACCTAGCTCAAACAATTTGCAAGACTTCAAAAGTCAAACACGGGGTTTGTCGACGCCGCGGGGCAGTGGTTGCCCCTGACGCCACACAATCTACATGTGGTGTTGATTATGGGCAGAACCAATGGCCCACGCCGCTGCCAGGAGGTGAAATGATCTCTGGCATCATATATTGATCCCCAAGAGCACAACCCGGCGGGGCAACTTTAATGTTGGTGTCTGGAGATTTCCGAGGGTGGACGTCGGGTCAAGTTGACGTCATTTCAGCACTCTACGACGCGAAAGCAAAAGCCGGAGCAGAGTCAGCATAATGGAAAGAGGCGTACACAGAACTACATCCTTTTGCCAGCTGTGTTGTTCCAAATGAGACGCATCTAGACTGCGGAAAGAGGAGCAAACCGAATGTTGGCGCGTATCATCAGCGCGGGACGAACTTAGCGCGCTGTGTAGTAGTAAGAAGTCAACAGGGCCTGTTGGGGATGCCGCTGATCGTCGCCGGTGCAGGGTGCAAGTAACTATGTAAAGGGATCGATCAACTTTGAACGCGTTCCTGCAATGGTCACACCATTGCTTCTAGTACCCTCTCATATGCACCATCTCATGATTGTCAGCACAGACATATGCATGTCGCTTGTTATCTCTTCACGAACTGGACGAGCTTGGTGGCGATCTCATCGTCCACAAGTCTAGATAATTCTTTGCCCTGAATAGTAGCACATCGTTTAGCAGACAGCTGAACAGCTGAGAGTTTTAGTGCGCACATCCTTGACTTTAACGATGGTCGGGATAGCTTGCAGCTTCCATGGCATTCCACGGAAGACATTCGTCGGCGTTTTCCATCTTGATATATGAGTTCCAACAGAATGTTAGCAGAGTCGACAGTCGTTTGGTTTCTTCTCACTCACGCGGATCGGTCGCCAACGTACACCAGCAAAGCAGAAGGACCATCTATCCCAAATATATCGTTCACAAGAGGGTCAACTGCTACACAGTCCTGAATTGTGAGACAATGGTCGATACACCGCGCTTGACGAGAGTAGATGCTGTAATTTCGCACCGGACACCAGAGTTTTCCATCTACTACCGACGAGTAGAATATCAAATATTGCTCGGGAACATTTTGCAGGTCAGAAGGAGACGAAGTGGACTCTGCGATTCGGATAGGCATGCTGTTGAAAGATTTCGCAAAGCGATTTTAATGTGTGACGTAAACCCAATTTGTTTATTATGTGTTACTGACTTACCCGGAACGCCTCACCCCGTCATATCACGTGATTGTGTTCTTCTGCACTCAAACCAACTAACTACTCACATTTTCTTATCCTATAGATAATCTACATTCGATTCTTCTTCCTTTCCCCTTACTCTAGAGTTTCTCGCTTCGCATCGAAAACGTATCTCCCTCCTATATATGTCAGTCTCGTCTACCTCCATAGCTCCAAAAGTGCTCTGATAACCCTGGTCAAAACATTCCTCCCTCATTGCTCGGATATTCTGCCATCCGACAATGGTCAAGGTTGATGCCTCCCCACCTCCGAAGTAAGGAACGAGGGCGTTGGGCGTGCGTTCCACAATACATCATTCGACCAGAGAAAAGTCAATACTATATGAAGCATGAGCACCAACCAATATCAATGGTACGTAGGGAGGACGATAGAGGATCGACCCAGGGAGCCTATTGTCCCAGACAAAAAAAGAGAGAAAAATACATCTACACTCGATAATGAATTAAGCACTGGATAGTTTTAAACATGGAAACAGCAGATGAAATCGAATGAGCAGGTATAAGTCAGTCCCTGGTGGTAAGTATGTTGGTCCATGTAGCCAAGCGGTGATTTAAACACAATATCTAGGAAGACGTGAAGCAAAACATGAACAAGCCATCAACCGAACCCACAAAAAGACAATCCAGCGCCTAGTAGCCGCTAGATCCATAAGCAACTGATGCAGCAGTGGCGGCGGGCCATTCTGCACTGGTGGCCTGGGACGCGTAAGTGTTCCAGTCGTTGCTGTTTCCAGGTTGCAGAGACCAAGAAGACTTGCACTGGAAAGGAGTGAGAACATGTCAGACGAATTAGAATAAACTTACCTGAGACAAGCACGCGGCTAAGCTAGTTTCTTGAACGATAGCGGTGGTCGTCGACGTCGCCAAGACGGAGGACGTTACGGTCTGTTCCCAGACTGAGAGGGCCAAGTTAAAATCGAGAAGAGGAGACGCGAGAGCAGGCTCACCGGACGTAACCGTGTGTTCAACTGTCTTGGTCTAAAATAATCATCAGCATATGAAACGAAGAAGGGGCGAAGGGAGACGAATCGTTGAGCCATTGGGGAAGAGGGGGAGGAGGTAGGACCTGCAAGGGCGGTGATGCCCATATTAGGCAAGATCCCTGATGGCGGTGATGCCGACATCAGCCGAGAGCAAAGCGCATTAGATATGCGTCCTCTGGCCTAAGCCTCCCCGCTCGCAACGAGGCCGACGGCCTGACGGCTTCAGGCCCAGTCTTAGAGGGTATCTGCTTACATTGTCAATAACCTCCGTCGATACCCAGATAGAGGTGACCTAGAGAGGAGCATTAGCACAAAGAAAGGCCGGGAAAAGTCGTGAGGCGTACCGGTTCAATAACAGTGCTGCCCCGGAGATTGTCAGACAAGAAAAGTCGCGCGGAAACGGTGCTGCACTTACCTTATAATTGTATCGGTCGCCGTAACTGTGGCGCTCTGCACATGGGTGACCTAATTGCGGCGCTAAGTAGAAAATAACAACAGGCGACGCTGTGGCGTACCTGGTCGGTGACCGTAGCAGTCAAAACCTTCTCCACTGTGAGGGTCTATGGAAGGGTTAGATTGAGCATAAGCGATAGAAATGGCGATGTGCAGGGCGGGGCAAGCAGGGCAGGGCCAGGAGGTGAGCCTGAGCCCGAGCAGGGCAAGCAGAGCCGAGCGAGTCGAGTCGGGCCATGTATCCTTAAGCCCTGCCCCTCTGCACTGCCCTGCACATCACTAGATAGGAATGAAAGAACGCACGTTGTCGATGACCTCAGTACTGATCCAGGTGCTGCGGGACGGGGTTAGGGCGCTGACGGAGAGTAAAAAGCCGCCGCATACCTGATATACGTCCTAGAAATCGAGAAATTGGTTATTGGAGAGAGGGATTGAGGGCTTGGACTCACGTGGGAACCACGAGTGTCTCAACTGCAGTGGTTGTAATGTGCTCAGTCTCCTTAATCGTTTCCGTGGCGACAGAGGTCTCCACTGCAGTCCAAATACTCGTCTGAAGCGTTGAAGATATCAGAATCATCTTGAACGGACCACAGGGAGGCGTACCTGGACGTGCACTTGAGTCTCCGTTAGGGTATGCTCCTTGATGGACGTGCGGTCTATCGTCTATCCCCAACCGTTAGACTACAGTTCTCTGATTGCGACGAAAGAAATTCACCTCTGTGGACACCCACACCTTGCGAGTTGGAGTAAGCAGCTTGTCCCTCGAAGAATACCGCAACGCACCTTTGTTGTGGGGACCTCAACCAAAGAAGTCTAAGTTCAGAGAGACCGTAGAAGAAAGGAGGATGTCAGAGCGGAAGTGAAAGGAGGAGATCAGCACGCCGGGGGGATGGGAATGTTAAGCAAGCCAAGGAGACGGGAATGTCAGAGCGGTGTTGGAAGGAGCAGGCGAATATATAGGCGGGGTCAGGAGAATGGGGGAAGAGAGGGGAATGTCAGAGATGTTCTAAAGAAATGTGGCGCTAACAACGTACCAGAACCTGGGTAAGGGTTACGTGCTGGACGTCCGTGAATTTCTGCACCTCTGTGACGTGTTCAGTTATCGTCGTAGGGTGCGCCTAAAGACAATAAAAAGGTTGGGGCGTTGTGGCGGATGAAAAATAGATTTGTGACACACTTCTGTGACCGTGACAGTGTGATCGACTGTCACAGTGGACACATGAGCAGGTGGGCAGTGCTGATTTGGCTGGCTAGAAAAGAAAAGTGAGAGGTGAGTGAGCTTTTTGAGGCGTTTTCGGGACCGGAGAAACATACTTGATAATGAGGGTTGCATGACACCCCTCGTTTCCAGGAGTGTACTAATGCCGGACGTCAATCAGAAGATAGAAGCAATAGAAAAAAAAGAACATACCCATCCTTCAGGCTGACAAACACCGTCCCCAGCATGTTTATACCCATAACCACATTCCAACTCCTTGTAGCCTCCGTTCTTGTACCAATCGTAGCCTTTGGTCTCGTAAAAGTTGGAAGGGGAAGCTTCAGGGGCCGGGGTAGCCACAGAGGGGGCTGCTTGTCCATTGTCCACAGGGGTCGCAGCAGCGGGGACAATAGAAGGACCTCCATTGACCACTTGAGCAGCGGCGGCGCTGACTAGGGAAAGACCGAAGATGATTGACTTCATGATAAAAGAGAGTGGACGTGCTGCGTGCAGTGCTTGAACAAAATGTCGAGAAGAGTATAGAAGTCGAAAAGTAGCGGTCTACGCTGGCGTGGACTGTCTTGCAGTTGAAAAAGGGAAGCAGACCAGTCGTGGAAGCGGCAAGTGCGCTGTAAAAGAAAGGAAAGTAACGAAAAAAAAAGGAAAAGGAAAGAACGAAGGATGCGAGACGGTGGAAAAGACATAATCCTTATCGTTCCCGCTATATGAGCAACCTGTTCCAAACTATCGGGTCGCCTAACTCTGCGTCGCAACGGCACCATCATCACGATCAATTCACACGGGGGGACATCTCGGCGTCTCCAGGGTCTACACATGGCTATTCCGACATTCTCATTCTCATTCGCTCTCGTCCGTCTTACACTAATTGGTTGAGTACTTCATCGTAAATAGCCATAGCGATTATGCAAGGCATATTACTTATAGTACGATTACATCACTGACGCACTATACCTTGGGGAGACGTCAAAGACAGCTTCGAACTCGCGGCTGCACGCCGACCAAAGTCGCCGTGAACATCCAAGAGAATCTTTAGTGCATTGCGTGCCCGAATCCTTGACATCTCATCGGGACGAGATGTTAGCGCTGTCTCGATTTGCGGCGGTTTCTCTTGCCAGGGGTACTACAACAATCAGTGAGCAAAAATAACTCCGAAATGCTATCTCCAACCAGTCACTTACAGGCAACTGTTTAAATACCAAACGCCGTGATGAAAAGAATCATAAGAAAGAATTGACTTCAAGAAGCAGTGAAAATGTAAGACTTGCCAGTTTTTTGAGCTGCTCATACGCTAGGAGCGTGAATCCGAATTGGGGGCTACTCCTGAGGACGCGGGCGGGTCCACCTTTAAATAGAGCGCGGAAGCCCTCTTCACGGTCTATGATCGTGACATCAGCAATCGCACAGCTGCCAGAATTAAAAAACGTACAAATTTTTACGAAGGCATCAGCTAAACCCTTGTAGTGCGTCTGTCCTTTTCGAGCTTCCACCTGTAGACGAGTCTTCACAACATCTGCCAGGATGCACAGGTTAGGATCAACAAAGAGAGCTGAAACGACCGAACAATTCACCTGCCGGGGTCGTGAAGTAGGCCGCAGGCATACCACTAGTAACATCAATCATTGGTATCAACAACCTCCAGATGTCAATCAAAGAAAGATATCGACTTACGCAATACCGGCAGCACCCAGTGTTTCCAAGAAAGAAAGCTGTTTACCGTTGTACCCTTCCTGGAAGACATCACTTTTCAAATGTCCATATGCAGGGAAATATATGGCAGAGAAGGGTATATCGCGCAACAAACAGGCGCTCGCTCCCCTGTACAGGCCCAACACGCCCAACTGTCGAATGATATGGATAGCACCTCTCGGTACAGCCCCTTCAAGCTTTGCGGCTTCTCCTTGCACCTGGAGCCGGATTTTCCTGTCATGTATCAGTCAATACGGAACCACTTCCTGATACACAGGACTAGGGTCATACACGATCTCCAATGGGTTCGTGAAGATCTGAGCGGTGTCGTTGAGCATCGCCTTGTTCATCACCATTAGGCGTATTCAAACTCACAACTTGACATCCTCCTGCGGTACCACCGGCGACAAGCTCCCATGATAGTTTAATCCTGCCAGTATCGGGATCTGTCGTACGGCCGCGGATAAGATCATTCACCGTCAGCTTGATGGCTTTTTCCGGTGCAACACCCTACAACAGCATTGGGAAGGGAATCTTTCGAACGTTCGCGATCTACACGCACCACGAGCTGAGGGCCAAGACCACGGTAGAAGCCGAGCAAGCCTTCATTACGAAGGATTTTCTTCGCACAATCCATACTGTTCTTGTACAACAGTTGGCCCACAACAGTGCTGCGCTGGTTTTGCATTCTGGCGTGAACGCGCCGTAAGTACCTTCAGCCGTCCACATTCGGATTCACACTTACCTGGTCTATAGAAGGAAAATGCCATGTTTAAATAGACAACGTCCCAGCGATTGGCAGATCGGCCCACCTTAACTGCAAACACGGTTGAGATAAAGGAACAGACAAATGAAGGCCCCTCACTCACCCATATCAATAGGGTACACAATGGTGGCTCCGGCAGCTCCCGCCAGTCCTGGAAAACCAGATGTGAGCGTGAGCGAACGACCAGGTCGCGTCCATCTCACCTCCTTGCATGAAGTTGTAGGTCGAGTGTGCAAAACTTTGCAAGAAAGACTCCTTGCGTAACGTTGGCGTCTCGTCCGTGTCGTGCGGAGCCTTCCACCGTGGGTCGAGCAGTTGCGCAAAGTCGATGAGAGCCAAGCGTTGCGAGCTATTTCCACGACCAGCAAAATGGAAAATGATCGACGCCTCCATGGGAGTGAAAAGCGAGTATCTCGAGCTGGCGGCAGAATAATTGAGGAAATCGGATTGGTCGATACGTCCATCCTTGCTCTTCGCGGTGGCTTCCCGGATGATGCTTGCAACAAAAAAGGCTGTTAGAGAAGGTTGATATCGGCCTCGGTGCTCAGCTCACCGTTCTACCATGTCCATCTCTGATAGGGAAAGCATAATACATCAGTCGCTCGATGCAGCTTGGCATCTGGAAAGGTGGCAACGCACCCCGAATAACATTATGAAAGGCAATAACTTCAGAATAAGATATCCGTTGGCCAGGGGTTAGTGTACACAACGTGGGGAGCCGATCTATCACAGCGTCCGAGAGTTTATGGCCCGCGATCTCCTGCAATGCACGCCTATGAGAACGCCGTGTGAGGGAAGGTATGTATACGCACAAGAATAATCCGCTTGAACTGCTCCGGCATAATAAACCCATCCTGATCCTTGTCTAAAAATTTAAAGGCCTGGCGAAGACGCTCGCCTTGCAGACCTTTCATTAGCTGTGTGAATTCATTGTCTAGGGGAGCAAAACATGAGATACCAAGGCCCCGAAAGGTAAGATGGCAGACGTACACCCCAAAACATGAGTCCCATTCTTCTTCCCAAGGTACAGTTTCACCCAGTCACTAGAGAAGCCGGTGTGAGACGACAGGGACTACTTCGCTGGTAGAAATTTCGAGGCCCACCAGTCAAAGTCAAAAGGAATGGCTTCCGGCCCGATGCTAGTGCTAAAGACATTCTTGAACTCGTCGTACGAAATGAACCCAGAGTTATCACTACAGCAAATCCGTCAAACCAGAAACAGGACGTTATAAATGTGAGTTGCACGTACGCGTCAAAATACTGGAACGCCATCCAATAATCTGCATCCGGGCGTTTCAACTGAGTCTCAAACACCGTAAAATCCTCCCATGACACCAATCCACGCTTCGATGTATCTGCGACGCGGAAGAGGATAGTGAACGGCGAGCGGCCAATCTTCGAGATGTCATCCTTCGGGGCGATAGCATTGACGAAGCTCTCAGGGTCTAGGTATCTAGTCGGTGGTCAGCCACGGGTTCTCCCTTTGCCAAATGAAGAATGCTCATGGGACTCGACTTACTTCTCGCCGTTCACAAGCCTTGCATTGGCATCAAAGGTCTTCCGCCATCGCTTTAATTCGGATTCGGGAACGGAGACAGCACTTCGAACGCTAGTCAATGCCGACGCCGCCAAGGATTTGCCCTCGGCAGGGGAGTCGCAGTGTGTCTTTTGAATGATGGAAAGCCAAGGGAACATAGCTCTAGCTGGTCGTCTAAGATTGTCTAAAGAAAGGGTATCTTAAAATGTATAGAGAGAAAGAAGTTGAGGGCAAGGAACAGGATAAGTAGCCTCTATCATACATCCGAGAGGGGGGTAAAGTTTTCCGGGAATGTGGGGGCGGAATGGTGTTAGTCAGCAATTTGCCGATTCTCTCCGGTGGCGTAAATGTAGTCATGGTCTAAGTAGTACCTGCGAAAGCGACAGCTCTTGGGAGCTCAAAACTTATACAATACATCTCCTTCGCAGGTGCTACCGAGCGAACATGATGCAGCTCAAATTTGTCTGCAATCTGATCCCCGAGTTTCTCCTCAACCCGCTCGTGTGATTATCAGCGGGGTAAATGCGATCGGGATTGACAAATAACGTACCTGTCGAATATCTTTCTTGGCCAAGTCGTTATCAAACTCCCTACTGAAGCAGTAGCAATGGATTGTTGGCATCGTGTCATACAGCTCTGAGTGTCGGGACGAAAGTGAGCCGCGGAATGCATCCAGGAACTGAATTGCGGTGTCGGGAAGATTCATTACCACCTGGGTGATCTTGCGACGGGGAGGCGCTTTGTTTATTGGAGAGGTGCTTTGTGATGGGACTTTTCGCAGGCGCGCTTCCTTCTCCAGCTTAAGTTGCTGACTTCTGCTTAATCTTGGACCAGAATACGGCGGGAACGGTGTGCAGAAGGCCCGGTCAAAGACAGCCCGAATAAACTCCCGTCCATCTTCACAAGATACACGAACAAGGTCTTCCACCTAAATCATGAATGATCAGGGAAATTGCATGCAACCAACAAAGTCGACCTACTGCGTTATCTTTCGTGTTCTTTGACAAGTATTCAAAGCTAGAAGGATTCAGATCATTCGCGTACACCCCACAGCCCTTCTTCCCTGCTGGAAGAGCAAAGGGGCCAACACCAGCAAAGACGTCTGCGAGAACGTCATGGGGAGAAAGCTTTTCCACCAAACGGTCGTGCTCATGTTGCAGGCGGGAGTTCCAATATACTTTGGAAAAGTCAAAGGTGAATTGACAATCGGATTCTCTCTGACAAGAGATGAGGAGTCATTAGAGATAGTAGAGCACCTGCGCTCACATGTTGAACCATCATATTGGGGTCCCCTGCTAATACTTCCATTCTGAATACCCTGAACTGGTTGTCGATATTATCAAGCTTGTTGACCACAGTCTTGATCGTTGGTAGTTTCTGGAAGGCGACTGAGTTAGTTTAGGATCCGCGTGGCAACTCGAGATACAGACATCAAGAAAGATGCTACCGATGATATGTTTGTAAGGAAGATACTCATCGTTAAGATTGAGGTGAGCTATCAAGCTGATGAGAATCAGACTGAACAAGTGAGAACTGCGAGGTACCGATATGGCCGGTTGTAGCGAAGCCTACAGGAGCACCCTCTCGAAGTTCCTGAGGCAGTATAGCCTGGATGATTTCGCCTTGATGACAGTTGCAGAGGTTATTGAATTGAACACAAATAAGAACGTACTGGCTGACCAGAACTTGTAGTCAAGGTTCAGCGTATAGTCCACCAAGCCATGAGATTCAGCATTCAAGAATTCCAAAGCCTCAGGTGATAAGTCGGCTAACTTGCATCTATGTGTCTCAACATGAAACGAATTGGACAAAGGCGATATATACCTTGATGAGATACGTTCAAAAGGACGACCTTTTCGCCATTATAAGGAGCTACCGGGCTAATTTTTGAAAGTGCCACCAAGAATCTTCGTACGGTCAATTAGGGGAGAGAAAGAGAGAATAAGGAGGAGGCACTTTTTTAGAACGGGAGAGCGGACTAATGAGTGGATCTTGGAAGGATGGACGCGAGCAGCAAGGATGGGTAACGACTTGTGAAATGCATCTCTGTCGAGAGGATTCAAAGGACCGGTGTAGGGCGGAGGAGTCACGTCGAGCTTCGATGATCGAGACATGGTTCGGATATTCGTCCGACGTGCACGAAGAGCCAGACGAAGCATGCAAGTCAAGAAATTAATTTCCTGATTAGGAATACGTAGTGTTTGGCTGTATTTGCGACGGAGATGTCGGCCGGAGAGAGAGCTTACGTGATTGGCAAGAGAATGCTTACGTGATTGGCAAGAATGCTAGAACTTCCCCCCGAGTGCATTCTCGAGCAGATCGTGGACGTGCACTGCCATCCGACTGATGCTTCCTCCATTTTACCCGAGTCTCTGGAGCGTCTCAAAATTACGATCTGTGCTATGGCTACGAGAAGCGCAGATCAAGTTCTCGTTCGAAATTTGGCTTCGTCCCACCCACGGAAAGTAATACCCTGCTTTGGTCAGCATTCTATTGCGCTTCACAGCCAACTAACTTGTTGAACTCTTTTATGTACACAGGATACCATCCCTGGTTCTCTCATGTCATCTCGTTAGACCCTCGGCTATCCAAGGAAGAACATTACAGGTCTCTTTTTACGCCTATCAAGCTGGAAGAGTCCGCAGCTTTCCAAATTATCTTCTCCGCGTTACCCGACCCCACTCCTCTTGATAACATTCTCATGGAGCTGCGGGAAAATCTTCAATCCTTTCCCAACGCGATGCTTGGCGAAGTTGGCATCGATCGTGCTTTTAAACTTCCTTTCGACTATTACGCCACTCCTCGGAAGCTTACACCGTTTGCCATTCCCTTTCAGCATCAACTGGCCATCCTTGAGGCACAACTAGATCTCGCCGTAGAGCTCGGAAGAAATGTCAGTGTTCACAGTGTCAAGGCTCCCGCAGAAACATTTGCTCTCCTTCACAAGATGTTCATGAAGCACAACGAGCGGTGGCTCAACATCAGTGTAGATTTCCACAGTTGCGGTCTCAGCGCTCAGATGTGGAAAGACATCGAGGTGACCCCAATGTCTCGAGTCGCCTGTAGTGCGCCAGGCTGACGAGCACTTACGCCACAGAGAAAATATCCCAACATATTCCTATCTTTATCCACGGTCATTAACTCGCGGTCCGTAAAGCACGTGTCCCTCATTGAGGCTTGCTCCCCGCAAAGAATCCTCGTAGAGTCCGATTACAATGACATTGACAGATGTACAGAGCGGACGTGGAATATGATCCAGACCATTGCAAAAGTGAAGGGATGGAGTCTCGAGACGGAGTGGAACGAGGACATCGAGGAGGCGGAATGGGGAGCGGTGCGACGACTCCAAGAGAACTGGAAGGTGTTCCAACGCGGCAAGCACCGGCGCATCCGTCCCAAGCCTAAGAAAGGAGACGAATGGTGCAGCGATTCCGACTCGGACGACGAGAATAAAAGGTAAGCACTGTCTACCCTACCACATGTACGAAAGAAGCAATATGAAACAAACTCCAATAACAACTCCCATAATTATGGAGTCTCTCCGTCGCCGAGTCTTGATCATACCCACGAGTTTGTTGATACCTGGCATCGTGTCTATGAAGCGGTTGGTTAAATAATGCAGCATATCCGAGAGTAAAACACTCACTGATGACACCCATCATCCTCGTATTGATTCCCGCCAATGACGTCCTCTGCATTCCAAATTCGTCGCGGGTTGCATATGCTTGCCTGGGGAATCGTTTAGTTGAGCTTCTCGGAATGGACTGCGGACACGTACTCAAGTATCTCGTCCGTCATACGGTGGGAACTGTCTATTCTTCCTCGTTCTGCTAGTAGCGAGTCTGTAGCTGACGATTTGTATGCACTACCGGGGACGTTACTAGATGACGAGCAGCAGGATAAACGTATACATACTCGATATCATTACGCACGCCCGACAAAAGATTGGCCTGGTCCAAGGCATTCTGTACACTTGTCTGAAGCCATTGTCAGAAGGGAGACGTACAGTATTGTGGTTATGATTTCGCGAACCTTTGTCCGTTTGAACTCCTTGGATGAATCCTGAAAAAGTTCACGATGCCGTTGAATGGCCCTCAGCATGGACTGGGAAAGGGTGTCCGGCTCATTAGCAAATGCGGCCAGCTGCTCATTGGTTTCTTCTAGCTGACAGTTTACATGAGTCCTTCTGGTTCGACCAAACTCCGAAGTGAACGGCGCATGCCTTCTCTAGCAAATCCTGAACTTCCAGCTCGAGGTCTCTCCACCGCTCTCGCGATCCCGAAGCTTCAACATCATCATTGGGTCTTGAAATGGAGGAGACGATTTGAGAGTATGATGTGAGCTTGGTGTCAAAGAGGTTTTCCAGAGTCCGGCACTGTCTGTGAAGTTGTTCGTAGTTCGACATGACGGAGAGGTGGTCGGAATTGGTTCCTATTTCGGAAATTCATCGTGGCCCGGACCGATGAGGGTCCTTGTAGGACCAAAGAGGCTGTTAACTCCTGAACCCTGGCTTGGCCCCGTCGGCATTGCGAAGAGGATGCGATTTGCGACTAAGCGGTCACCCGCCGAACAGCCCATACACGGAGATGGCGAGAGGAGCCTGAGCCAGTGCAACTTGCAGCAAGATCCTCGTTTGTCGCTTTCGTTCCATACTACTCAACGATCAAACAGTGCTGCATCAAAGCCATACCGTCTCGGTCTCGACTTCGTATCATTCTAGATCTGTCAAAGATCTGTGTTGCGGCTTATATTGCCGAGTCTGCCTTGACCCTTAAAAAACCTCCCCTTACTTTCATGTCGTCAAGTTGACAACCAACTACCTCACTATTTCTGGTATTATATATACATGACAGGGATTCATGATTCTAATTTCTGAAAGATTCGATTTAACCGAGAGAGAATAATGATGCCATACAAAACATTTTCTTGAGCCTTTCGCGGCCGGTGCTACTATACAATTCGACAAGTCCTTACTCGTCTCCGTTTTGCATATCCCTCACACAAGCCTGTCAACAGTAATCTCCCGTCTTAACGATGCATTGAAATCTGATGCGCTCATCCCTTTTCTGTCATCACAACGAGGCGCCTCAAAAGCGGAACCAATTTTTTGCAGTCTGTTCCGCAGCGAGCTTCTTTGCCTGTCAAGAGTCACAACGCCCATGGATGCATCAGCTAATCAAAACAAGGAAACAATTACGATAATCACCTGCGTAACCATGCTCCTACTCCCTTCCTCCAGAGAATTGAAGCGGTCTTCTAGTTCTCCCAACATTTGTCTGTGATGTCGGAAAAGATAGTCCCGATGAGCAAAAAAGGAAGCGTAAAGCTGTTAATTATGTGGACGAACCCTCGTTCGCCCAACGCCGATTGTAAACGGGAGTAAAGATTGCTCTGGGAAGATTCTCTTGCAGCCAGAGTAGCTGCAGACCTTCCTGACGCCGATTCATCCGCAGGGCGGGAGGGCTCCCTCCTTACTGGCTCAGGGACAGGTCGGTCTGGACCACCCACTAATTCCATAGGACGATCAGAATGCAATTATCCTCCCCTGATATCAACTTACAGAGAATATCAAGTTGATTTCCAGAGAGAGACGTCTTGTAATTGAACCACGACCCTAGCAGTGACGCGGGTCCGATTGAGACGGGTTGGGGCTGGGGCGGAATAGTTGGCTTGGTAGCTAAAAGATCGATGTCGGGAAGAGTCATCGCGCGTCGACTGTCGAAGAACGTTCCATATATCCCTTGCTGTATCAATCCAGATCGCGGGTCTTGCCTCCATGCGACAAAATCTCCAGAGTCATCGATAGTAAGTGGTCTGATGGACAGTCAATGATAATATGCTTATGATTCTGTCAAACGACCTACAGGGTAGCCTTCACCGGAACGGAGAGCTTTTCTATAAGCTCAAGGTGAGGGAGAGAATATGCCAACGCCTCCCCTCGGTCGGACACCGCCACTAAGGCGTGGTCACCTTCAAGCTAATCAGCTTGGTCAAAAGCTTCCAATGTGAGGACGGGCCTACCGAGTCTTTCAATAACCTGCACACTCCGGATTGCCCCAACGTTGCCCCATTCTGCTTTTGCAACACGATCTCCCGTGACATCGGCAAACGAGCGGACACCTTTGGATCCTGTAATGACGAGCACAGCACGTAGGCCTTCGGTGGGTTGTCCGATGGTCGCGATATTTCTACGATTAGCTTTACACGGAACTCCCGTTTTCGCATTTAGAACGAAGCACCCATTGGGTAGCATGGGCCCGACTGAAACATCAAGTTTTACGGGCTCTCCCTGCAGTGCCCACGACTCAGTTCCGCGGTCAAACGAGAAGACATGAAGGTCGCCAGAGTCACGAATAGCGATCAGACGGACGCGGAACGTTGGATCTATGCATGTGAGCCAGATCAGCCGTGACGGACTGGAAGAGCACATACCATTGTAAATAGGGCAAATGACCCACGTCAGAGACGTGATAGGTTCTTTCGAGGCCGAGCGATGGCTCAAGATGGAGTGTCGGTTTTTACCCCCGTTTCCGTGGCGCAAAATGACTTTCGGTGTACGCATGTCGACGACAACAAGTGAGCCGTCTGCGTAGGCAGCGGCAAGAAACCCTACACACATCTTTGATAAAGGAGTCTCGTGTCTAAGCATTGCGCTTACCAGCATCAGAGCCAGCATAAGCTGTCGTGAGACCTTTTCCGGGGGCAAGCATGAAATAAGGGCTATATCTCGAGCCTCCTCGAGAGGGAACATGATCCAGTAATATGACTTCATGATCTGCCGACTCTCTCATGGGGCCAGGATGTATAGAACCAGATGCAAGACGATATACTAAGAGTTCCCCGGTTGCTAAAAGAACGATGCATTCCAAGGACTCAGAGGAGAAGTAGGCCGAACGAATGGTTGGCCGATTGTCTGTAATATTGGGCAGCTTCTTGAGTACCACCGGTTCAAGTAAGGACGTGTTTATGTCGAAAGTGAGAGCTGATAATGGATTTGGGAAATGATGCCTAATTGGCGTTGGTCGAATGCCAAGAACCAGGTGTGCGCTCAGGTCTTGAAATTGTACAAGGTCTCTGTGCCAGGTGACAAGGATGCGAGGGGGTTGATACTGTATATTTGGTATTCAAGAAAAGTAAAAACGGACATCATGCTATCACGAACCTTTGATAGCTTCAGCTCATTGAGGTTAGTTTCGTCCGACCAAGCAACACCACCGTTCAATGGTAAAACAGGAGATGGGGAACTTGTGTCGGGTCCCAACTTCTCATAGCAATCGCGTTCTAACCGCCAAAGGGAGCCATTCAAAAGCCCAGTGCTACCATTGCGTAGTGGTGCAGGCAATAACATTTCCTTAGGGCCTTCGCTCATATGCATATCTTGCAGCGTTGCCGCAAGATCCGCTAGAGCGTCTGAAGACTTCTCCGCGCGTTCAGAAGTCTCCTCCTTTTCTGCCACAAAGGTAGGAGGGGGAAATTCGTAGGCATTGACTATCCTGACACCACTTGTACCTTCCGTAATTATCACCACAGAAACCGGGTCAAACGTTCCAGAGAAGTGTGGGTTGTTTCGAGGGATTAGCAGGTAGTCCTGTACGATCCCTGGGGTATAATAAAAGTAACTTTCGATCGGGTCTAGTGTATCACGCATCGCTGAGCGAAGGACAGGGCTTATAGCGATTGATGCCCCCGGCTGTGGTCGAGGAGGCTCCGGTGGATTGAAGGGTGGGAGCCAGAGAACGCTCAGGCCAGGTGTACCCCCCAGGTTGAGACCACCGAGAATTGTGAGGGACGTTTGACCTCCTCTCGGATCAGAGGAATTAGGAAACCCGCTCCAGGATAATTTGAAGATGGGTTCTCTTTCAGGAGCTCCACCAGGCAGGGGAGAAGCAAGATGCTCCTCCAGTTCAGCATGATTGACGATAGCGACATCATTTGCGTCTAGTGTTCTGACTAGCAAAGGCTGATCCTCATCTTCAACAGCCCAGAAAGCAAAAGAACCGTCAGCGTAGCCGACGGCCAGTACGTGCCCTGACGGATGGACGGAGAGGCTAGTAACGTCGGGTTTTCGATGAGTTAAAATATCCTGGTCGAGTCAGTCAGAAGTCCAGACGGCCGCGATCACACATCTCACCGGGCTGTGGTAGCCTGTTCCCCCTGGAGCTCCAGGGGGGAGGACTAGTTCGTACACGCGGACAGTGTTCCGTTGAGTCTGCAGATCATTTAATGTTGGAAATAGGTTCACCGAGACTGATAATCGTTACTCACAAGATCCGACAATATAACACCACCTTCGGAGGTGTCATTTACAAACACACGGAAAGGCAAGGTGACGGAGCCATACCTGAGTAGGCAACAAAGAGAAGATTTAGATCTCGAGGATGGATGACAATATCTACAGGGACGCTGAGGGAAAGACATTGAGTAAAGAGTCGACCAGGAAGGAGCAAATTCTTACGATGCTCCTGTAGTAATTTCAGGCATGCCGCTTGCAGCCATCTTCTTTTCGTAGAGTTTCCACATATTTGGAATGGTGTATGGGGATTTTCTCAGACAAGACAAATCATATGTCCTGACCTCCCCTGATTGTAGAGCAAGAAATGCCTAACAAAGTTTCAAAAAAGAGGACTGGCATGCGAAGGTCCAAGACGGACATGAGTATGTGAGGCTGAAATGACCATGGCACTGTGGGGAAAAGGTCAGACGAGCGAGTTTGTGTGAAGGTCGGGGGAATATGTACTTTGTTTTATCGAATCTTGCAGAGGTCATGTAGGTAGGGCGACCGTAAGAAGAGAGGTCCCACACGTGCAGTTGATTGAGATCGTCTTGAGCGAGGGAGTTCATATAACACTGTAGTTTCAGATGTACAGACTCACCGAGGCAGAGCAACTTGTAAGCAGCAAGAGATATTTGTATAAATTTAACCCCAACATCAGGTTCTGGCAGCTTTAGCTTGATTTCCACCCCTGGACTACCAAATATCTGAATAGTTCCATCGGATGTTCCTTAGGAGAGAGTAAACGTCTGGGAGGGGATCCAGGACAAGATCCATCATACCGTACGCGAGGAGACCAGAAACAGGCTCGATTGCGAGTGTGTTCACGTCCAGCGCACATTCCAAAGACCTTAATACCCCAAGTTGCCAATTATCACGAAGATCCACGGAAAGATCTGGTAGTACATCGTCGGAGTGCCACAGCGGCATCAGAAATAATTGGCAGAGTCGGAGTCAAGGCAAGGACGTCGCCGCAGAGGTTTGGTGGAGGTTATTCGGATCAAGCGGACCGGTAAACCGGAAAGTAGATGAAATATGCTGGGGAATAAATGCCTACTGCTACATAAATGCTTAAAACATAGGTACAAAGAATGTGAGGCTTATAAATGAAATAAATAGCAAGTGTCAGTCCTTCACTAGCTTCACTCCAGGAATCTATCTGCGAGCGGCCGGGATGGCATTGGCCTTCCTGTCGGTGCCCCAGTAGTATGAATGGTCGACACACCCCGTATCTTCCCCAGCCAGCTCCGCTTCGAGGGCTTCTCCGCAATAGCGTCAAAAGCCATGTGCGACACAGATCGTGGATTATTCGTGAGATCAGCCATGAAAGGTGACTCCGAAGGATAGTCTGAGCGTCTCGGCGATGGGAGTGGCGCTATTGGACGTCCGGTTTGGTGCCGTACAGGTGTAAACCCTGATTGGAGGCTACTCAACACTCGTCTGACTCGTGGTGTGCTAACCGCCTCGGGCTCGTTCCTGACGCAGTCAGGAGTGAACGCTTGCGCTGGGATTTTGCTCACTATGCTATCATAGTCTTCAGGAGGTGGTCGCTTTCTCGAAGCCATGGTTCCTGGTGTAGAGGACTGAGTCTCTGGAGTTGGCTGATGCTTCTCGGGGGAACGGGGATTGAAGACGGATAGAGCCGACCTCCGCTCTGGTGTCTTAGGACGGGGTAATGAAGATGGCCCAGAGACAGCTCGACTTGCGGACCCACGCGAGGTCGGCATGGAGGGAGCAGAATAGGAAGACGGTGGTAGTGGTGGGGCAGAGGGCGTAGATGATGAGGACATTGTGGTAGCTCTTTGGCGAGAACTATTGGAAATGGATGGACCGGGGGGCGGAGACTCCGCCTTTGCGGACTCTGGAGACGCTTTGGATGGCAAGGAGGCTTTGGCTGCCGCTAATTTCGTTTGAAGATTTTGAACCTTGCGATTGAGCGCTTCAGCCTTGCTGGCGAGTTTCTTGTTCTGCTTCAGCATCCTAAAGTAAAAATGATTGAAAAATATCACATTAGCGAAGAACTGGTCGCCTACTCAAGTGCTTTATCGTCGTTCTCCTCAATTTCAGCGCACTTCCGTCGGAGGAGCTCTTCCATCTCAGTGTTACGTTCCTCGAGATCTGCTAGTGCGTTCTCGAGGTTTGGCCTGGATTTGAGACTAGACAACTCGCGTTGCAGCTGTGACATCTCGCGCTTGTGCTGGGCCTCTTGGAGACTAAGGTTCACCTCTGCCGTGTTATGAGATTTCTCCACACGTGCAAGATCGTCCAGAGTCCTTTGGAGATCTGCCGAGACAGAGGTAATCGATTGCTCTCTGCCAAGGTTGTAGAGGGTAAGCGGAAAGAATGGGGCTCAGAGTGACAGACTTACTTTTCTTTCACTTGCCGTTCCAAATAGCGAATGAGAGCTATTGACCTCTGGTATTCAGCCTCGAGGGCCGTCAGGTTCTGCTGCAGTGTCGTCCGGTCATCTTGTATCATATCGAGCTCCTCGTGAAGTTGATCAAGTTCTTCTCGCACGCGCGTATTCTCCTCTCTCAAGGAGACCAAAAGTTGCTCGGAGCAATTGTTGCTCCCCTGCAACTGCTGAAGTGCGCGCCTGTGCTGCTCTTGCTCCGCATTCCGAGAATCCACTTCCTCTTGGAGCATTTCTCGCAGATGCATGGCTTCCTCCGTTGAACGTTGTAACTGCGTTGCTTGCTCCTTGACTTTCGTCTCGAGAGCGGCAAGGTTGACATCGAGATCCTCTCTCTCTGTCGTGCGAATCTCCTGCACGCTGGCTAGCTCGTTCTTGACGCGATGATATGAGACTTCGAGCTCATCACGTCTCTCACGAGCCTCCCGGGACGCATCTTCTGCAATGGTGAGTTGTCGACGAAGCTCCCTTATTTCCTTTTCATCCTCGGCTCTGCGCTGAGCAGATTGCTTCTCAGCTTCTTTGAGATGAGCCTCTGCTTCCGATGCTGCACGTAGGCTCTGCTCCAGTTCCTCCTTGTCCCGAGTAGAGTTCGAAAGCCCTTGCTGATATCTCGCCTCGGCGTCAGCATACCTCATTTGAGCCTGCTCCAATGCGCTATTCGCCTCGACGAGGTGCAATTGCAAGGCGCCCAGTTCCTCCACGTGTTTCATCTTCAACTGCACTAATTGGCTTTCGAGGTCATTGTCGGAGAGGAGGCGTTCCTTCTCTGCGATCTCCCTCTGTAGCTCGTCGATTGTGCGCTTGTGCTCTGCTTTCGAATCCACGAGTGATTGCTCCGACAGACGAAGCTTCTCCCGGAGCTCGAATAGAATGGCGTCAAACCGCGACTCTGAACCCGAGGCAGAGTTGCGAAGAGCTTCGAGCTGGGAGATAAGGGACGCCGATTCGGCACAGCGAGCATCAAAGTCTGCTTGGAGGGATTCGAGATGGATGGTGAGGGCCTTATTTGCCGCCAGTAGCTCATCCCTCGAGCTGATAGCCACACCGAGCTCAATCCGAGAGGATGCTAACGCGACTGTAGCTTGCCGTGCAGCATCCGTAGACTCGTCAAGGGCGTTCTGCGTCTCCGATAGTTCGGCCGATTTCTGGGTGAGGGTTTGAAACACCTGCTCGTACTCCTCTCGAACAACGGAAAGTACAGCGTCCTTCGCCACAAGCCGCTCCCTTCCACTGTTAGCTGCAATTCTGGCATTGGAGACAGTCTGGATGACGACGCCGACGAGCGTCTCGACGGCCTTCTCGCTGTGTACAGCTTTGGCCTCCATGGTCTCGAGCTCCAACTCCATCTTCTCCACCTTAGCAATAGCATCATCTCTGGCCTCCCTCGCGTCTGCACAGTCCTCCACCATGGCGTCCTTCTGCGAGGCAAGCGTCTCCATCTCACCCGTCATCTCCACCAAGCGTTCCTCCTGCAGCCGCAGATTGGTCTCCAGCCGTCTGATATCGTGCTGATGAATACCGATCTGCTCTGTCCGCCTCATAACACGCGACTCTAGTTCCTGAATCTGATGCTTTAAAACACGAGTCGCCTCACTGGACGACATGTTTGCCAGCTGGTGGAACTGCAGGGTGCTGTACCTCGTCTCAGCATCCGAGAGTTCCGCTTGAGCGGCTTTAAGATCAGTCGTGAGGTTCGTCACTTGCACCGTCAATGAGTTGCGCTCGGACTCGATATCTTCCAAGGCTGAAGACAAGTCAGAGAGACGGGCGTCGAGTTGTTGGATAGTTTCCTTTGCTTCATCGTACACGCTCTGGAGATCATCGAGCTCACGTTTCCACTCTGAGCTTCTGGTGTCGAGCTGTGCCATTAGATCGTTGCGCTCCTCCGTGGTGTCCGCTAGGCACTGAGTGGCGATCGAGAGCTTGGTCTCGACATCCTTCAGCTTATCTTCCGTTTCACACAAGGCGAGGGTATCGACAGGTGCGGGAGGTGGCGGTGTCTGTGTCTGCAGATGCTGCACAGAAACTAAACTGGCCAGGAATCCACGTCCAAAACGCCTAGCACTACCTTCCTTATCGC
>RZIO01000002.1:1373010-1386678 GCA_004338095.1 Gloeostereum incarnatum
CCTGCGGACCTGCCAGCAACTAGCTCTGTTTTGAAAACGCGTATCTTATGGATTATCGCACTAATTGAGAGTGCTATCTGGCTCTCTATACTTACGTTCACGACATTCTCAGGCCCCACAAGTACTGCCCATCTCATCGAATGTGTAATCCCGATTTTAGCTTGGGTACGTCCGGACAGACTTTTGTGCTGTCTTGAGTCTCATATGATACCTGTCAGGCTTATGTATCGGTGCGCATCTCATGGAAACCTTTGATCACAACGCCCTATCTCCCTATTTTACTTGGAATTGTCTACATGTCGATCGCTCTCCTTCACTTCCTCGTGGACTCAGTCAACTCGGATCCGGCTTTGGTCATGGACATTGTTCTTGTGATACCGCCTCTTTTATTTGTATGGATTGCCGGAACGCTTCCTATCCAATACGTACGACCTGCAAGAAACGTTGCCCGTTCGAAAGATGTAGGAAGTCGAGGTGCTATCATACGTACGAACTTAGCTGACGATTACATCCCCAGATTCCCTCCTCTAGTTTCTCTTGCCCTGAAGATGATGTGACCCTCTGGTCGTGGTGTACCTTCTCATTCGTCGAACCTATCTTTACTCTTGCAACAAGACATACTCTCAATGACACAGATGTTTGGACGCTGTCTCCATTCTTCCGTCATAAGAACCTGTTCAGAAAGTACCTTGCATATCAAACTCGGTAGATATATAACTCTCCGGTAGTATATGAACCTTCATTGACATATTTCCATGTCAGGCATCCAACGCATTCATTGCTCCGCTTTCTGCTGGCTTCTAACTCTTTGGATCTCATTCTAGACATCGTGCTTGAACTTTGGAGCGCTTTTGTGGGCTTTGTACCTCCGTATGCTCTTCAAGAGATTCTATCTGCCCTAGCTATCAATACACCAGAGTCAAGGTTGACAGCATATTACTGGACGTTTGTGACATTTGTCGTGCATCTTTCTTTTGCGCAAGTAGATCTGTTCCAGAGTTGGCACACTCGCAGATGCTATGAGCGCACCCGTGGCCAACTGTTCTGCAGCCTTCATTACAAGTCTTTGAAGCGCCAAGATGTCAGTGCCAAAGTGACACAAGAGGGCGAAGAGCCTAGCAACGCTGACCTAGGGAAGATAGTGAATTTGATGCAGTGAGCTAGTTTGGCTTCATTCCGTTTTGATAGGAGCCTTCATGACAGTGGTACGCTTATAGAGGAGATGCGTATGCCGTCTCTCAGCGGTTTTGGGAGTTTTCTGCCATATTCACATCTCCGATTCGCCTCGTCATTGCCATGGTCTTCCTCTACAAGTACGTGTGTATATTTTGCGATGCAGTAAATTCCCATTGATCGCGTCGTGCAGCATACTTGGATGGTCAGCCTTCTTTGGCGCCGCCGTGATCCTCCTTGCGTATGTACTGAACTACCCGTTAGCGAAATACAACATTCGGGTATGTTTGTCTCATCCCTGTCAGCGAATGATTTTCTAATGAGCGTCTAGATAACTCGAGAATCTTGGAAAGCCAAGGATTGGAGGATGAACGTCGTGAATGAACTTCTCCAGAATATCCGCTTCTTGAAGTTCTATGGCTGGGGTACGTGATTTGTATGTGTCTCTCGCTTTACTTCTTATCATGATCAGAGTATTACTGGGAAAAGAAGAGCGAAGACGCTAGAGAGGATGAACTGGCGTGGCGTGTCAAAGAGAACATCATCGACACTGCTATTTCTTTCATCTGGTAGAATGTCTTGTGTCTCAAAGAATTAGAACGTCCCTGACATCGTCACAGGACCTGGATACCTTCTGCAACTGCACTGGCATCATTCCTTTGTTACACCATAATTGCGGGAGAGCGTCTGACAGTCTCCAAGGCCTTCACTTCCATTGCTCTCTTTTCTCAGTTACAGGGTCCGATGACAGCGTTGCCCGGCCAATTCTTTGCTATGCTTCATGGTAATCGACTTCTTTCCTTCAGCCTCATTTTATCTCACTCCCCCTAGCTTACGTCTCGATGCAAAGGATAGAACAGTTTTTATCCGAAGAAGAGGTGCCCGAGTGGGCATCCACCCTGACCACCTCTTCGACCTTGCCGTCAGATAACAAGATCGGCTTCTCTGACGCGACATTCCAATGGCAAGCTGTCCCGAAGAGCGAGGCTCCTGCGAGATTCCAGCTGGGTCCTGTAGACATTGTCTTTCCTACTGGCGAGATTAGCCTTGTAAGCGGGGCCACTGGGTCCGGGAAAAGTGCTTTGCTAGCAGCATTACTTGGAGGTGTGTACTCCGAGATCTTTCTCGCTGACTAGTCTCTCATTCATTCATTTACTGTAGAGATGCATTGCGTGTCCGGCATGGTTTACCTTGATAAAAGGTTCCATCAGGTAGCTTACTGTGCACAGAACCCATGTGAGTTCGGCTGCAATATATTGTTTTTGTCTGCTCAGCATCGCCTGCAGGGCTTGAACATGCCACTATACGCGACAATATCATCTTTGGCTCTTCCTTTGGGTTTGACGCCGACCGATATCAGTCCGTCATCGAAGCTTGTGCGTTGGTCAGAGATCTCGAGGTGTTCGGCGCAGGGGATCTCACAGGTAGAAATGATTTTGGGAATGTTGCTGGGCCATGGCTAATTCTTTGCAGAAATCGGTGAGAAGGGGATTACATTGTCCGGAGGACAAAGGGCGCGTATCGCCCTTGCTCGTGCCATGTATTCAGAAGCAAAGGTAGGTCTCGTACTACCTTGGCGAAATTCGGCTGATGACTCGTGTACAGTTCATCCTTCTTGATGACCCGTAAGTTTATCCTGGCGTCTTTTAATTTCTGACCTTTCCTTGAACTTGTCACCAGTTTGGCAGCAGTGGACATGCACACGGCACAGCACCTTGTCAAAGAATGTCTCGCAGGGGACCTCGTCCGCGGTCGCACCATCATTCTCGTCACACACCACATCAGCCTATGCTTGACAACCGCGTCTTATCTTGTCGAACTTTCACATGGACAGGTTCTGCGAGCTGGTTCTATTCAAAGTCTCCGGGAAAGTGGTCTTCTTCAAAAAGCCATCGAAGATGAGAAGGAGGAAGATAGTAAATTCGCATCGGAGGAGGCCTCGCAGCCTTCTCTTCCTCAAAACGAAGCAGACGGTATAGCTAACATAGTGGCCATACGAGTCGGCGTTTCGGTCGGCATGGGCGACAATCGAGGCAGACTTATTGAGGCAGAGGCTAGAGCTGAGGGCCGTGTCTCCTTGCGTACATACTTAACCTACATGCGCGCTGCTGGACTTTTCTCCTGGATTCTCACCTTGTTGCTCATGATCGTGATACGGTTGATCAACATTCTAGCTCAGGTCTATCATTTTTTTCTTTTGTTAAGCACAACTACTAAAAAGTGTCTGCGCTAGGTTTTCCTCGCAGCGTGGGGAGAGGCTTACCAAGGGAATCCTCCGTCACTTGAGCTATTTTCGATTGTCAGGGCCCATGTCTCTTCTCTGCATTACCCATGGGAGCATCTTGCATCTCCAGATGTCGACGTGAAGCCTTGGTTGATGATATACCTTTATATTTCACTTGCAGGGGCCTTTAGCGTCCTGCTGTATATTGCTCTCGGCTACTACGCAAGTCTTCAGGCCTCACGATCGCTCTTTCTGCGTCTCTTAACCAGAATAACACGGGCCCCTGCTCGATTCTTCGACGTTACGCCCATAGGACGAATCCTCAACCGGTTCACAACCGACATCAACACGATCGATGGCGCGCTTCAAAATTCGGCTCGGAACTGTTTGCAGGGCATTTTGAGCTTCCTTGTTTCATTCCTTGTTATTCTTGTAGTAGTCCCGACGTTTGCACCATTCGCGCTGTTCATCGCATGGCTGTATATCCGGCTGGCCCCGCCGTACATTCAAGCCTCAAGAGATCTCAGGCGGTTAGAGTCTGTTTCTTTGTCCCCGGCGTTTGCTGGCTTTGATGAACTTCTGCGGGGAATAACACACGTCCGCGCGTTCGGAATGGAGGCAAGATATCAAGACAACTTCTATGCTAAGGTAGGCTTCGATAGATAACTGTGAGCTTCCTGTGCCCACTCATCTTCGTCACAGGTTGATAAATTCCAGACTTTCGATCATGTCTATGTACGTGCCCACTGTTTTCACCGACATACGAGGGTGGCGTGCCTCATGCTTGTTTTCGTCAGTGGCTGGTGAATGGATGGCTTCGGTGGAGATATGACTGTTGGTCAATTTATGTCATATCTTCTCTCAGGGTGTCTCATCACATTAGACAGGCCTAGGATCAGTCGTCGTCTTCGCAACAACCCTCTTCGCCTTATGGATGGAGACCGGAAATGGAGCTACAGCCATTGTAATCGTCCAAGCTGGCATTTTTGCGGAAGCTAGCCGTCAGCTCGTCAAGTGCGTATGCTTCCTTCGTTTGTAATGCTAGTTTGACTGATAACACCAGAGTGGCTGCCCAGCTCGAGCTGGACTTTAATAGTGTTGAACGTGTAATTGAGTATCTCGATCTTCCACAGGAGGCGCCAGCTATTATCGAGGGCAAGCGGCCTCCCGCCTACTGGCCGTCGGATTCAGGAGAGTTGGTTGTTGAGGGGCTCACCGTCAAATATGCAGTGAACCTTCCCCCAGTGTTGAAAAATTTATCGTTTGTTGTACGCCCGACGGAGAAAGTTGGTGTAGTGGGGAGAACGGGCTCGGGTATGAAGATCATCTGCTCATTGTCGTGTGCTAGTTGCTGACCTTTAGGGGGTAGGCAAGTCGACGTTAGCTTTGTCGCTGCTGCGCATGGTCGAACCAGCCGGAGGAAAGATCGTGTAAGCTTACGCACGTTATTTTAGGCGTGTCCTCACTTTTCAATCTATGTAGGATTGACGGAATCGACGTCACAACGATAGGACTTGAAGACCTTCGGACGCGAATTGTAGGTTTGGATGTCACGGCACAGCAGCGAAGATTTGACACTATCCATGCAGACCATTGTAAGCCAAGACGTGTCATTATTCTCTGGCACCATTCGAAGCAACCTAGATCCATTGGGAGAGAACAGTGACGAAGAGTGCCTCGACGTCTTAAATCGGTGTCATTTGGGATCCGTGCTATCCCACAGCACCAATACGACTAGTGATAATGATCCTCTCAACATGCCAGTCAGCCAAGGATCACTGAGTGGGGGGGAAAGACAGCTGGTGGCGCTCGCGCGTGCGATCTTAAGACGCACCAACATCATTATCATGGATGAAGCAACTTCACAGATAGACTCTGTCCTTGACGACCAAGTGGGGCTTCACAGCGATATGTCAGCAACTCTAAACTGACGTTAATGTTTTGTCAGATACAACAGACCATCCGCCAAGAACTCGGCAGCGCTATTGTCATCACGATCGCTCATAGGCTGAAGACAATCATAGATTACGACCGCATCTTGGTGTTGGATGACGGGGAGGTTCTGGAGTTTGGAACTCCAAGGGAGCTTCTAACGAAGAGCGGGAGTGCCTTTAGGGAGATGTGTAGGCGGAGTCCGGATTGGCCTTCCTTTGCATTGATTGCAGAAGCAGTTTAAACGTGTATAGAGATGGGACAGGAAATATGTCTGTACATATAGAAGATTGGATATTTTCCATGAACAGCGGAGACCTAGAAAGTATGCCCATTAGCTTAAGTCGATGTAAGACTGACGCAAAAGATGTAAAGAATTCAGTAAAACCCGGTGTATGATCTCACAGCAAAGAGCAGTCGTATAATAGGGAACCAGAAGTCATCATAGAACGAAGACGGTGATATCAACTTACTGAACAGAGCGCTGGCAAAGAAGGCTGTAGAACATATTGGAAGGCAAAGCGCTTTATATAAGGCATCAATTGGACACGTGGAGCTCGCGTGATGAAGCCATCGTCATTATAGACAAATGAGCTCTGGTGGCGCATCTTGTTCTTCTGCTATCATCTCTGTCTTTTGCTTGTCGTCCCATTCAACTTATTGAACGGGCAAAAACATGTCTTCACGTGAACCTCTTTGGTATTGTCACCAAGTACGTTCGACTTTCCCCGCCGTCTCCCCGTGGCTGAGTAATGTTGTTTCCGCAAGTGTAACGCTGAGATGCGACCGTTAATGGTCGGTCCTTTCCCGGGTCATCCTTTCGAGTATTTCTCAACAATAATTTCTATCAGGTTCCGGATCCAGTCTGCGCTTCATGTCATGGTTCTTTCGTCGAGAAGGTCTGAACACAGCTCGACTCTAACCTGTCTCCCAATTGACGCCTTGGTCCAGATGGAAGACCCTTCTGACGATCCTCGGGAATTCCAAAGGATCGCACCATTTGGCGATGAAGGAATCCCACCAGGACTCGACACTTTCCTACGTTTGTACCACTGCTGTTCTCTTCGCTTTCCAGTCTCATCGACCCCTGGTCAGTGAACTTGCAAACCTTGATGGAAAGAAGTAGAAACAATGGCCGTCCAACATCTCCACTGCGACGTTCTGAACTCGTGCGCTCTGCAGACTTGGATCTCCGTTTCACTCACCCTTACGATTCCCATCTAGTCACCGGGCGTGGCATCATTGAGCATCAGTGGACCCGGAGGAAGTACCTTGACATTTGGGAGAACTACTTCTACCAGCGGGGATACGGTACCGACTATGTCCGAGTGAGGCTATTCCTTTTGGCATCGAATGGACTGCTGAACATCGTACAGCTATCTTCGAGGAGGCTCAAACCCCACTGAGAGACGTGGCGGGATTACGGGCCCTTTAATGGCGCAATATCTGATGGCTCTTCTTGGCAGGGATCCCTTTGGAGAGTTATTCCTCCCTGGCATGAGTGGTGAGAATGCTGCAGAGCGTGGCCGCATGGGCGATTATGTGTTCAATCAGGAGGCTTTGGACCAGATCATCACTCAGATAATGGAGAGCTCGAATGCCCATCGGCCGGTACCAGCAACTGATGAAATCATGGATAAACTTCCCCGGGAAGTGTTAGAGATCACATGTAAGTGCCGATTGCATGACCTGTAAGGTGTCTGTTCTCATTATCCCTCTCTTAGCCCCCATGCTGGAGAAGGATTGCGCTGTCTGTAAAGAACAGTTCAGTACAGAAACTGAAGATCCTGATGAACAAATTGTCGTCACATTACCCTGCCAGCATCCTTTCCACCAACCATGTATATTACCTTGGCTGAAGTCGAGTGGTACTTGCCCTGTATGCCGGTAAGCACCCGTGATACCTATCTTCTCAACATTTCCCGACCCCTTATGCATTTAGACACGCCCTTGTCCCACAACCAGATCACCATGACCCCGGTTCTAGTCCACCTGGACCGTCTGGCAGTCGACCCTCATCGCCCCGTCCTTCTCCTTCTCGGACTCCTGGCTCAGGTGGTGCTGAGCAAGGTGGGCTCTTGCAGTCTTTGTTTGGGTACATGGGTGGTGGAGGCAGTCCTGGCGGGTCTGGCGCAGGTGGATCAGGAGCTTCCCGCGGCAATCGGAGTGGTTCACTGAATTCAAGGCATTCCTCGTCAGACCGTCACAATATCCCCGGAAGATTTCCCGGAGACGAGTTGGACTGATGTCTTTCGGAAATCCCAAACCAGTTTATGCATTCCGCTTCCGTCTGTTCCATCTGTTATAATCTCATTGTTAGACTCTCGATATCCTTACAGTCTGTTTTCTGTGGAGCCTCATACAATTGTACTTAGTAACAATCATATCTGATCAGCAGAAACCTAGTGTAGCTTCATAGAACGCCACAATGCACGAGGCGCATAAGGTCGCGTTCCGGCCCGAGCAAGGATGACGAAAGAACGGTTCGTCAGAAACTCAGTTCGGTTTGTCACATTTTAAGTTGTGGACCACCATGTTCACCGGCTTGGTAGGCATCGAGCAAGACGAATCTACTTTGACTGATGATTCAGGGTAGATTGAGCATCTGGGGACTGTCTCTGAACTTGTACTGGATGCGAGAGGATGTACGTTGATCGTCTCAGACGCCAGCCCGATTTTGGGTGATTGCAATATTGGAGACTCTATCGCGGTCAATGGGGCTTGTCTTACTGTCACAGAATTCGACAAGGTAGATCAGGGTGGATGGTTCAAAGTTTGGCTGGCAAACGAGACATTGGAGCGGACCGATCTAGGTGCGTGGGTTGGAAATTACCTATGGACAATGAGGTGACACCGAACCCAGGGGAGAGAAAGATTGGGGACCAGTTGAATCTAGAGCGAGCTATGGGTACGCATGTGAGATTTGGAGGACACTTTGTTCAGGTAGATTCATTCTCTTCGGTGGCTTGGATCATTCGTCTGACCATCCGTAGGGGCATGTTGACGAGACTGCTACGGTGGTAGAAGTCATCTCAGATGGCGATTCTCTGCGCTTGACATTTCAATTGCCCGAACCGGCACCTGCGCGACCTTCGTTACTGCCGTATCTTATTCCAAAGGGATTCATTGCGATCGACGGCGCGTCTCTCACGTTGACGGGTGTGAATGACGAGCAAAGGATGTTTAGCGTTATGCTCATACAGCACACGCAACAAAAAATCACACTAAGCAAGAAGCCTATTGGTGCAAAGGTGAACATTGAGGTGGACATGGTGGGCAAGTACGTGCAGAAAGGTGTTGAGGCAGCTCTTGGAGGATCTGGCGGTGAGGGGATCAAAGCGCTGGTAGAGAAGGCTGTAGAAGATGTACTGAAGAAGAAAGGAATCATCTAAAAGTTGTAATCTATTGTACAATTGGGCAAGGTCATTCCGGGAGAATCCATGTCACGTGGACAGGAAGGACCCTTGGCAGAAATGGGCTCCAACACCAAACTTGTACTTACGCGACCACTCGATATATTTCATGGACGATGGACGTTTCGAAGAGAAAGGTGTGTCCGTCGTCCAAAAGTCGACTGCTCATCGTCGCCGACGTTGAGCTCGATATGATTGTAGGTAACGGCCAGAGTTAACAACGGAACGTCGACTTCTTCACGAACTACTCATGCTTCCCCTCGGCCTGCATCGCCCACGAAATCACAATTCTCCACGATATCGGCGACGACATCTACATTCAGGCCAAAAGCCAAAGTAAATAGCAGTGCAACTCCTCAGACGCTGGGCCGGAAAGCAACTGCCAGCGCTCGAACGACGACTCTCTCGACCATCAGTTATGAAAGTAACAACAGAACAAGTGCGAGCACAACACCTCGCGCAGTCTCACCTGCCAGGCCACTTCGTGCGGTCTCTCCTGTCAGGCCAACTCGCGCCGTATCTCCTGCCAGACCAACTCGCGCACTCTCACCCGCGAGACCACCTCTCCTAAAGCCCCAAGCCCCGAGCTCAGTGCCAACCAAGGGACGCCCAGCAGCTTTGCGATCCAATAACTTACGACCCCACGTCGCATACTCCACCCCAGGAACTCCCCAGACTTTACACCATCCTTCAAAGTCCTCCATCGTAGATGACACCTTCAATGTCATCAAGAGACGTTCTAGTATGACCCATGCAATGTCCGACATAGGTATATCGCCTATACATAAGCCCCTCGACTCTCCTCCCTCTCAATATGATCCTCCGCTGAGAATTACGAGCAAGGTGTCAAGGCTTGCTGTCTACCCGGACACTTCCCCTTCGCAAGGATCCTCGTCCCCATCTCTGCGGGCGCGGACGCCGTCCATCTCGTCCAGCTTATCACTCAATTCCGCCGCTCCACCATCCAAAGACCCCACTTTTTATCCTATCACAACATCCACTCCCGCGGCAAACCCGCACCGTTATGTAACTCATCATCGACCAACTCCGTCCTCTTCCTCCAACCGTCACCATCGAATCTCTTTGGACGACGAAGACCATACTTACACAAATCGCAGACCTTTCCTTTCCCATGTTGATCCATCTACAATACCCCTGCCAAACCATTCGCCTCCGCTTTCTGCGGTATCGTTCTCTTCACGGTCTTCGGTGTCCCGATCATCATCTTTCTCTTTTGATGGCTCGAGCAGCCCTCAATTAAACTCCAACATCAATGGTGGTTTAAACAGTTTGCACAACGCACTAGAGAGTCTTGTACACCTGAGCTCGACCGATGAACAGTTCTCCGGCGACAATGGGCACGATCGAGATTCCACCGAGGAAGAAGGGAGTCAGATGAACGATGTCAAGGCAAAAGCAAAGTCCAACCGGAAGGTATACTGTCCATTCCTACTTGCATTTCATGGTTCTTACACCACAATGCATGTAGATCGAGGATTTAGAGATCTCTAATAGGTCTCTTCTCGCGATCAACTCTTCGTTAGAGGCGACGCGACATCGACAAGCAAAGGAGATCCGGGAACTCCGTCGGAAACTTCGCGAGTCGAGACTGATATTGCCTCCTCGCACTTTCCGCGCCGTCAAGTCATCGCTGGAAAAGGATGACACTGAAGAGGAAGAGGAAGAAGAGGAAGGGGATGACGAGGCAGAGGTCCCTGCCGACCGGCCGGGCGATGAAGGCTATCAAAGGTTGCGTATCATGATAGACGACATGATCAAGCGGGGCAAACGCGCACTGGAGACGAAACCTTCAGATTTTGAAGTTCCGTCTAGGACTGGGGCCAAGGTACTCAGCGCAGAGGAAGTGCGGAACTGGCAGGATACGGGGGACTCTAATTGTCGCCAACCTCCGGTATCCCCGACTCTTGTTGCGGTCCCGGACAGCAGCGATGATGATGAGTATCACTCTGAGGACGAGGTGGCGGCTATGATCAGCTTCAGGGCTTCGAAGTTGGCCAGTCCTGCACCGCCCATTCTCATCACACACTCTCCGTGAAGAAGTAAATATTTAATTAGTATATGCATATGAATAGTCAGCCGCATCTCATATGCATGCGTCCGGTCCTTTCTTTTTCAATCATCGTAGACCTTTAGCATTTTCTATGTATAAGCATTCTGGGACACATGCATGTTCGTATTTATTATTTTGCCATCGACTGGCACCACACTATATGTATGCCTTCGGTGCAAAAAAATGGATTTGAATGGTACACAACGACAACATACCTGTTCTTTTAGTTTCTCACAACCCTCTAGTCATCACTACCTTTGAGCTCGACCGTCACCGTCAGGAGCCAACCTCCTTTGGCCTCCAAGAGCTCCGTCTCATGATCAAGCTCGCCGTCAAGGCCTCTGACATCGACTCGGGCAAGTCGCGTGAGTGCACCATTCAGGATCTCAGCTTCTTCACGCAGTGCCGGCTCCCGGACGGGTGACATCGTTCCCGTTCCAAGTCCTCTTCCGAGGCCTCAATCACAAAGGATTCAACGATCGCAAGGGAAAGGAACAACTCCAGCGTTGGGTCAACGTCTCCAAAGACAAGGCGATGTACACCATGCTCCAGCTCCAGCTGCGCGATGCATTCGTCGGCATCAGCTCTCTCGAAGACCTCCGAAACTATACCGACTTTGAGCTCACTCTCAGGGACGACATCAAGGATCAACCGCTGTAAGTCATACTCTTCCTCCCGACCACTGACTAATGTGTTTGCAGTTTCTCTTCCTCCCTCCCTGGCGTTCGCGACCTCGACTATGAGAAACCCATGTCGGCAAAGAGCATATCCGAGCACATCGCCGTAGCAGCAGTGCGAGCCGGCCTTCCTGGTGGTGGTGCCTGCGCACCATCGACGTCCAGGAGGCACTCGACCTCCACAAACTCCGTGCCCCTACATTGAACGCAGCCCTCTCCCTCTTCGATCTGTCCCAAGCACCCTTGATTCTCAAGGATGCTCGCTCTGCCGCACGGCCAACAGTCTCAAAGGCGGCAAAGAAGCTCGCACTCAGTGCTGACCCCACCTCATCCGCAGCACTGAGCACATACAAAGCGCACTGGGATGAGCTCCTCGCATGTCGCATCTTCAGTAACGCACCAAAGGGTGGCGCTTATGCAAACATCACCAACGTTGAATTAAACTCTGTCGTCCGACCTGGGATGGAGGAAGCATACGAGACCCTCAAAGCTGCCAACGACGGTATGCGGAAGCTCAAGAATGACGCCAACCGGGCTGTCAGCAAAACCGCCTCGCGCAAGCTCGAGAAGGACGCCGAAAAGGCCAAGAAAAGCGGAAAGAGCAAGGGCACTCCTGCCGAGAGGTTGGCCGCTCTCCACCATCTTCAGCAGCCGTCATACCTTCTCGTTCCTCTCGCTTTTCCTTCTGCCGGGCCTAGTGGAGACGCCAGTGCTAGCGCGCAGCAGCCTGCTGAAGAGCGACGAAGGTCTTTGATGAAATTTCAAACACCATGGCGACTATGCGCATCATTCCCGACAAACAGACGCGCCTAGCTGCTCTCCAGAGTTCCCTCGCCTCTGAGCTCGAATTTGGGGACAATGAAGAAGGCGAGAGTGATGACCCTGCTCTCCTCCACCTCCTCCCGACCACGGCTACCAACCTCGAAGAACCTGCAGAAATTGACATGTCCGGAGATGATGACGTCCGCCAGTCCTTTGCCTCCTTCGCACTAGGGCAGGAGATCCAGGCGACCGTTGACGCCCCGGTAGACGCTCCCGCGCCAGCAACTGTTGCCGAACCGGACGTTGACGATGTGCGATACGCATATTGCGAATACCTTTTGGGCCCCATCTATGCAACCCGAGTAATGCGAAGCATGTATACTGAGGCGGAAAAGGTCTACAAGTGCTTTCTTTGCGCGAAGCATTGCCATCGTGGCGCGACCTTGAAGAACAAAATATTCTCGAACTTTCAAAACTTCAAGAGGCACATGGACGTGCTATCCCTCCCTCTCTGTACGTAGTAACCCCTCCGTTAGCACCAAATGTCACACGTCGTGGGATGATATCACCATTCTCATGTACACCGATGACAACGACAACATCAAGTGCCCCTCGGGACGGTGCTCATTCCATCTCGATTTTAAGCCCGCCGATATTGGTGACGCCGTGGACGACATGTCTCTGCATTGTCTTTCCAAAGACTGTCCCGACAGCCTCTACTTTCAGTCCATGAAGTACGAAGATGACAATCTCAAGAATACCATCCAGACGACCACCGAAAACCCGTTCGATGGCCTTCGCCCCCTTCATGACGATCTTGTCAAATTGGCTGCCGAAGAAGATGAGGTATGGTGCCGTTTCTGCTGTAATTATCGCTCTGACTGCTATGGGCAAAGACGCACTATACCAATGCACTGCTCGAGGACTTTGAATCTATGGGGAGCACTGTTGAAAAACATCTTCTCGTGCCCACAGCACCATTTGAACTTGACTTTTATGATGAGATTAATGCTCTCTTTGAGGATGATAGCTACGAGTACAAGAAGTAGCTGCGATAAGTAAAGTATAACAATAGCGTTAGTATTACAAGTCCGTTCCATTCCATGAGTCGCATCTATCCAAGGTCACCCGCAAAATCATAGTACCCATACCCTCCGTTGTTGTCCATGGGATACGCGCCCGGCGTGAACCCATTCATACCCTGAGGTTGAAAGCTAGGGTTCATGAAAGATTGGTACTGCCCATCCATCGAGGTGTTCGTACAGTAGGGTTGACCGTACATTCCCGCTGCTTCACCATTCCACTGCTGCTCCGCCACGAGACCACGGACCTGCTGCTGCGGCTCGCCGACGTAGCCCCTGGCCAGCTGCTGTCGCCCCTTCGTTTCGATCAGCGACCTCTCCTGCTCCACCTCCC
>RZIO01000002.1:1389213-1419973 GCA_004338095.1 Gloeostereum incarnatum
GATATCCTCAGTTTCTGACTTTAGATGAACAGATCCTTGTACACGGGCGCCCAGTCCCGGTCTCAGAAATGACCGACAAGATTGATCAAATTCGCCCTGAGGACATCAGGCGTGTGGCCACACGGATCTTTGGGCCCCAGTCTGGTGCGAAACCGAGCATCGTTTGCATGGGCCCTGAGGACACTGGCAATTGGCAAGACGTCTTTAGCAAGTACGGCGTGGCAGCGGCTTAGAGCTTCTATAATTCCATTACTACGAGCACAACTCTTGTAAAATTAATAACAACATAAGATCCAAGCATGCGGGAGAACATTCGCTGGTCGAAGCTAGGACACGAGGAGAGGGACCTTGATTAGGGCATCAGAACATACAACAAGCGTGGCAGGCGCGGTCACTTGACCTTCCGTATCGTAGAGGTTGCTTTCGTGCAGAGGAAGACTTGAGCACCAGGCTCATGCTTCATCCAAGAGCTTTGATGTGAGGGATGCAGGCGGGTAATCTAGAACAAGGCATTCAATGATCTCATCACGGGTATGAGGCATCATACTTACCGCCAAACGCTGTCCCACCTCAAAGTGTCCCATTGGCTTCCCTTCAGTAATGGAGAACCTCAGTGCATCCCAGATAGTTAGCTGGGCAACACGGTTGGCTTGGTATCGAAAGGTCTGTGCATCTTCAACGATGATGATTTTGACACTGTGGACGTCGCGCAGCGGGAAAGAGGTCTAGATACGATGTCAGACACGTCAGCAGAAGATGAGGGAGTGGTTCGCACATTTAATTCCTGCTCGATACTATCACGGATCCTGTCCTGTTCCCTTTCGGCACATGCACGAATGTGATGAGCCAGCCATCCAGCTTCGTTCGGTGTGGCGCGTGCGATGACTGCATTTGCATCGTCCGGTTCCTCCAGATCGTCGTACATGCTGAAGATGCTATCTGGAGGACCTTCCTCTGTTTTCACGAACCGGGATCCAGCTTTCCTCTCGAGTCGATCAGCATAAGACTGGTAGTGGGTATATGTCTTTGCATATTCTGCACGAAGTTTTGATTCTTCAACCGCGCGTCGTTTCTACCAGCACATCGTCAGTGGACACAGATCATCGATGGCAGATTTGATATCTTACGTGCCACTTGTCAGCCTCCACGGCTTCATCGTTCTCTGATCTTGGACCGAATGACAGCCGCTTCCCGTCTTGCACAGTGAATTCCATGTAAGTCATGGGGTAAACCTGTCCGATATGAGCTTCCACACCTCAGAAAAAACTCGAAAGGGAAATCACATTTGTCACAACAACGTCTAAAGCAGGCACGACACCTCCATCAGGCGTTAAACTACGCAACGTCGCCATCGGACAGTCCCTTTGGAATCCGAGCTTAGCGTGCCACGGTGCCAAATGAGTGCCATTGCCGGACAGAACCAGTTTCGTCGAGTTGTACGCTTCCAAAATTTCCGCAGGGTCTTTGCGCTCGGACCACAACTGTGATTAAAAGGATCGTTAGAAGAGCGGTAGAAAGCTCAAGATTAACATACGGTTGCTCCTGCAACAGCTATCTTCCTACCAACGCATAGCTTGCCCTTGCGAACAGCTCTAGCCAATGGTGCGTCGATCTCAGCACGAAGCCTGTACCAACCATCTGTAATCTCAACCTCAGGCCGAGGCTCTATGGTTTTCCCATCATCAGAAATAGTTGATTCCGGAAATACCACTCGAGAAACACAGAGAACCATAGGAGACGAAGCGGGGGCGTCCTGAGCGACGACTAGACGCAATGGGGGACGAGTGCCGCGGTCAAGCTCACGTTCGTATCTGTAGACGGCAGCGGATAATTAGTCGGTGCAAAGAGGGTTCGATGGTCAACAAACCTATAGAGCAGCTGGTCGAATATCGCGTCCCAACACCAGCGTTTCGTCGCCGGGTTCTGCTCGCTAGAAGGATCGAGAGCAACCATCCCCGCCTGTTTCCAAAGAATAAGGCTCCAATGGTTATCGACCCATTCTTTCGTAACAAGAGAGCAGCCCCGTTCTTGCAACTGGGAAAGAGCTATGTCAGGCCCCAGACCGTCTTCCGGCGTTGATGTAGTGGAAAGGGTTCCATAGAACCGATAGTATTGAGCCAGTTCGGGAGTCATGCACCCCAATGCGTTCATTTCTCTGGATGGTAGATTGTCAATTAGGCACGGCCTTTCGTGGGCGAGGTACTCACATGCCCATTTCTTCCAGCTCTTCTTCGCTGTATTCTTGGGGTCGCAATGCACTGGTTAGGAGAGTCTGTCGATTCGGAGGCTTTCCTTGACTTCTTTGTTAGCCTCATATATGCGTATAATGATTCAATTACTCACTCAAATCGAAGTAAGTTGAACGTTGTGAGCGCTTGGCCGAGGTTGGAGGTTGAGATTTCTGGGAAGCCATTACAGCATTAGTTACCAGAGCTTTGGGTCTGCTCTCCTCGGCCAATTTTTGTCTACCAGGTTCGCCAGGCTTCATTCCTGACTTAAATGGAGTGATAAACTTCGGAGTCTTGCGATTTGCCGGTGTCTGTACAGAAGAACGGAGGGGCGACTGGAAAGCGGAGGAAGGTCGGACAGGAGTCAAAGCTGAGGAGACTGGGGTCTGTGAACGGGCAGAAACAAAGGTTTGCGCGGATGTAGGAGGCCGTCTGTTGGGATTTAAAGGGGAGCCTGCCTTGAGGGGCGTAGAAAGCGGCCTTGCAGTGCTGGGAGGAAGGAAGGGGGTTTTGAAAGGTTTCGGGTGATTTCCTTTGACCTTCGAAGACTGCGAGGGCGTTTGAAAGGAGGTGGTTGTAGTCGATGGCCGCGAAAAGCCCGATGTTGGGGGGGAAGCAGGGGAAGGGTTATTCTCAACAGAACGTAAGGCTTGTCGTTGAGGAGAAGCTCTAAGAGAATTACTCGTAGGAAGAGGAAGAGCGCTGTCTTTGGAACCGGACGCTTCGTCCTCGTCCTCCTGCCATATCTCTTTCATTTTCTGTTTTGCTTTTTCAAGCGCTGTTTCAGAAGGTGCTAGCCAACGCTTGGAGGCCGTTTGGAATCCTGAAGCACTTTGGAAACCAGTCGTCTCCTGAAGTCCAGACGCCGTTTGGAAAGCAGACGCGGCCTGAGAACTAGATGCGGCCTGGAATGAGGGAGTTTCGACCGGTGATGGCTCCTGCGAGATAGACGAGGCAGAGACCACTTTTGCTGTCTGGAATCCGACCGAGATATCGGATGCTGGAGCGAACCAAGTAGAAAAGTCTGGCTCTAGAGGAGCCTCGGGTGAAGAGGAACGTTGATCGTCGTGCGAGTTGAAGGTTATGGCAGATGCGGACTGGAACTCGGCCATTAAAGGCTGTTTAGAAGTGGAGGTAGCATTGGCGGAATTGCCACCGCTAAATGGGTTCTCTGGGTCATCGGAAATGCCGGAGGCAGAGGAATGTTTCGAGGGTTTGTCAGATATTTGAGACGCGCTTCTACTGTTCATAGACTGAGAGAGCCTGGCCTCGCAGGCATCGAGCTCCTGGAGCTCTTCCTGACTTAACTCTGGAAAACTGGTCATCGAACGAGGGAGAAGAATGTCGCTGCCGCTTGCGTGTGGGGGAAGACTGAGGCGATTCAACGCCTAGAAATATTGGTTAGTGAATTTATTAGATGTATGCTATTGAACAAACTTACGGGAACGCCGCATATTGGAGATGATGGTCAGAAGCAGGCGGCCAAACAAACACAGCGCGTCGGAGAACGCGTTCCGTCACGTGGTGCCATATGCTATTTCTTTCTACCCACGTCCGCCGAATATCTCGCTTTCGCGTTGCTATCCGCGATAAAAATGCCAGCGTAAATGCCTTTGTGGCCATTTCAGACCCAGAACCTCCGAAGGGGCTGCTGCAGAATGTTGCGGTAGCAGTCAAGGACAACATCTGCACCAAGGATATGCCCACGTCCTGCTCGTCTGCCATTCTTCACGGTAGGATATATGCAAAACATTCAAGACTCTTTGCTGATATCTTTTAAGACTTTACCTCACCATTTGACGCGACTGTCGTGAATATTCTGCGTGATGCTGGCGCCGACATTGTAGGTAAGACCAACTGCGATGAGTTTGGAATGGGGTGAGTAATTCCTGTACCCCTCCAAATCATACTCAAACGGATCTATAGCTCTCTAAACGCATATTCTAACCATGGACCTGTTGTGAATCCTTTCCAAGAACCCTCTTCGACCGTTCCGTGGTTCAGCCGCGAAAAACATTCTGCAGGCGGAAGCTCGGGAGGAAGTGCTGCTGCTGTAGCTGCTGACATGTGCACTGTGTAGCTGCCGACACTCTATGTTCATTCGGAACATCGTGGCTAAATATTCCTTTATTAAGCGCGCTTGGTACCGATACAGGAGGGTCTGTCAGACTTCCTGCCTCATATTGTGGCGTCGCCGGTCTCAAGCCGTCTTACGGGCTTCTCAGCAGGTAGTTAAGAAATTTCTTCTCATCTCGTGACCATTCTCATTTCCCGTAGATGGGGTGTCGTCTCGTACGCCGATAGCCTGGATTGTGTCGGGATCCTGAGCAAGAATGTATCGGAAATACATCGTGTCTTCAGTGAATATTTGAATACCTCCTCTTACATACGGTCCAGTATTAACGTTGAACCTAGAATTGCTCAACATATATGACAAACAGGATCCTACTTCAGTGTCTCCCCACATCAGACGTGAAGCTTCCGACTTGGCGCATGCCTCATTCCAGAAGAATTCCACGAAGGGTGTGAGGATTGGTATACCTCAAGTATGTTGCTTGCATATCACTTTCTGGACAAGATTCTGAACTTCTCCAAGGAATACTTTCCCGCCGAACTAACATCAAGTGTTCTCAACCCTGTCCGGCACATCATTGAATCTCTCACAGATCAAGGAGCCATATGCATTCCAGTTTCTCTCCCGTCTACACCGTATGCATTAAGTGCGTACTACGTCATTGCGAGTGCGGAGGCCAGCAGTAATCTTGCGCGTTACGATGGGGTGCAATATGGTGCGTATGAACCCGTTATCCCGGCCTTTCTTCACTCGATCCGTTACGCAGGGTCGCGTGTCTCTCTGCCACTAGGTTCAGACATGACCAAAACATCGACTGTGTACGCCCACACGCGTTCACTAGGATTTGGGGAAGAAGTTAAGAGGCGAATGTTGCTGGGCACGTATTCCCTCTCTGCGGAGTAAGCAACTTCCGTTTGTCGAGCTGTGATCTCGCTGAGCTTCGTCATTAGCGCGTTTGATAATTACTTCTTACAAGCTCTCCGAGTGCGCCAGCTTGTCAGAGACGACTTCGATCGCGTTTTCCGATCGCCCAATGTCCTCACACAAACCAGGCCTGCGGACGATAAGGGCGTTGATGTACTGCTCCATCCTTCGGCTATTCGAACAGCGCCTAGTCTAGAGCAACCAAGTGGCGCCCAAGAATCAGGTTTGGACGCGTATGTCCAAGACGTGATGACCGTTCCTGCATCGTTGGCCGGTCTTCCTGCAATCAGTGTTCCTATTCACCTGGACAACAGTTGGCCTTTAGGACTAAGCGTCGTCGGACAATGGGGGTCTGATGAAGTCGTGCTTGATATGGCTAGGATCATCGAGGAAATCGTCAACGCTAATTCGCGGTGACACCAATAAACCAGTCTTCCATCACGTGGATGAGGCGCCTTTGGAAGCTGCAGGCTGAAATTGGCCTCTAACAGACATACAGTGAAGTTTGGATTGGGTGGTAGGCGATGATCATGAGGCCATCGGATGCAGTACGCAGATTGGATTTTATCCGGAAAGTTGCGAGCCTATGGTATTTGGTGTTCTGCAGCATGTCAGAAATACTACTAGATCCACGATGCATTTAGAGTAGTTTATCAACCAATCCTTCATTGTGAATCCGCACTCCTTAGATACAAAGAGGTCTCCGCATGAAGCGTCGATCCGAACACTTTGCTCGGAACCTTACATCCCGTTTGTTTTTGGGTAAACAAAGGCTTCACAAGTTTTGCCAAACTTGTTTTCGGTCTCCATCTTTACACGCCGACAACGAGGAGGTACTTGATATGAACGGTACCGCTGCTGTACACCATCCACCACAAAACGCGTCTTCGAGGACAGCAAAACCGCCGCCCACTGGACCTGCACCACCTGCACCCGCCTCCGCGCCTCCTGCACCACCGACCAGCGCTGCCCGAGGCCATGCACACAGTCATGCACACCCTTCCACCGTCAATGGCGCACATCATCATCATCCAAATAATAAAGGGAAGAAGAAGCAGGATACCCCGGTAGACCCTGCCACTATGTATGAGAGTTTGAAGAGCAGGATAGCCGCGTTGGAGGAGGAGGAAGTCATCGAGGAAGAGGAAGAACGGAAATTCGGTTTGCACTGTTTTTTCGTAGTCTCTTCTCATATACTTACCCTCGTCTAGCGGAGGAAGCTCAGAAGTCGGTCAAGGGAATGGAAGAGAATGCGATTCATGCAAAGTACATTGAGCTGGTAACTTTTTCTACTGCAACGGTTACCCGACTTTATTTGCTTAACAGGTCTCCCTATTGCCTCCCCTTCTTCCCTCTTAGTTTGCAGAATTGAAAAGAGTCGAGCGGGACCATGCGAAGGAGAAACAGAAATTGACCAAGGACAAGGATGCAGGTGCGTACTTCAATGCTACATACATCTCCTTCGCCAATGCTAATGCTCCCGACTGTATAGCCAAAAGTCAGTTGACCAAGGCGAATCAGACGAAGACGAAGATGGAGAACCTCGCTCGTGAATTGCAGAAGGTTTGACGCAGTTTCCAAAGTCTCTGTCTCCCCAAATAATCGACTGACCATTCCATCACAGGAGAACAAGCGGCTGAGGGTAAGCCTCACTGTGTCCCCACACCCCCGACCATCTCATACCGGAGCGATGCAGGAGGACGGGAAGCGCTTAGCTCAATCTGTAGAGGACACACAAGATGAGCTCCTCCAGATGAAGAACGACATCTCGAAACGCGCCGACAAGGCAAAACTCCAAGACGTCAAGTACCGCGAGATGCCCGACATCGTTGTCAAAGTCGTCTGCCGATATCGGGCCGAGCTTTTCTTCAAGATATCTCGCAAGACCAAGCTTTCCCGCTTATTCAACGCATGGACGGATAGGATGGAGAGGACTGGGGGGAAGAAGGCTGACGGGAAGGTGGCAGAAACCAGTGGGCCTCCAACGAAGACGGATGGGAACGCGAACGTAGCGGGGACGATGCAGTTCATATTTACACACAACGGGAGGCCTGTGGAGGCAGATCAGACGCCTGAGGATGCTGGGATGGAAGATGGGGACGAGATTCTAGCGGTGGAGATGATGGATTTGACAGAAGGTCCCGATGGAGAGGAATGGGTAAGTGGAGGATGTGGGCGAATTAGGGTAGGGGCTGACGATGGTGTCAAGGACGAGCTGGTCGAACCTCATCGGCAAGAACTGAGAAAGAACTGGACAGACGATCCTCAAGAGTGAGCTCTGTGTCCTGTTTCTGACTGGCTTGTCCTCAAATGATGTTTAGAGCGAAGAGGTCACTCCAGGAGATCTTTGACGGCGTGTGCGTGCGATTTCTTTCGTGTGTGTGGTGTCTTCTGATGTATTACAGTGTCCGAGAACGACTAAAAGAGGTCCTCCGACAATACGAGCTCAGGGAACGACACTTTGAATGTGTCATCCGGTCTAAGGAGCTCGAAGTCTTGCTCTCTCGTGCTCGTGCGGCAGAACAAAAGCAGCTTGCAGAAGGCGAAAGATCTCGCCTGGAGAAATGCGAGGAAGAGGTACGAGTAGCATCCCCGAACACTTGAAGGAATCTATATATACCGACTCTTCCCAAGTGTCTTCAACTACGTCGGGACCTCGAGGAAGCGCAGGCCGGGCAGACGCTATTAATCGACAAGCTGATACAGTGTTGTAAAGAGGTAAGCTAATAGCTCTTCGTACGGGTTATGTTACTGTTCTTGAACGAGATACTGATTATCAGATCCGGAATGACAAGCCCAACGCGGAGAGGACACAGCGCTTGTTCGCGTCGTTGCGTGAAGAGTTGGAGAAGAAGACGCCCAGGAAGGGGGCCGTGACTAGCAGTAGCACTAACAGTAAACATCCAGAACAGTCGTCTGTGGGTGGTTGAAGAGAATTAGTAACTTGGCGTATTCCGAGAGATATAAAGTCTGATGCGTTGCACTGAAAACTACAAAGGAAATTGTAAGCTATAATCCGTGAAGAGTCAATGAAGAGTCTGATAGTAGTGTCCTGTCTTGTGATATTCTAATTAAACCAATGCATCTAGTTCCTCGATCGATCCCACAATTCCTGATTTTGAGAAGGTCTTGCCCTTGACCTCCTCTAGACCCTCACCTGCGTAGGATACCAAGGGAGAGAGTTCAATCTCGACCCCTTCCTTGACCTTAGCACCAGCACTCTCCAAAAACCGCTTGTGCTGGGCCAGCAAGTCTCTACGGCTGGTCTCTGGGTCGTCTGACCCTGTACCGGGTGCGTTCTTGAGCGGACTAAACTCCTCGTTCCTCGCAACCTCCAGTACCTTGAAGCGCTCCGTGTACGGGAACACGTCGAAGACGAACATTTCGAGTTTCATCCCATTCGGCTTGGAGGGCTTGATGACCTCTCCGGTCTCGATGTCCACATGAGGAATCTTCTTGCGCGCGATGTGGAACGCGAGCTCCTCTTCAAATTCCTCGACCTTGTTCAGGTACTCGGTCGTGTAGAAGTGGTTTGCGATGTTTCCAGCCCGGAAAGCGAGCTCATCGGTTTCGGGATCCCTGCGTTCTGCCTGCTCCTGGGAGATCTCGGAGTACTCGACAACGGAGAACTTGGAGCCACGGAGGGCGACGACGCCGACGGATTCGGTGGGATACGACTTTGGGACGACTTTGGCGGCGCAGTCGGCTTGGTGGGAAATGGAGTAGCCAAGGAAGACGGGGTCAGCGACGCGAACGAGACAGTTGTCGACGCAGTAGGCGTGAACGTACTTGACGTTGCGCTCGGCGAGGTCGGTGAGGACGGTCTGGGATTTGTTAGAGGAGGAGAGCGGAGAGCGTGTTGCAGCGTAGAGTCCGCCATTGCCGTCTGGCGCGACGGCAATATGAGAAGGACTATCCAGCAAGACCTTGCCTTCCATGGTGAGACAAGGGAGGGTTCCTGTAGATGTGTTGTTCAGATGTAACAATATAGGAATGGCAGAATGCCCACTGACCCTGTTCAAAGAAGACGACGTTCTTCGAGTCCAGCCCGAAGTAGGAGTTGGTTTTAAAGAACGCCTCTGTCTCAGGACGAGTGGGACCACTAGTCATGACATACCAAGGAATGATCACGCTGCCGGCAGGTTTGGCGAAGACCTCTTCGGCGACAGTCTGCAAGCGAGCGATACGCTCAGCCTGGTATTGGAAGAGAGACTTGTGGGAAGGCAGGCCGATATCGTAGCAACCTTTGGGGGCGCTGCTTCCGAGCCTGGTTCCCTGACCACCAGCCATGAGGAGGACGCCGACCTCACCACGCGAGATGGCGTCGAGACCGATCTTGTTCCATTGAGCGACCTTTTCAGGATCACCGACTGAGTCTGATGCCGAATTAGGAAGAGGATGAATAGGTTCTGCAAGGGCGTCTGGGCGTTCAGCGCTGACAGCTTTCGTGTAAATTCTGTTAACGCGTTCGATGTCGAGGGCGTCTAGCTGAGCGACGAGTGAAGCACGATCAGAGTCTGAGAGAGTGGGCCAGAATTTGAAGAGATGGCCTTGACCAGCGGCCTGGTAGCGAGTGAGAAGGGAATGGTAGGACATGAGGAAAGAGTGATGGTTGAAGTTTATATGATGCCACGTTGAGACTAGCATGCATGCATTGCCTCACTGGTCACTGCCAGTGTGCGCCCCTCGGCCGACGGAGATTACGTGAGTTTCCTTGCGCCATCGTCAAATGACAGCTCATCTGGATCAACAACCAGCGCTGGTGAGTACCGGTGAGTACTTGAACATCAGAACGCCGCACCTTGCCAGGAATAAATGACGCCAAGTAGGAGAACAGCTGACTTGGAAGCGGAAGAACGACGCGCTTGCATGCTGAGGGTCTGTCAAATGATCCATATTTCTTTCTGGATTCGATGAATTCACCAGTCTTGATGTAACTCCACGTGAAAGCCAACTGGCTTGGATGTCTCTAGTGTCACGATCGATCATAGAATCCTATAAAGTCCCGTCTGCTCTCCCATTTTTCCTCTCTCTACCCCGATGACCATGCATCGTCTCCTACCCTTCCTCGCCACACTACTCTTCCTGCCCTTCTCTCTCTCATACACTCCTACCTTCCCTTATGGCAGTCAGAAAGTCCGCGGCGTCAATCTAGGTGGTTGGTTGGTCCTCGAAGTCCGTCTCCTCTTCGTCTTCTCTACCTCCCGCTTATCTTCTTCTAGCCCTGGATTACCCCTTCTCTGTTCGAACGCACAGGTTTGCATCACCCTCTCCACGGCGAGATCTCACATTCTAACCTACGCCTAGGCAACAACGCCATCATTGACGAGTACACTTTTGGTCAGTATCAGAATCACGACGTGGCCTACAGCATCCTCAAGCAACACTGGGATACTTGGATCACCGAGCGCGACTTTGCCGACATCAGGGCCGCAGGGTACATCTCTCACTTTCCATTTCCATCCCACCTCTTATACCTCGTCGACAGTCTCAATCATGTTCGTCTGCCCATTGGCTATTGGGCATTTGACGTTTCGCGTGGAGAACCCTACGTTCAAGGACAGCTGCCCTATCTCCAACTCGCCGTCAACTGGGCAAGGAACCATGGCCTCAAGGTTATAATTGATCTTCATGGTAAATCCATGTCCCCGTCACCTTGCCATCCTTGCTCATGTTTGCCACAGGTGCCCCTGGTAGCCAGAATGGGTTTGTTCGCTCTTCTTGCTCGTTCTTCGCTTCATTCTGATTGTTCTGTGCTAGGTTCGACAACTCTGGCCAGAAGATGGATTACCCGTGAGTGCTCCCACCGGGTCCGTCTTGTCCCAATCTCATCGAATCACTAGCACCTGGCACACTCAGCAGTCCAACATTGACCGTGCGCTCTCTCGGTGTTGCTCGGGCATTCTTGTGAATTTCTCATCTGTTCTTAGGCACCAACGAAGTCATCAAGAGAATTGCGGCCATGTTCCGGGATCAAGCTGACGTTGTCGCCGCTATTGCTCCACTTAATGAGTACGTAGAACACCACTATTCTCATTATTCACGCGACTCACTTACCGTACGTTCAGACCGGCCGGCTACCGCGGCGACGATGTTCTTCGCGTCACTCGCCAGGTACGTTCCAGCAGCTCTACGCATCTCCCGACTTGCACCCGACTAACGTTTCTCACAGTTTTGGTACGACAGTTATGGCAACATTCGGTATGTCTCCGATCCTCTCTCGGCTCCTTCTCGTGTCTTATGCCTGTCACAGGTTCCCCTATGGCTCCAGTCGACACGGAAACAACCTGGTACTCATCCACGACGCGTTCCAGCCTCTCAGCTACTGGGCGGGCTTTGCTGCATACCCCGATTTTGAAGGCGTTGCGATGGATACTCACATATACCAAGTGTTCTCCAACGGCGTGAGTCTCAACTCTATTCGCCTGCTTCAATCTAACGGATGCTCCCATATACAGGAAGTAGCCATGTCGTGGCAAGACCACATCAATACCGCTTGTGCCAAGGGTCCCTCGCTGTCCTCTTTCCACCTCTGGACCATCGTTGGCGAATGGAGTCCTGCCGCGACTGATTGCGCCAAATACCTCAACGGTCGCGGAATCGGGTCGCGCTACGATGGTTCATACCCAGGCTCCCCCCGTGTCGGCAGCTGCCAAGGCATGTCCGGACACGGGAACACCTTCAGCGCAGAGTATAAACGGTTCTTGAGAAGGTACTGGGAGGCCCAGACAATCACGTATGAGAAGGGAGCTGGTTGGATTCAGTGGACGTGGAAGGCTGAGAGTGCAGATGATTGGTCGTACCAGGGTGGATTGAACGTAAGCTTGACCTCTTCTCTCGCTACTTCCCTGACTGACATGGTGCGCTCATAGGGTGGATGGATCCCTTGGAACCCCACGGACAGACAATACCCCACCATCTGTGGCTGAGCTAATGAAGTCTGAAGTTCCTTGACTGTCACGAACCCTACCTTATTGTTTACTACTGCATAGCCTTTGAGACTTGTTATTATTTTCATTTCACCATGGTCACTTTTTTCCAGCTGAAAATCTAACGCTCGAACCAATGCATTCTTCTGCATACGATACCAAGTGAGTTCCGCCCAGATCGAACAATCGCCGAGCTAGCTCCAGAAAGCACTGCCCTCGCTCCGAGTCCAAGCACCGAGTTTCCAGACGAACAACACGATTCCCAGAGTATATGCGATCTGGATGCCTAGGAGATTGCATCAGGTAAGCAGTAAAAAGATTGGACTGACGTCTTCTATACTCTGGACGCGGGTAAGCCCATTGTATTGCAAAAAATCTGAGCCGTTGTTGGTGGCAGGATAGTACGCAGGAGGAGGTACGATGCATGTTGTCCAAAGAGAGATGTGTAGAGCATGGGGCCAGAATACGGCTACTAACTCCGAGAACTGCCCGCTTCAACGCGTTCTTCGTCCGTCCGTAGCGATTGTACATTTCATACGCGTGGTGCAGGTGCACTATCAATGGTCAGGTCAGAAACACGCCCACTCCGACGCTACACGCACCTAGGCCGAACCACAGCGGACTGAGAAGGACCATTTTCCATTTCCCCGCACCGGAGAGGTGATGCACATTCGGAATACAAGCTCTTCGGTTATCGGCGCCTATCTTGGTGTGAATGGGAGCACGGGGAATGGGTAGAGGCTGCGCACAACAACATCGTTCCTTAGGCCAATCCAAGTGTCAAAAGTAGCTTTAGCGCCTCCGAATCTGGCTTGCAGGGGGCGAGTCTGGTTGGTATACATGACATACAGAGATCCGAGGAATAAAGCAGGCGTAATCAGGAGTGGGTATAGATCCATCTTAGGCGTCAACAATTCTTTCAAATGCTTCACTTCGATCTTCAAGCAATAACGGGATAAAAACGGAACAGGGATACACAGAAAGAGGGGCGATGAAGCTATAAATCCCCAATGACACCGGTGTCGCTATACAGACAGCAGACAGCCGCGCCTTGATGACATCTGGGTCGTCTCTCCATCTTTCGTCTTCCTCCCGTAGTCTTTCGTAGTTCGGGTGGAACGAGGATTTGGGTTTGGCTACAAAAGAAAGTCGACTGTGCTTGGATAAGTAGAGTGAGCCAACACAAGAGAAGGTGTAAGCAAAGGAAAGTAGATGAGCCTGGAGAGTCGATATCCGAGTAGTAGGCTCGGACATGGTGACTAAGGGAATTGGATGGTATTTCACCAGATAGACCCTGTAGACATGTGGACCCCAGCTGACTCATCCATACCTTTGAGCAGCGCCACCTCCCCTGGGTTAGGGTTGGGATGTGGCGCATCAAATTTGTACGCTTGCATCTGCTGTTGTTAGATGGTTGGGCCAAAAGATAAGCCCCGCCCAAATCGAACGGACGACCTGAATCAGCCTGAATCCTGGCTGCATGTCCGATCCTCGATCCCGGAAAACAGCAACCGACGGATCCGTCACGAAATGTCTGTTGTTGAAGTTGTTCAACTGGAATCATATGCTTTAATCCACTGAGCTAGGGGCACTGTGTTTAGAATATCTTACTGAAAGATAAGACGCACACTTCAACTGGAGGTTTTATCATGATGGAGACATATCCAAGGAAGTTATAGTCCATCGAGAGTTGTCAAGGTCGTGGTCAACGACTTTCAGTCCCGCAGTCCAATCTCGTGTGGCCAAGACCAAATTGAAGGTCTCGTGAATAAGCAGGAATCGCCCGAGCAAAGGTGTCAGATCTAGTTTGTATTGTCTTTCCTAACTATCCTGATGGCGCATTTTCTTGTACAGGTTTATGATTAAGTCGTTGGCAGTAAGCGTAATGATACTACCGGCAAACGTCCGATCAAGGAAACAGACAACATAAAAGACTGTCACTTACGTGTGTGGTGCTATCCTCAGAAAATGTGCAGTTGAGCCTGAAAACCCCGATATGAGAGCCGGAATCTCGACGCGAAAATCAGGGCACGCACCCTTGTACCACCCTCGTATGCCTTCCGTCTTGAACGTCTTCCATAGGCAGTCGATAGGATTCCTATACAGGGCACCCACGATTTTGCCTTCAGGATTCTTGATCGTTGGTTGATTATACACCCGCGTCAAGGCCTATGGAATACCCTGTTAGACCAAAAAACCAAAGAGATCAATTGAACTAACTGTGTCAGCAGGTTGCATCATTACACACTACAAGATTCGTTAGCAAAAAAAACTTGAGGTAGCTATACAACGAACGTACAACGCATGCTCCCGAGACAGTGCTGCTGGCGAGAAAGGTCCATGCACTGTCAGCGGGCAAGATGTCGTGTTTCACTAGTTGTCGTTTAGTGAAGTTGTAGCTTGGGAGTTGCACCTAGTACATGTCAATACGAAGCAATCGGTCATGGAAACGATAATTCTCACCGAAGAGCCCATTGCGGTCCTCAGAATGGCAGCATCGATGCCTCTTATGAGCCCGCGAGGACCTTCTTGACGGAAAATGGTGGTCAATGCATCAACAGAGTGTTTGTAGTAATGTTGGGTTCCAACAGGTAAGGCTGGTGAGTACGCCTAACAATATGAGTTCAAGAAACAGTTAAAAGGATGGGAAGCTAACCTGCATCCGAGCCTTGATCAAAAAGAGAGGATTCCCCAGAGACGCTATACTAGTCCATCAGAGACAAGAGTGGGAGCGCACAGAGGACCTTCACCTCCCATTGCACCGCTGACAGCTCCCGCAAGAACAGATGTGAAGGGTAGCTGGTCTTCAGCCGAGAAGCCAATCATCCGATTAAATGAATGCCTGAAAGGTTCATAGAATCCTGGGAGGTTGCCGATTGAGCACAGGATATATATATATATATGCAAGCCAATTACCAAGACGGGACCCGTTAAGAAGGACCTGAGTCTTGTTAGCAGAGACGCATCAGAAGCTGGGAGCTCTCACTTGATACGCATACTAAGATCAAATACAGGCGTGAGCACGAGGTTCAAGACAGAGCCGGACTAGAGCACCCACCGCAGGCGTAAGACCTCTTTGCAATCCTCGTATGCCCTCGTTTTTCCATGTCTTCCGCCAAACGTCGAATGCGTTGTGATAGACCTTCGGAACATCGCCTTTCACTAGCTCGCCTTGTATTTGAAGCCTTGTCTTCGCGACCTCCGCCGGATTGCTAACAGTCACCTGAAAGATTGAACATGAGAGAATGACATGGCTGCAATTACTTAGATACCAAATTCTTACAGCGATACAGGCCGCAATGCCGCCGCAGACGAACGCTTCCGTTGGTGAAAGCCTCCTCTTTGATGGAGCAGCTGCCGAAGAAGCCATAACAGTATTACACCTGGATATACACGTCTACCAGAATATGGCGGGGGGCTCGGCGTAGAAGACTCAAAGGGCGCGCAGACAGAGACAAAAATCGCGGAAATGCACGACGGTTGAAGAGATGAGTTATGCCCCCGATGTAAATTTTACGTTGTCCGAAGGCCGAAAAGAGATTCCACAGTAGCGAAAATGTCTGATTTTGCGTGACCCGAGATCGCTCCGAGGTTATTGAGGTCTAGTCTAATACGTAGAGAGAAAGGAAGTAGAAATAGAGTAACGAGAACAGCGAGGACTCACGGTCAACTTGAAGTTTGGGGAAGGATTAGTCACGCGCCGGGCTAATGAAGACACGTGTACGCGATTCCGGGCCGGCGCGCTTTCCTTTCTTCAGAACCTCGGTCGATGCGCTGACGCAGTCGTGGTACGATGAGTTACCCGTTCAGCACTCAGGCCGTGGTGCTGGTTGGTCTCCTGGCTGTTGTAGTTCCGTTCATACTTCGTATCATCTCCTCTCCATTTCTTCTCCTTCTCATATCTCCTCTCGTCCTTCTTTTGCTGGGCGTAGCATTTCTGGTGCTACATGTATTCTTCGGGCATATTCTGGACTCAAAGAGACCCTACAAGCATGCGAATGTATCTCACTATGCACAACCATTTGCATTTTCCACTCCCGCCGCTTGGCAAGCCGTGTTAACGCGCTCGCAATGGTCTCAGAACACGCCACAATCCTTCCCTCCTTTGTTCCCAGAATCGGCCGCGGTTTCTTCCGCACTCAATGAAATTCTCATTATGGTTGTCAGAGACTTTGTCCTCACTTGGTACAAGGACTTATCCTCGTCCCCCGCGTTTCCCGTGGCTGTTTCGTCGTTGTTACACAGTTCTCTTGACCAGCTACTTGACAGAGCATCAGAAATTGACGTTCCATCACTAATTGCCAAGCGCATTCTCCCAAAGATCACTACCCACATCGAGCAGTTTCGTCAGTCCGAAATGGCTCTGCGCGGCGCAGGATTGGAGCGTAGGTTGACCCAATCAGAAGAGCTGGACCTGCTATTGGCAAGCAGATACGCCAATGGGAAGGATTCTGAAAAGCTCCATCCAGCTATCGATAATCTATCTACATCGTTCACTCGACAAAGCGAAGAAATGCACCTTAGGCATCTAGTAGATAGAGCACTACCGTTCATACTCCCGGAGACGGAGAGCAAGAGCAACGCGCTCAGCATCGTCGCACGAGAAATTGTTACTTGCTCCGTACTCTACCCTGTCATGGAAATGTTGTCTGATCCTGACTTCTGGAATCGAACTATCGATCAAGTGGTATGTCCCGACCCGTTCGCTTATTTTTATGTCAATACTCATGACCGTTGTCAGGCCGGTGCTGCCATTCACCAACAGTATGTTCTCGTTGGAGTTGGATATCCTCATATCTCATAGCGTCTTAGGAAGCTAATCACGAAGGTTCGCAATGTCCTCGAGGCACAATCTCCCAAACCGCGTAATCGTCACTCTTCGGCACCTCCCTCCGCAACTACAACCGAGACAATTACGATACGCACTGACATGCGCCAGTTCGAGTCGTTTCTGCGAAGCATCAACCGGTGCTCATCCCTATTGGATGCCAGAAGGTTGAAGAACGATGTTGTAGGCGAGATAAGAAGGACCAGAATGTTGCTTGGTATGCTCCTACTTCTGCCCAGGAAAGAATTCTCACCCCTTCACCAGCAAATCACGAGAAAGAAGATTGGATAAACGGCGAGAAAACTGAAGACGTCGTCGCTTTCCTTGACAGACTGTACACTGCGAAACGGAAAGTAGAACAAAGGATCGTCGTGCTCGGTGGAGAGGATGATTCGGTACGACCTATCCACTCAAATTGTGAGGTCATTCTGATACTTTTTTTTTCGACAGAGGCAATCAGCTGTCTTTCAAGAGAATGGGCCCAAGTCTAAAGTTACTCTACGCGACATTCTGAGGAATCCCTCTTCATTATCGTATTTCATGGAGTTCATGGACCGGAGAAACAGATCACTACTGGTCCAGTTCTGGCTCACTGTGGAAAGCTTCAAGAATCCCTTAGAAGCTGTAGATTCGGGGTCTGAAGATGAAGACGAGCCAGTACAGGACCCTCGTTCTGCCGAGACAGCCAAGGAGGACATTACCATGGTCCACGAACTGTACTTCTCTAGTTCGACTCCACACCCCTTGCTAGCCTCTATTCATGGGAAGCACGTGGAAGCAATTAGGGAGTTCGCACGTCAAGACTCTCCATCTTCTGACAGTCAACGAAAGGCACGTCGGAGCGTTTTTCGTGCTCAGATGCAGCTTGAGCGCGATATGGAGCAAGACTTTGAGGACTTTGAGAGGTCAGAGCTTTGGTTCCGTGCTATAGGTGACACTGACTTCAGTGCGCGGAAAGTACCACCAGAACTCTCTCCCACTAAAGATCGGCCACCTGCAACCAACCGTCCTGCATTGCATACTCCTCCATCCACAGGAAAGAATACGCCACAGCATCCTCTCTTCCATCATTCTGACTCCACCCCTGTTATTCCGATGCAGAGAACAGCCAGCTCTGGATCTGGCCGATCCGTTCGGAGCGCCTCTGGCGCTCCTCTTCGTACTGTTCATTCGAACATCGAAGTCCTTATGTCACCCGTGGCGGATTCTTCAGAGTCTTCCCGGGCCCCACTTTTTGATGACCCTGATGACCATGCTCAGAGGGCGGAAGAGCAAAGGATGGAGGCGATTCGATCTGCTTTAACAGATATCATTGCTCTAGATCAGGACGAAAAACCCACCCCTGCTGAAGAGTCGCCAAGCCCTCTTGTTGGCGATCGTAAAGCACCCTCGGTGGGAAGCGGAAAACGCAGGCCCGTTTTCGACGATTACATTGACGATGAAGCCGATGAATATACTCGGGAAGACTTGTCAGAGTCTAGAAAGTCCTTCCAGCTGGCAGCTCCAGGAGACCTTCAGCTCTCATATGAAATCTCACGTCTCGGAAACAAGATCGCCACTCTTCAGACACAGGATGCGATGTTGGATACCCTCATTCGCAAGGCGGAGCTGACGGGAGACACACAAGAGCTTAGGCTCCTGACTGAGTCCAAGTCGGCTATGAACCGCGAGATCAGAGAGTACCAGTTTCAGAAATCTCAGTACGAGCAGCAAGAGTCTGCAAATCGTCTCATATCTGAACGTACCAGGGTGTCGATTGTTAGTTCTACAACGGCGGATGAAGAAGGCAGATCAGTAGTTCGGTATCTGGTCGAAGTTCAGCAGCTGGCCCCGGACGGAACCTTCGCATCTGGTTGGGTCGTTGCTCGCAGGTACAACGAGTTTTTGAATATGCACAACAAGCTTCGGGAGAAATTTGCCCTTGTTCGGACACTAGAATTTCCGGGAAGGAGGCTGGTCACTGCTCTTTCTACCAATCTTGTGGACACTCGAAAGGTTGCATTGGAAAAGTATTTACAGGTATGGGTCTTCTCGCCAATTCCTGACTCAGCCCTGACCTGAAGCTCCATAGAACCTTATATCGATCCCGATCGTTTGTGAGAGCGATGAGCTACGAGGATTTCTTTCTCGTGAATCGCCGTTCTCTGCCGCGGAGAGTCAGTCAACGAGCCAGAAGCCGCCTCCGGGCTTCTCTGGCACTGACTTGGTTCGTAATGTGTATCGCTCCGTCGCCGACAGCATCGACGACATGTTCTTTGGACCATCCATGCTTGATGTGATGATTCAACGCCTGACACGACAGGCAGCCGAGTTCGCTGGTGTCGTCGGTGCTGGGATCAATGACGAAGATCTCGTCGCCCAAGCTTTGGATGCCTCGGGCAAGTCCGCGTCACTTATGCAGTTGTCTGCAGATTTGAAGCCATTGGATGGAGAATCTGTTACCTCAAGCTTCTCTGGACCTATCTGCGATCTGGTCCTCGCCATATTTGAGCTGAACAAAGAGAACAACTGGCTTCGGCGGCAAGCTATTGTGATTATACTGCAGCAGTTTCTTGGAGGCACGATCGAACGGTGTGTCTGTTTCTTCCTCTAGATCATCTGTCTCACAGTCTTCTTAGTAAAATGCGAGAGATGGCGAAGTCTTTGGTTGACGAGCCACATTTAATGGCCTACATCAAGATGTTCCGAGATGGTCTCTGGCCTGGAGGAAAATTGAAACCTCCAAGTGTACCTCGAACAATGGAAGAGAAACTAAGAACTCGAGACGAAGCCAATCGAAAGCTGTCTGCCCTTTTCCCGGGTAGGATTATTCTCATCTTCATTAAAGAGTACTCTTCTCAACAGCATCATTAGATCTTGCGGCAAACATGATAGGAAGGTCCAATGCACGACGCGGAGCGCGTAGGATATTTGCGGTTCTGCAGAACCGACGGCTGAATCAACATATTGTTTATACAGTCGCTGACGAGGTGCGTTACATTTGCGTCGTTTCCATGACGTCACACTTATCGTATACAGGTTTTTGCGGCGCTGTTCCCAGAAGCCAGTTCAACCCATTCATGATATTTTCACGACTTACCTATAGCATGCCTTTTCATAAGCATTTATCATTATTGTGACTGTCTGCATCTTTCTTCGCGGAAAAAACTCATCAACCCACTTGCATTATGGATCAATTTGAGTATCGTCATTTTCAGGCCGGGGAGCGACCACAAGCTCATCAATCATGGTAGCCTCCTCTGGGATCACTGTCCGAGGCTCCGTGTCCAATTTGGCTTTCTTGCTTCTACGACGGTGGGATAAGACACCAGAAGCTGCGGGATCGTCGTATCTGAATCGAAGGTCAATTGGCAGAAGCGGAATCAGCGAGGTCTACCCACACTTTGATCGCATGCAAGATGTAGCCCCCTGAGCCAGTGGTGTTCATCGTCGGATGTGTTCGTCCGGGGAGGACCTGGAGGACTACACTCAATGACCGAATGTGGCGTAAGAGATAGTGACGCACCTGATATCGCCGCAGCCAGGCCTCCGTGACCGAAGGGCACAAGTACTGAGAGGAGGCACGCATCTTATTTTGTAGCTCTGTCACTATCTGCCAAGTCATCAGCTTCGCCGTTCCAACCACACCACAGCAGGAGTTCGGACCTGGACGAAAGGACTGTGGACTACTATTGATGCAGACCCTGCAAGATATGGGACTAGCATCTCGATGATGGAGAATGGGTCGTATTCACTCGCGATTATTAGCCTGAAGAAAATGAGCAAGGGGTTCTTTAAAGATGGGATACACGTACGCGTCGAATTCGCCCGCGAACAGTTCCTCTCGCGTGTTATTCAAGGCTTCGTTCATGCCTTTACGCTTTCGGAGACGAGATTTTTGCCGGTCAGACTGGATCTGATCCGGAGGTAGCTCGGATGGAGGGACCACTAAGACATCCATGGGTAAAGAAAGAGCCACCGGGAGAGGAAAGGAAAGACAAAGTACATGGTGTATGGTCTTCGTCCGCGGTCGCCCAGTTGAGTGACACGAGGACAGGGGAGACATGCTCCTTTTTAAAATTCATGTTGACCATGACGGGGTAAGCTGGGGGAGAATCGGTATCGCATATTGTTATTAGTCGACCTTCTCCTGTAGATGGCAACGTTCAGACGAAGCAAGAAAGGAGAGCCATATGATATACCTCCCATTCTTTCTAGGATACCAGCAACCACAAGACCTGATGCATCATCTACGCAAATGTAACGACCTCCCGGCCTTATGTTGGAGAGATTGAGTATCTGGGATAGTGAGTCGATGCGGATGTCGCGTATTCTATTTTGATCCTTGGAAAACCAATATTCGCAGACATTGTACAACGTCGGCTCGATCGTTGTAAACGATTTGGAATATCTTGGAAGAGTGTTGTTGGGCCAGGGTTTAGTAGAGGACGTCGAGACGAACGCACTTGGCTTCTTTTCGCTTCTTGTATTTCTCTTTACTATACTCGGTCTTTAATGAATAGTTCGCGTGCTGCTCAATCTGCATTTTTATAATGTCCTGTCGAACAAATATCAGGAAAGGGAAGAAATTCTGGCAGACAATGCGCGACACACAGATGCATGCACTCCTGATTGTTTCAAGGCCTGTATCTCCCCAATCGTCAATGGCTGGACAAACTCTCCATCGTTGATGAGTTCATTGGTCGCATCGGTGTCCTCTAGCAATAGCAAAAGACATGTGAAGTCACGCACTAGGCGAAGATGAGAAGAGATCCTACCGACGTCCTTTAGTGTCGGTGCGGGAACGACCTTGAGTTTCTTGTCGACCATCTCGTAGGTGAGTCCATAAGGTTGGCCGATGAGCTCGCTAGCAAAGAAGGATCCGACTCGTCCTGCAGCAACGGTCCTGAAAAAAGCGCTGGAGTTAAGCTGCTGATAGATTTTGCATCCGAGTCGACGTACGCATTTTTCTCGAGCTTGACGCCCTTGACATCGCCCTTGGGGAGCCTGAGCAGGACAGTGTCTCCAGCGCGAATAACGTTTGTTTCATTTCCATGGCCGACGGTGGAAGTAAACGCGTCGCCCATTCGTGATGGTAGTAAGAGCTTGAAAATTAAATAAATCTCCTATCAATCAACCACCATGACGTCGTCCAATCTGCCCGATGAACTTTCCTATCTCATCAGCAGCTTCCTACCCTCTCAGTCCGCAGACCACAAATCCAAGGCATATCTCACACTTTCTGCATTCTGCCAGGGCGTCAGAACCAAATTCTCCGTAAAGGGAAAGCAGCCAGATCCTGCCACAGAGGCCTTGGTCAAAGTCTTCTCTCCAATAGTCATCCCTCTACTCCAAGATACAGAGGAAGATGCACTGCTGACTGGAATATCCTTCTTGACCGCTCTCTTCCAGGTCGACTGGGAGTCGGCCTCTCTCATCTTCCAGGAAGATGGTATCCTCGAACTTATCATGGACAGCGTCGACCTAACACCCTCGCCAGAGCTTGCTACTCTCGTCGCTCAGCTCTTGAGCCAAGCTCTGGGTCATAAGCCGTGCAGAGCTGTCATTAACCCTCAGACTATTCGATGGTTGGAGGTACAGGCTCGGCAGACGAAGAATACATCCTTACGCGCTGCTGCTGCCATCGCCCTCATCAAATTCTCAAAAGGAAGTGCGTCAGATAAATCTGAAGTCACTGGCACAGATGAAGGCGCGCCGACTAGTCAGACCAAGGAAGGCGAACTTGCAGAGATGATGAAGCAGATGGTCATTGATTCCGACAGCCGATCCTCAATCTCGGACGCTGTAGAGGGACTGGCATATCTCACTATAGATCCCCCTGTGAAAGAGACCCTCTCCAACGACTCCCAATTTCTCAAACAGCTCTTCGCTCTCGTCCCTCGACGGAAGTCTGGCTCTGTCGAACACAATCACACTGTTCTGTATGGTGTGCTTGTCATCATCTGCAATATCTCTGCGTATCGTCCTCATCTTACAGAAGAGCAGACTCAGATGCAAAAGTTGCGGCGGATGGCGAAGGCTACGGATGATGCTAATAGTTCCGATAAATCTCATCTCGACGAGGATGAAAAGGTGAAGGAGAGGGTCGAAAAGCTCGTTGATGCAGGTGTTCTTGACGTGTTCGCTGGTTTCGCTTCCAGCCTAGACAGTGTCGCGATTAGGGTCAGTGCAGGGAAGGCACTTTTAAACATCGTAACAGATAAAGCCCACCGAGGAAAAGTGCTACAAAGCGGGGGGAGCAGAATCTTGGCAATGATCATCAAGTATGGCCTTCCACCAGCTACAGGGAAGCCTTCCGACTTGGATGCTGTATACCTAGAGCCTATACAGGCTCTTGCTAAGCTCGCCATCACTTCATCTCCTTTGCAGGCCTTCGGACCAAATGCAGGAGCAGTTTACGACGCCATCCGTCCTTTCTCTATCCTACTACAGCACCCTTCTTCTACATTATTACAGCGGTTTGAGGCCATCATGGCTTTGACAAACCTAGCTACGCAAAGCCCGGAAGCTGCATCACGGATCGCAACAGCCGACGGCCTTATGAACAGAGTTGAGCTTTTGCTCCTTGAGGAGCATGTCATGGTTCGTCGGGCAGCTATGGAACTGATTTGCAATCTTATCGCCGGCTCGGACGAGGTTTTTGAGAGGTATGGCGGATCAGAAAGTACAGAGAGCACTAAGTCGAAGCTGCAGGTGATTGTTGCATTGTCGGATGTCGATGACATACCAACGAGATTGGCTGCCTCTGGGGCTCTGGCTACTATAACGGCTACTCCAAGTGCGTGTGCGGGCCTCGTCGCATTGCAGTCGGAGCGCCATCGAGTGTTTCCGATTTTGGCTCAGCTCATCGATCCTTCCGTCGTCCCTGATGCGGAGGATCTGGAGACGAGTCCGGGATTGATCCATCGAGGGGTCATTTGTGCTCGTAACGTTCTACTCAGCATTAAAGACGAGAAGATGAAGCTGCAGATGAAGAAGGAGGCCGAAGAGTCTGGCTTGTTGCAAGCGATGGCCAACACGATTAAGAGCTCGCAAGTGCTAGAGGTTTTGCAACCGATCGCCGAGGTGTTGAAGTTTCTATTAGACGGCGAGAAGTCGTAGCGTGTAGTCAAATTGTAATATTTAGTATGCGACGCGCCACTGCGTACGATGGCTGTGTTTGGGTAAGGGAGTCCCAGAGCTGATTTTCGTGTCGTCGGTGGACGACATGCGCGTAGGTTTAAATACAATGAGAGCGATCATCAAGATGGCCTGCTCGAGACTTGGCACGCTTCATCTGGTGGTTCCTGAGACACAGGACTTCATGGAGATCCTCTTTAATTGTCCCAATCTTATTGAATTGGCTGTTAAAACTCTTGCGTGGGTTCGTAACTCAGCCATATCCCATACCTTCCCTAGTGGACCCCTTCCTATCGTGATGGCCAACCTCAGATCACTGGAAATAGTTTCCCTAGGAGTTTCCTCCTCCACGGACGCCCGACTCCTCAAAAACTGTGTTGAATTTCCGAACGTGGAAAACATTGTGCTTAAAGTACCGTGTACCAAATTGTTGGCGGCGATTACTTTTGCCATTGGATGGGGATTGGTAAAGCATGGCAGCTTAATAGGCCCGCTAGACGACAACATGGAACATCGCATCAAATCCAAATTAGAGTCACAGGAGATATGGGACAGTTTGGAAAGACGAAACCCGTTCAAATAGACTGATGCTGGGTTGGGGGATTTCAGGGTAGCATTTATTTATTAACAATCCGAGCTATTGCCTTTACATAGACAATAAAGCCTAGCGAGCCAACTACTCGTTCTTTCCAACTATTCCAAATCCGAAATCATGGCCAACACTCTGCAAGGATCGCAGATAATTCAGATCGTGGACAGGTCTGCCGACTAGGCATCGGCACATCATATGAACTGACTCGAGTTGCGGCAATCGTGCTGTGACTATAGCAGATATCATGCATCGACAGGTTGGCAAGATCAATGCTGTAAGACGGGGTAGAATTCGCATACGCCCATCCTCTCTTTGCGCCAGCAGATTCATCGCGTGACCCATCCTGATGTGGCAAAATGATAGGTCAAGCCGCCTCACAGTCTGTACCTGGGGCAACTCCAAAACGCTGATGACACGACAGGCATGAGCTTTTTGTACACCTGAAAATCCTGTAAAATAAGGCTTACTGAGAAATTTTATTTTTGTTGCTGGTGGCTCATTATGCACGTGGAAACACTTTGAATATTTTATCATTTGTTGGCGCTGAAGGAACGCTAAAACGTGGTGGATCTTTCATAAGGATCTCAGATTGAAATTCTGTAAAATAAGGTCATAATTTATCATCATTTTGAAGAAAATCAATGAAGAATGACTAGGAATGGGTTTTCGTAAAATTTTCTCAAAATGAGGCTATAATAAGGCCATATTTAGCCATCTCTTCATGGAAAAGCTATAAGAAATGATCTGAGCTGATTTTCACTCAATTAGCAGCAAAATAATAATGAATTATGACCTTATTTTACAGAATTTCAATCTGAGATCCTTATGAAAGATCCACCACGTTTCAGCGTTCCTTCAGCGCCAACAAATGATAAAATATTCAAAGTGTTTCCACGTGCATAATGAGCCACCAGCAACAAAAATAAAATTTCTCAGTAAGCCTTATTTTACAGGATTTTCAGGTGTACAAAAAGCTCATGCCCGTCGTGTGAGCTCATCCTCCGATATTTCATCATCATGCAATGCGAGACCTTCTAGCGAGCATGCGGACCGAATGAGGAGGTCTTGTAGGTAAGGGAGGAGACGGTTGGGGGAACTGGGGAAGAAATTGAGATCAATATCAAGAGAGACGAGGGAGGGAAGAGTGATATGGCTGAGAAATGGGCCCGGATTTCCAGATCCTTTCGCTTTGATATGCCAGGTATGTAGGTGCGATAGCACAACAGGCGCAGCCTCAAAGGAAACATCAATTCCCCAAGGTACGTTGATCTCGCATTTGAGAAGCCTCAGCGCTCGACATTGTCGCAACATCTCCAGATGTCCCGACATGGTTAATCCTGGTACGCGACCCATTTTAATGTGGGTCAATTGTGCCAACGGGGCATGCGTTGGAATTCCGCTGTCGAGGTAGGCTATGTCCCACCAGACTCGGCGAAGGCTAGGCGAGGAGTGAATTTTCTGCCAGACCTGGTCCGCTAGGGTATAATCCCACCCTCCGACATTCACGTAGATGTCTTCCAACATGACAAAAGGGCTGGAAGAAAGACTCAAGAACGGAGTGTAAATTGACTTGTCTTGGAAATAGAACTGGATATGCCTCCATCGGTGTACACGTGCCAAAAACACAAGCAGGACGTCTTTAGTTGCTTGGGGTGGTGAAAGAACTGCATTCGGACCACACATGAGGCCTTGAAATATTGTAATAGAGAGCGGACAATCCGCAGCCCGCTCGAGCCAAAGCTGGATCATGGGGATCTGCGCCGAAGCGCGGGTATTGAGAGAGCGATTGCTCTCCAGTAGCTGCAGACGTGCCCGAGAATGATGGGGTTATACCGTCCATATTTAGTGCATCTGAGAGAAGACACTCTCGTAGAGAAATTATCTGGATGTGTGTCATCAAGGTAGTGCCTGAACACCTCGCCGAATATTTCAACGGGGAGTCGGTGAATTGGTGGGGTTGCATTCTCGGGCGGCGATGCCTGGAGTTCGGCAAGAACTGTGAGGGTAGATTGGCAGTGACGGGGTTCCACACGACCTTTCAGAGTGTCTTCGTATAAGTCATGAGGATGGTGGAGCAAACGATGGTCCTGGTTCTTCAGGATTGACACTAAATCAAAGAAGAAGGTAAACTACGAAACTGACGGTAGAGCAAATCACCTTGAGCCTCACCTCTAGCTGGCGGAATACCGCATAGTCTGTGCGTCAAGGAAAGCATTCTGGTAGGTTGCTTCATCGCAGACTAGACTCGAACTAGTAGTAGTACCGGAGACTCAATTAATTCAAAGGCTGTCGTTCAAATCACATGAGTCTTTAGTTACAGGCTGAGATATGTAGAGAGTTAGCGCGGCAACATCTGGCAACATTTGGGCAACATTCAAGTTTCCTAGTCAGAGACTTACAGTACAGAGCGCATAACAGCCACGTGTTTATGATCGTGCCTGTATGCGCCTCAGATCCCGATTCGCCGCGTGGACTTGAGCGCGAGGATAGGACCCACCGAAAACACGCCGAATGTACTAATGTCCTATTAGAAACGTTGCTATCCGGCTGATTTTCTGGCTCATGGACCAGTTTATGTCCAGGCTTCGTGACCAACCCAAGCAGGACTCTATCCGGATTCTGGGACCTGCTTTCCACGGTGAAAGACCACAAACTTACTTGCCTCGCTTTTCAAAAATTGCCCAAATCGCGTTTGGCATGCGTCCGGGCTTCCGGCCTCGGGAACTGTCAAAACTGCTGGATACCATCAGGATTATTAGGTTCAATCTCGCGCTCCAGATATCTTTGGGCTTTCGGGGTGCTGGGAGGATGCAAGCCGACTCATCTTCATGACTCGTATCTGGTGCTGTAACTCAAATGCCGGAATCATGGGTGCTTCTATCCTGAAGGGTATACGGATTCGGTGCGCAAAATATGAAGACTCCCATGGATCTGGGCTCGCTAGTCTAAGTATGGCTACATATGACTATACTTATGACCACGGGTCATGCTAATTATTTCTACCATTGCTACAGGTTTTCTACGTCGGACAACTGTGTAAACTCACCAGCACTGGAAAAATAAAGTGCCGATCTGACCTATCCAACATGGATAACTTGGAGGAGCTCGTTGATGCGATGTGGAAAATCAAGGACCTTCACTCAGATGTAAGCACCTGGCTGTGCAGCTTGGGCACTGACTGACCTACTTTGTAACATAGGGCACTACATACCAGATCATACCTACAAGGATTGACTTCGAGACGGACGCAAGTCTGCACGTCAGGGCCAATCATATCAAGGCCAGCTCCTGTGCGTACCCACATGCTATTTTTAGACACTGTTCATTTATTAATTAGTATCATCAGAATCTGCATCCAATCTTCAACGAAGCCTATAGCTCAGCCTGATCGGAAATTTATGTGACATTCTTATGTATGCCATTAGCTTTGTGCATGTACAGTAGGCTCTGAACCATGGAAAGACAACTTCTGCAGCTGGTGTGTCGACACTTCTCAGTTAAAACCCGTGATTAGTGAACACTGTGATCACTGTTATCCAAAGATACACTAATACATACACTGTGAAGTCCGCAATCGATGAAGGTCGGACCTTAAGAACGGCGCTTCTTTTTGAAGGAAGGCATTCCTGCTTCGACGACATCATCATCCCGATCTCTGTCATCGCCTTTATCCGCTATTTGTCGTCTCTTCCTGCTTGTCCCCTTGCCTTTTGATTCGTCACGAAGCTGATTGGCTGCAAGCCTTCCTGCCTCCTCCACCCGCTCTCGGAGCAGAAAGATCTCTTGCTCATCTGTTGCGTATAACTCGAGTTTCTGACCGAGAACTTCCTCTAGCCGCAACGTTGTCTCCACGTCGTATTGTGTCACCAGTAATATCGTCTTCCCGGCCCGTCCTGCGCGTGCTGTACGTCCAACGCGATGGATATAATCCTTGGAGTGAGTAGGTGAATCAAAGTTGATGACAACATCTACAGATGGCACGTCCAGCCCACTACAACGGTGATTAGAAACAGTTTTTTCTTTCTCCGCATGAAGAATTATACTGACCGACTTGCCAAGTCTGTCGCAACCAAAATATTACACAGACCAGCCTTGAACTTGTTAAATGCACCTAATCGTTGACTTTGGGACAGTTCTCCATGAAGGGGCACTGCACGAAACCCCAGAGTACGTAGGATGAGAGTTATTCTTGAAAGGATTGGGTAAGAACATGATCGTGTCGAAATGAGCGTACACGGACCTCTTCGTATTCTGAACTGTCCGTGCAAAGATAATGATGGAATTCTGGGCCATAGAATTAATCAGATACACAAGCATGACCTCCTTTTGAACCAATGGACAGAGAATGTAATACTGAAGAAGTGTAGACACCGTCGAATACCTGATTAGGAGGAAAGATTGAGGACCACGTTCTACTTTAAAAATAAGAATATATCACACTTGTGGGCCGACACTTCAAGGCGTACGGGGTTTCGAAGACTTGCGCGTTGTAGCTTCTCAACACTACTTGTCATCGTGGCGGAAAAGAGATATGTCGTCCGCTCGTGAGGAATAAGCTTCAAAATTTCATCTATTGAAGCCTGGAAATCTGGATTTAAAAGCCGGTCGGCTTCGTCAAGGACCTGAGAAAATATGAACACTCTCAATGTTGACCTGGAATGTAATGAACGTACGAGATGCTTCACGGCCCTCAGACTAAAACCTTTCGTTGCCTTGAGATGATCTTGCAACCTTCCCGGCGTAGCAACAACAATGTGAGGTTTCTTTGCTAACTGCACAGCCTGTTGAAGCCGGTCCTCCCCACCAACGATGACAACAGACCGCACTCCCATGGAGGCTCCAATAGCTTCGAATTGTGCGGAGGTCTGATAGGCGAGTTCTCTGGTCGGCGACAGGACGCAGGCGAAAAAACTTTGAGGCTTCTCCCATAGACGCTGAAGTATGGGAAGGGCGAAAGCTGCAGTCTTTCCTGACCCGGTAGGAGCTATGCCGATGATATCGCGCCCTTCTAACGCTGGACCAATGCAGTCGGCCTGTATCTGTGTAGGGATAGTGTACTTTAGTTGCACAAGGGTCTCGACAAGAGGATCGCAAATTCCGAAATCTGAAAAAGACTTGGACTCCATTGGCAGCGTTGGCAGGAAACTGAAGCGCGCAAAGCTTATGTAAACATTTTCGGGAGAAGTTTGAAAAAAGTTGCCACGTTCCGGGATCGGAAATTCTGGCTCGATACTGATAGGAGTGAGCTAAAATAAAAAAAATAAAGAAAAAGAATAATAAAAATCGAAAAAGGAAAGGGCTATTTGGCCGTATATTGTTCAATGATGTCAGCGCACATGGCCATTTTCGACATCGCTCGCTCACTCTTTTGTCGACATTGCTTCTCTTCCCCCAGCATCTCTTTTGGGGGTCAAGCAATTGTGGAAATACTATATTTCATTGGTTACACTCACCTCAGAAAATCTGAGATTTTTCTGAGACATGTAGAGTTTTGTAAAGGATGTTGAGAGTGTGATGTTCATTAAGTCCTTCTAAGTTCTTAGAGCAAAGATATTCAAGTAGTTTCTTATCCAGAATATCCATCTTGATGAGGATAGTGATTTGCAACTGTCTGACCTCCAATATCAACCAGGTAGAGCACATTGTAGTGGTCAAAGAAAAGCACAAAATCAACCAGACTGTACCATAGCATTTTCTGCTTTCTGAAACCTACAGATCTGCTGTATGTCAGTATGGAATAATCTCATGCAAGGCTCTGAGATTCCTGATAGCTTGCAGCATGTTTGAAATTTGTGGTGCTCTGGATTGCTCAACAGCTTAATTTGCATGATTCAGCAGGCCATTGAGTGGCACTGGCTTCTCAAGTATCCTATTTAACTCATGGAACTTTCCAAGATGAATCTTGAAGGAAATGAGGCCAGTGCAGAGGAGGAATGATTTTTGGAAGAGCAATCATTGGTGGTCTGACAATGAGTCTGTATACTGTAAGTTGGAAATGAGCCTGGAGAGCATGATGTATACATTTAGTGGTGCTCCTGTTAAACATATCCCATATAAGACATCAGG
>RZIO01000002.1:1441010-1452007 GCA_004338095.1 Gloeostereum incarnatum
GGCTTTATGAGCCCAGTGCATGAGCATTTTACAGTGTTTGGTTTAACACTCTTGGAAAGCAGCAAATTGATGATGGGCACTACATCAAGAAGCTCTGTCTTTGTATAATGACAATAATTGGTAGAATGCATATCATAAGTATTTACTATGACTCCTGAGATATGCAAAGTATTTGCTTACCTGGAGAAATTTGGGCAGCACATTAGGCAGAAACCATACAACAATGATGCTGTTTACATCTACAAAGGTCGCTGCAGATGATACCAACATTGGTGGGAGAGGGGGGAACTTTTTACTACAGTTATAGAGAGCAGTACCTGCATAATTGACCACACTCCATGGCAACAATACTAAGTGAAAGTTAGTAAAGCTGTAAAGATGACATGAGGGATGACTTACTTGGATTTAGAAGTGCAGCACTCACCACCTGTAGGAGGTGGTGGTTACTGAGTGAATTATCTGATCACTTGCAACTGTGATTTTTCCATGGTAACCCAGCAGGTTGAACAGGTGCAGAGGATTCTGCAATGACACTGTTGGGAAATTAAAATGCAGGTTAGCAGTGGAAACTAATAAAGAATGAAGGAGTAGTAACTTGGTGTATGCAATGCATAAACATCTGTTAAGAGCCACCCTAAGGAAATGGACATCTGAAGTCATTTAAAGATTGTATATTTGGACTCACAACTGTCTTTGCACAAATTCCAAAGTAGGTTGCAGTGCATGTAGATGTCATGCAAATCCCTAAATTTGAGCACAAGTCAATACTATTTACTTCTAAGTGCTACACATTTCTGTCTACTGCCATCTCAAAGCATCTGGCATCACCACTTTATCCAGTGAAGATTGGATTGGGTGGCCTGAAGGAAACTACCAGACAATTGCTTACATTTTGGCCTCTTCGTTACTTATAAGATGTGGAACATGAGATGGCATGCACACGAGCAAGACAGATCATCAAACATTGATCTCCTGATATGTCATCTCATTTATATTTCCAACTCATAACAATAACTTTTGTGCTCAGCTTCATCGACGAACCCATGCAACATGTGTCGATTCTTTTACCCTCAACGACAGCATAAATCAAATGGTGCACACTACGAGACCACTTTGGGGGGACATGTCAAGATTAAGGAAAAGTCACAGGTGGTTGGGGATTAGCGCAGACAAGGTCTCAGTGTAAGAGGATGAAGATGTCGCACACATGGGACACCAATATGAGGTAAGTCCCTTCTCATCTTTGCCATCCTTTCACTCAACTACAGCACAACAGTTTGGCTCCAAGATATGATACATGTTGAGTCTGCCACTGTTTGATCCAGTCACACTGAGGAATGCACCATCCCATCTGTTTCTGCTTTATCTCCATCCTTTCAGCCTCGCATACACTGCAGTGCGATCCATCCTTCCTCTATCTCGGTTGCATATGCAAGAAGACTATGGCAATGTACACAGCATGCATGCAAGCCAAATAGAGATAAGCTGTTAACATATGCAGGCAAGGAAACATCCTTTCTTCTTGTTCTAACTGTTTTTTTTGTATATCCACCAATGCCAACACTCGATACTGGAACATTGCACATGTCGACAGCACTGGCATTGCAATAGAAGCAAAAGCACAACATTGTGCATTCCTTCTCATCTCCACTCATATCGCCTCAAATCCATAGATGGCACCTACTTCAGGTATGCATGCTCAATGCTCGAACTCTAATTCTACACTAATTCTACTGTATCTAGCTTTTATACTCCCCAAGTTGATCTTGCAGGTCCTATGCACAAAGCAACAGTTATGATTGACGGATTGGTGGGGGCTGGGGTTTTCTCTGTTGGGATAGACTTGTGGAGAGGGCTACGAGTGGCTGAGGCAGAAGGTATGTGTTCGAAAGGTCACCAGATGCACTGTGTAATGGGACGGTCTCTAGACCGTATATGGTGATGTTTGGCAAGACCTTCCGAGGCTGCCTCTTTAGTTACTTTGATGTATTATGTAATTACCAGCACCTTACACCCCCACGTCGAGTATTCGCATTGCCTATATATTGGTCAAGCTGATACTTTGTGGGAAGTAAGGTCTCTCTGTAAAGCCCAGCTTTACATTTTTTTCAGCTACCCAACTATTGGCCAGCCCCAGCCATCTACTTGCTATCTGCTTTCTTGCTTACTCTCTCTGAACTTCCCCCTTGAGCTAGCAATCACCACCCTATCACCACCAACCCCCAATTGGGCTCGGAGACGACATGTGGCACCTGTCACCCACATGGAAGCCTCGAAAGGAAACGGCGATGCACGCGCCGTTTCCCGCAACTTCTCTGGAACCACGGAACATCGAACGACGTGGAGCCGCCACGTCTCTTGTCGAGTCTCGCGATTCATTGCGTGACACTGACAATGTCCCTTTTAGGCGCTACGGAGTACATAGCAACTCTGTACTTGACGCGCATATGTATTATGACCCCCACGAATGTACTTGGTTCTTCCGTAGTGGCTTCGATGAGTGCGGGAGATACTATCTCCACAAACCTGTCAGCGCAGAATCTGTCAACTGGATTCTGCAGGACCTTAAGCCTGGTGAGCTCGACTATCGAGCTGCACTTAATCCCTACATGAAGTACACGAACGAGCATTGGGTGCCGAACGAGCTTTCGGCACCCTCAATACCTTTATATGAGTCGAAAACATGCGACTCTACTGTTAGTAGTGTGAACGATTCACGCGTTCGTACTACGCAAGTTCCTCATGCATCACAAACTGTGAGTGAACATCTACATAAGAAAACGAGTGGACGAAGAACTTCGTCCACCTCCACACACGAGACAGCTACTCTACATATGAGTAGCTATGGTTCTTATAACGAAAATACTCATTCTAAGACTAGTGGGCGACATCCTTCGTCCACGCCCACACGCGAAGCTCCAACACAGAGTCGCGATGAGACACTGATTGAGGGTTCCGCCCACCGAGTCATCAACGAGACGCGTGGAGATGACCTGGCAAGGCCATCTCCCACAGTCGTTCACCGAACGACTGCCCGACAGGTCGAGGAGCTGCAAATACAGCCTCTCCCTGCAAAAAACCCAGCCCACACCATCGACAATGGAGGCGACGGACAGCGCAGGCTGGACAAAAGAAAGAAACATGCCCGATATGACGCCGACACATCAATTGAGGCATGAGGAGCAGTCCCAGATGCATACAAACATCCAGGACTCGCAGGAGGGGTTTCGGACTTGAATGGAAAGTCGACGCCGCAGGCGGCAAAGTCCGATGACGACATGTGAGTTCCTGATTTGGAAAGTGCGCAACCTCGACACTTTACGCTACACTTCCATAGACACCTTTTCTTCTTGTATTACTATAACCCCCAGGCAGGGACTAGTCTATTCTAATGGTCAGAATTCAAGTAATCACATTCCCCCTGGACTATCTTTCTAATCCCAACGTCCTAGGCACCGTCCAAGAAAGCAGGAAAGAAGGCAGCACCTGCTCTCAAGAAAGGTGGAGGAGTTGGGAAGGTTGCAAAGGTACGCAACTATCTACAGTGCATGCCTGGTACCTACGATGGCGCTCGATATATAGGCCGATTGGAAAGAAGGATTCAAGAAGAAGCAAGTCGGCGTATCGGACATGACGTTGCTCACGACTATCAGCAATGAGAGTATCAACGAGAATCTACAGAAGCGATGGACGAATGCTGAGATTTACACGTATATTGGCGGTGTATTGATCTCTGTCAATCCCTTTCGTGGTACGTTCATCAATATCTATAGCAGCTCCTCAATCTATAATTATGATAGACCTCGGAATCTATAACGAGGATACCCTTCAGAAGTACCGAGGAAAGAACAGGCTCGAGGTCCCTCCCCATGTCTTTGCCATCGCCGAATCCGCTTACTACAACATGAACGCATATCACGAAAATCAATGTGTCATTATCTCAGGAGAGTCTGGTGCTGGAAAGACAGAGGCGGCGAAGCGAATCATGCAGTACATCGCTGCGGTCTCTGGCGGCGAGGATAGTAGTATCCAGGAGATAAAGGACATGGTTTTGGCTACGAATCCTTTGTTGGAGAGTTTTGGATGTGCGAAGACCCTTCGGAATAACAATTCCAGTCGACATGTGCGTGTTCCAGGTCTTCGCTCAGGATCCATTGCTTACTTTCCCCCAGGGAAAGTACTTGGAGATCATGTTCAATTCGAGAGGAGAGCCAGTCGGTGCCCAGATCACCAACTACTTGCTTGAGAAGGGGCGTGTTGTGGGTCAGATCGAGAACGAGCGCGACTTTCACATTTTCTATCAATTCACCAAGGGTGCTTCACCAGACCAGCGGGGTATGTACTGATTTTCATTCCTCAACCTGTCACTTACTCGGATGGCAGCAAATCTCGGGATCCAAGGTCCCGAGGCTTACTCATACACAAGCTTGAGCAATTGCTTGGAAGTACCAGGGATCGATGATGTTGCTGACTATCATGAAACAATAGTGGGTCTGCCTTCCTCTCTCTATGCTTTATGTAGCTTCACAACGAGTCCAGAAAGCCATGCAGATCATCGGTCTGACTGCGCAAGAGCAGGACGATATCTGGAGAATGATTGCCCTCATCCTATGGCTCGGGAATGTGCAGTTCACTGAAGACGATAGTGGAAACTCCTCCATTCCAGACGAGGACGTAACGAACTTTGTTGGGTATCTAATGGAAGTGGATCCATCCCAAGTTCAAAAGGTGCTCACAATCAGGGTTATGGAAACTCAGCGTGGGGGACGGAGAGGCTCTGTGTACGATGTCCCACTTAACCCTGCTCAAGCCTCATCTGGACGTGATGCTCTTGCAAAGGCCATCTATAACAACCTCTTTGAATGGATCGTCTCCAGGATAAATGTCTCCATGAAACCTCGCGAAGCTCATGCTCACGTTGTCGGAATTTTGGTGCGTGCAGCTATCTATATATTGATAGCACAGTTTCGTGACTGTCGCCGGATAGGACATTTTCGGGTTCGAGATTTTTGAAGACAACTCTTTCGAGCAACTCTGCATTAACTATGTCAACGAGAAACTGCAACAGATCTTCATCGAGCTCACTTTGAAGACGGAGCAAGAAGAATATGTCCGGGAGCAGATCAAATGGACCCCCATTAAATACTTCAACAACAAGATCGTCTGCGACTTGATTGAGGAACGTCGACCACCTGGCATTTTCGCCGCATTGAACGATGCTTGCGCCACTGCTCATGCGGATCCTACCGCTGCCGATAACAGCTTTATACAGCGGACAGCTATGCTTTCCTCCAATCCCCACTTCGAGTCTCGGGGTGCCCAATTCTTGGTCAGGCATTACGCTGGGGATGTCATGTATAATATCAGTGGTATGACAGACAAGAACAAGGACTCGCTGATTAAAGACTTATTGGACTTGGTGACAACCAGTGGAAGCCAGTTTTTGCAGACCCTTTTTCCTGACCGACCGGATCCCAATAGCAAGAAACGCCCACCCACTGCAGGAGACAGGATTAAGGTAGGGGTACCCTCGACTATTGTGGGCAGCATTTATTCATTCATGATTAGACTTCTGCCAGTGCCCTTGTTGACAATCTCATGAAAGCGCAACCCTCGTACATTCGTACAATCAAGCCTAACCAGAATCGAAGCTCATCCGAGTACGACACAAAAGCGATCCTGCATCAAATCAAGTATCTGGGTCTTCAAGAGAACATTCGTGTGCGTCGTGCAGGATTCGCCTATCGTAACACATTCGAGAAGATGGTCGAGCGTTTCTACCTTCTCTCGCCCAACACATCGTATGCGGGAGAGTATACTTGGCACGGAGACGCCAAGTCAGGATGTGAGCAGATCTTGAAGGACACGGGCATTGCACGAGAGGAATGGCAGATGGGTGTCACGAAGGCATTTATCAAGAACCCAGAAACAGTAAGGATATTCACTCTGCAAGAATGACTTCCGATGTTAACACACGTTCCATAGCTTTTCGCTCTCGAGACTATGCGAGACCGATATTGGCACAACATGGCAGCCCGTATTCAGCGCGCCTTCCGGAACTACATGCGTTATAAGCACGAATGCGCTCGTCGTATCCAGAGATTCTGGAAGAATAACAAAGAGGCACTCGTTTATGCACAGACTCGAGAATATGGTCACACGATACTTGCAGGTCGGAAGGAGCGCCGTCGGTTTAGTCTTCTCAGCTATCGCCGCTTCATAGGCGATTATCTGGACGTGAATGGGAAGAGTTCCCTGGGAGAAGAATTGGCTGACGCTTGCGGTATTGGCAGTAAGTTGTCTTAATCGCTCTAATCAGCCATATTATTGACTTGATACAGACGAGGAAGTAACCTTCAGTGGCCGGATTCAGTTGCTGGTCTCTAAACTCGGACGTTCGAGTAAACCAAGTCCTCGGTTTATCATAGTGGTGCGTAGTCTGCATAAGTTTATTTTTGTCTATTTTGAATACTTTCATAGACCCAGAAGGCTGTTCATATTGTGATCTCGACTGCTAAGGATGGACAAGTATCGCAGCATCTAGAGCGAAAGATCCCTTTGGTGACTATCAAGAGCATCGGAATGTCAACCCTGCGCGACGACTGGATGGTAAAATTTCGGCTCTGTGCTGCCTGTCATCACTCACTTTCCTTTTCCAAGGCTCTGAACACCAGCACACCATCAGAAGAAGGCGATCCCGTCTTCTCTACATATTTCAAGACAGAGCTATCGGCTAATCTTCTAACCTTGACGCAAGCGAGTATCAATCTGAACATTGGCCCGGCGTGAGTGGTCCTTATGCCATCATCCTGGTCGAAGCTGACTTTAGGATTTGTCAGGCTTGAATATGTGAAGAAGAAGGATAAACGAGCACAGATCAAGTTCATCAAGGACGAGACTGTAAAGAAGGACGATATGTACAAGAGTCACACTGTGCACGTACCTTCCGGCGAACCACCTAATAGCGTCTCGATGCCACCGGCAAAACGGAAGGCTGGTGTCGTCCGTCCTATCACGCAAGGGAAACTCTTGAAGGCCGGTGGTCCATCGGTAGGTTGCCTGTTAATACGGTGTGTCCTGTTTTAATGTGTCACTTCAGCAACCGCGCTCGACAGCTAAACCCAAACCTGCCGCTCGCCCTCTTCCCGGGAAATCTGCTCCCGCACCTGCACCTACACCCGTTGTAACACCCAAACCTGCTGCCCCGAAACCAGCAGCTTCCACAGGCAACCGGCTCCCACCTGCTCCACCGCGTATTTCCGTTCCTCCGCCCCCTCCACCGGCTGAGCCGTCAGTACCTAAGTACAAAGCCAAGTATGCATTCGAAGGACAGGAAGGGGAGATGTCGCTGAAGAAGGACGATCTAGTTGAGCTTGTGGAAAAAGATGACAATGGGTGGTGGCTGGTTAAGAAGGACGGTGTTGAGGGATGGGCTCCTCATAACTACCTTGAACTTGTCGAACCTCCGGCTGCTCCCGCCGCACCTCCACCTCCACCGCGCAAAGTTCCTCCGCCTGCAGCAGCAGCACTGAAAGAAACGCCATCAGCCGTCAAAATACCGGTACAGTCTGTTCAGGCGAATGCGGCCGCCAAACCTGTATCCGTCTTCCCCGGGATGGCACCCGGCAACGGATCTGCGACGCCTTGGAAGAAACCTGCACCTTCATCTTCGGCTGATGCGACACCAATGAGTACAAGACCTTCGAGTTCATTGGTCGCAAAGCCTCCGCCACCGATTGCCGCTAAACCAAAGCCTGCACCGCCTCCTGTGGGAGCCAAACCTGCACCCAAGATTCCCGGCAAGCCTCCTGTGCCTACTGCTCCACGGCCACCCGCAGCAGGAGGAGGTGGCTCAAAGCCAGCGGGCCCCGGGCAGATGGACCTGGCAGCGGCGCTGGCCAAGCGCGCTCAGAGGATCAATGCAGATTAGCATCAGTGTCAGTATTGTGATACCCAACACAACGCTTAGACTGGACAAGGGATGGAACGAGGGAGCGAATGTATTTATCCTAGACTGATGTCCATGTACATGCAGGCCCAGCGTGTATACTTAATGATCAGCAATCCACAAGCTAAATGTGTCAAGACCGCCACATTCACAAGACGTAGAGTGCAAACGCTATTCGTTTCATTTTGACTGCATGTTCTTATCTACACGTTTTACATGAGGGAATCCCCAGGCCGAATATCCAATCGTAAAATTGCGATGATCGTCCTTGATGAGCAGTGTGCTTCCACCGAGGCTCAAATTTGTGATATGCCTGTAGTTTGTAAAGACTCACATATCTAGAAGGGATCTTGTGAGATTATGACTGTTCAAGCAACAGAGGAACTCACATTGACAGCCGATAGACATCAGATATGTTCCCATTCCCTAACGAGGAGCAAGAGGTGAGCATTATGCTTGCCGCTTGGAGAAGAGCGCATACCGTAAAGATGTGCCACCACGAATGGCCTGCCAATAAACGTCAACAGAGAAGAAATTAAAAGACCGAGAATCACGGACCTTCGAGTAAAAACGCGAATGGCCAGCCGATTTGAACCTTCCAGCGGGTCAGGGTATCGCAAAAGACGTTGTCTAGATTCCAAACGAAGAAACCGAAGGCGAATATCGCGGCACCTGCAGCGTATAGTTTGCCAATAATCGACTTTTGCTTGGCGGGGATCCGGGAACGCATGTCTGACCACTTGAGAAGATACGTGATGCGGAGCGCGACGGACAAGACCAGAGTCGCAAAAACCACTTGATGATACACGGGATCTCTGTTGAGATAGCTGGGGAGAAATGGGACGTTAGACGGGAAGCAAGGATGTGAATCAACGTACTAGCTCCATGTAAATAGTACGTCAAATGCAAACAGGACGACCAGTTGCAATTTGAGGCGGACGGAATCGAGGTGAAATCCTGGGGTGCAATCGAAGAGGAGCCAAACAGTCATGGCGGCAACGTAGATCATAGGAAGTTCGTCCGCGAGTTGAGCATGGAATAGGAGTGTAGCGTGGAACGCGAAACTACCGAGACCGACCATACCAACGCCCTGAGACGAGCATTTGATTGCCATAAGACATGGCATGAGTAATAGACTTACTGCGAAACCGACGGTGTACCTCAATGGCATAGATTCCCGCATAGATGACATGACCCCATGCAGGGCGAGATATATGGTGAACAGGTTTGAGAACGAGTTAGCCATTTCTGCAACATAATGCGAGAACTGGTAGTTGGCCTGTGATTGTTATTGAGAGAAGATGTAGAGGGATAAAGAAAGGAAAGTTCTGACTTCGCACCAATCCAGCGTTGCGGTGATAGGGCCATAGAATCCATCCAAAGAGCTTGCCATGGGGGTTCGAGTGAAAGACGAGGAAGTCATTCGCCGATGTGAATATATTTATAATAGAAGACATTGCTACCAAGCGCCGAGCGGGTCAACATGATGGTCAGGAACGGATCATCCATCGGATCCGGCAATATTCCTAGCCGGCTCGATTGCTCATCATCTATGACCAATCAGACTGGCTTCGTTATGAGCGGGGGGTGATTATTCCAGTAAAGACGGTATGAATATAAACTACTTTTCCTCCTCCTGAGACTCTCCAACTTCCCATCTCACGAAAGATGGAATCTCCAGCCCTGCCGACCAAATTGTCTCCCACTTTTGCACAGACTCTCCAACAGATTGTCCCGCCGAATGACTGCCCAGAAGTGCAGGAGGCTGCGAGAACAGGATGGTCTCTTCAGGGGCGGGGTTGGAGGGATCAGGTTTAATTGAAGTCGTCTCCAGCCCAACAGCCTGTCGTGCGAGCGCACGCCCGAATTCACCAGCAACCTCGATAGACGCCGCCGCCGCTGCATCCCAGCCCTGTCGTGGAACCAAGCGCAGTGCGAGAAGAGATCCAACGCGACCTTGCGATGGTATGGAGGATGCCCCACTGTGAACATACGACGCTATCCGGTGGTAATTCGTCGAAACATCCGCTGGTGTACGCAGAGAAGTCGCGCGTCGCAATGTGATGTTTTCTCCGGTTCGTGAGATGAGGTCCAAGATGGCGGATTTCACGGTAGAAGAGCCAGAGCCTTGCGTCTTGATAGCTTGTTAATAAAGGAGGCAGCGAGAAACATCACATAGTAGGACTTACAGAGGACTGCAAAGGCTGTGACAGTAGTTCTTCAAGCTGGACGCGTTGGAATGCGGGTTCATCAGACTTGGTTGAAGAAAACGCAACCGTATATGCAATATCAGCAGCCGTCCGAGAAAACTGATCGGTCTTGGCCACGAAATCCGACTCGCAGTTCAGCTCGATCATGGCGGCTTGTGCATCCTTCCCCGTCCCGAACCCTTCACCGAGAACGGAGACACAGATAACACCTTGCGAGGCCGTTCTGTCTTTGATTTTATTAGCCTTGGCAGCTCCAGACACGACGAGGTCGTTCTCGAGCCATTTCAAAGCCGCGTCAAAGTCGTTATTGGTCTCCGTCAGAGCCTGGCGAGCTTTCAAAAGGGGAGCATTGGTGATCACACGAAGCTCCTTGACCAACTGAATGGTAGAGGAAGGTTTCTGGGTCGCGTATGACCTGAGCTGAGGACGGAGCAAGGAGCGAGAGAGTTTCAGCATGGAGGGTGTCTAAGAAACGCTCAAAGAATGTCAACCTTAAAAAATGGGGTGACCCTAACCCTAAAACTTTAGACTCCTAAAACAGGTATACATATTTTCTGTTCTTACCATGTCCTTCAAAGTACCAGACAGCATACCACAAGACTTGCTCTTGATCCAGGACTTCCTTGGGCCAGTTCAACCACCAACTGCACCTTCAGAGGTCTCCTCCAGTGATGATATCGACAGCTCAGGCAGCGAATGCAGTGAAGATGAAATTGAAGCCGACTTGGTCAGGATTGAGGAGGAGGATGCTGCACCAGTGAAAGGCTCGTGAGTTTCTTTTAGTTCCTTTTCTTGTTATATTTCTCACTCAAATTAGCCCAGAAGGCTCTTCTGACTCG
>RZIO01000002.1:1468674-1496289 GCA_004338095.1 Gloeostereum incarnatum
CGTCCACGACCTCTCTTCTTCGGAGGTTCCGCTTCCACCTCAACGTTAATCATTTCACCATCTTCCTCCTCCCCAGCGCTGCTCTCTTCCTCTTCATCTCCGAAAAATGTGATCTCCCTGATAAATAGGCCCGTCTCTCTCTCGGTTGAAGTCTTAGCGCCCAGTTCTTGACGCCCTGGGCATGGTCGAGATTGAATGATCTTCCTGCGGGTTCTGTCTTTATGGCAACGTTCCGTATCTGATGTCCAGGAGATATCTGCGGCGCAGGGGACTGCGAGACAGACGGCGACGCTACAACATGCGCTTGAGTTTGAGCCGGCGTAGTGACCGAAGATCTCCCATTTGATAAGATAGAACCCATTGGAGGGCTATATGATGTTCCTGGATAGTGCGTGTACATGGCGGGGTTGGCATATGGAACAGCGTGTTGAGGTCGAGGAACTGGCGTGGGTACAGGTTGAGGTGTTGAGGACATCTGCTTGGCTTGCCTAGATGAAGAGACCTGAGCTACATTAATTGAGGTTGAAGAGGGAAGGCTCGGGGCGGGAGGGGCGACTGGTGTAGATGACACTGCTTTCACGGGTGGCTCAGATTTCCGGGGGCTCGAAGCACGAGTGCTTGTCGCCGTTGGAGCAGCCCGTGGAGGAATAGCAGATGGCTCTGGAGGGGAAGCATGAGGGGGCATCTTGATTGTAATCTTGTTGGCTGATGGTGAGGCGTATTGCGAGAGCGTGAAAGGAGGAGGTAGGTCTGCCATCAATTGGCGGAAGTGATCCTGTGGAGACTTATGAGACCTGACGGACAGCGATAGGAAAGAAAGACATGCTCGGAGACTGATGGCATCTTCCCATATAGGAGTATGTTCCTGATTGAAAGTCAAAGCATTGGAGAACACCAATTCGACATCGTCCGCGAAGTCCTGCGCCGAGAGATACTCTTTGCGCTTAACTTGTTTCTGGTAAGAAGCTGAGCAAGGCGAATATGGTCCACTAGACTTTGAAACATACAGAGATATTGTCCAAGCATTGTGGTCGCTTGATTGTCTTGTAGTATATTGGCCAGTCTTTCTTTGAGGGCAATGCCAGAAATTCGGTGCATATTACTCGTCCACTGGAAGAAACATTTTAGAAAACAAGAAAGAGGTCGGAAGGGGGACTGGAATATTTACGAATCATCGGTCAAGTTGATGAGTTTCTGTAGCCGTGACTTCATAAGACGAGTCAGGTTTGGCTTCTTCCTCTCTCCATCCCCTTCCTCCAACGGTACCATCTTGTGATAGGTCTTGTTGACCAGTTTCTGGGAAGATTTTCTTCTAGTCAACAGAACCATAATAATATAATTGAAACTCACCAAGAGGTCCTTTGCATCTCTCCAAATCCCGCTCTCCTTCATGTTATACTGCTTCGCATTCTGGAAACACAACTCGAGGGCATCTCTGACGGCTTCAAGAGACGAATAACCGCCGGATTCGATTTGTTTCTTGATATCATCCAAGGCAATGGGGTGTTTTATTAGCTGGTAATAATCTGGATACTGCCGCTTGGAGGGTTTGCGAAGAAAGTCGATAGAAAGGGAACGGCCTCTGGATAGGAGTCTATATCAGGCTGGTGATGTGAACATACGCTCACTCACTCTTTGTTCACTCCGTCCCTAACCGTCTGCCACAACTTCATGCCTTGCTCTTTCACTTCCTCTGCGTTCACCTCCGCCATATGCTCCGACATTGCCACATCCGATGATGAAGACTCTGCCCGACGCCGTTTCGCTTGCGGCCCGCCCCCTTCTTCAAGTTCTCTCTTTACCATTTCAACAATTCAACGACAATCAGGTTTTTAAGCGAAGCTTTGTCTCCCGATGGACAACAGGATTTGTGGTGTATAATTTGAGCGGGCGGGCGGTTCATCCGTTCTTGTGACCAACCAACGAAGTCACGTGCTCGTAGTAGCGCGCTGTGGATCCCTGACGGTCCACTGAATACCAAGACGCGTCTCTTCTCTATGCATAGTACTCAACGCCTATCTATCTAGTGGCACATCTACTATAGCAATTTCGCAACTCGGAGGTCCCGCATTCTTCGCTTCCCAGAGCGAGAATGATTATTTAAACCGCCATCGAAAGCCCACGAGGCGTCTGGCCAAGGGCGTTTCTCGGTGAACTGCGACCCGCCGCTATCAGGTCGTACTGAATATTTTCGTAAAATCATAGCCCCCCCTGGCTTTTAAAAAGATCAACGGCCTTATACAGTGCCAATTATAAAAATAAGACGTACATGTTCACCCAAATAAGAGGTAGCATCCACAACAAACCCGTCAATCACAATCATGCACCGTCCAGGATGGCCACGAACATGATCTTCTACCTTTTCAATGGTCCAATACTTACCTTCCCACTTATCTTCTTCGTTGGAAGGAGGGACGCCGTGTTGATGCTTGTGCTTCATGTATGACTTTGCCTCTGCCATATCTTCGTCTCGAGCTCTGCGCAAAGCTGTAACGAGCCCGAGCCGGTGTAGGGTGAATATAATCCACTTCGAAGGGTCCCAATCAACCCATGATGGTCCCGAACGAAAGTCGTGAGGGAACGTATGCTAGATAGTGCGATGAGTGAAATCACATTGCGTGCTGGCTCTTGTGTGAACGTCCTACATGCTTTCAACACATGTCAACACACGAGCGGGCGGGGGGAAACAGTGTCAAACATAACGCACAAAGTTATGATTACCCTCTCCACCGGTCAACAGAGCCAAAATCTAAATTGAGATATAAGTGCATGACCATGTGAAGAGACCAATTCTAATGTTTCTACCAAGTTTCCTCTTGACGTATCCTCATCGGAATACGGTTGAAGGCCGTCCCAGTGAGCGAGACTGTAATTATCTGAGAGGGAATACTTCCAGAAGAGAATAGAAACCCACGAGTTGACCAAGAATGTACAATGCCAGACTGAAAAGTACTTATGATGAGAATGATACAAGCAAGAATGGAGACCACTTAGAATTACTGGCAAGACGAGAGACTAATCCTCCCCAAACAAATGCCCCGAGAGGATCGTTCCACAGAAGACCGAGCAGAGGTGGTAAAATGAATCCAAAGAAGAGGGCCAGAGGAACTAACGGGTGATTAGAAGAGTATCATAAAGAAGAACGGTACACTTACCGTAGTGTTTGTGTTGGAAACGGACAACTGTGAATAGAGGTAAACAGAGTGTAATCCGGACTATCGAAAGAGTTTACCGGGATCACTGTCCAAGTCCTCACGGTCTACTAAATCCATCCTTTCATATTGGGGCTTAAAAAAGATCCATCCTACATGAGAATACAATAACCTGAAGCAGTATGTGGTTAGATGGGTGATCCCCAAAGGATGTCTAAAGCTTGGTTTACCCTTTCGTCGCAGCATATCTAATACGCAAATTATTTAAACAAAATGCTTCTTATCTTGAACTTTTAGGGACTCACGGATCGTGAACGACGTCGTCTGTGAATCTCTTCAAATAATAAATAATCAGTGTCCGGATGATTAGGTTTCAGAAGCAGCACACACATGGTGTAGCCGGTGTCGAAGACACCACCACTATCAAGCTTGTTAGTTTCAAACGCAATGCATACTGCTTCTTTTCACTAACTTTAATTGACCCTTGCAATGCTGCTGATCCTAATGCAGCCAGAACAAGCCTGACTCCTAGACTTGCTCGGAAAGCGCGATGCGAATACAACCGATGATATCCCACCGTGATTCTGAGAAACGCGGTATCCTCAGAATCCAAAGCACCCAAAGAAGCGGCGGGTTGATTCTCACCCAAAGTCAGCCAATTGCCAAACGAGAAAAGCAAGGAGCAGGGAACGCCAGGCGACAGAAGAAGGGGGTTTACAATAAGCGCCAAAGACGGCTGCGAGATGCACTGCTATAAAAAAGAAGCCATTACTCCACCAAATCTGGGTCTTCGGAGACGTTTGGATTCATGATGGCGGGGGGATGTAAGGGCGTGTGAACAATGCGGGTTCTGTGCTGGTATGATTATTGAAATACTACGAGCGCTTTGTCACGTAAGCGGGAGGTGGGGGAACCCGGAAGTGTTTATTGCTCCAAGTTCGCGAGCGCGTACACAAGCAATGCTCAGACCTCAAGCTAAATGTGGTGATGGTTCATAAACGGCCAGCTGGGTTTCATGATATGAGAAATGTTTCGGGGACGAGTTCATATGCTAACGTCATCGGCATGATGCTCGATCGAGACCAAAGCAATGAGTCATACATTGATTCCAATCGAGACTTTGTCATTATGGCTTTGGCCATGGCGCTGTACAGAACTCTGCATACAGCGCGTCTACAATCGTTCTCACTTCTCTCACTGACGCAGAATCTGTCTGCCAGATTCCCCAATCACCTAATCCACCGACGCCCATACTAAATCCGTCAGGCCGATGCTGCATGCCTCCATCCACCCATTTCCCTCCGCTCAGATGAATCTCCCTCAATCCAAAAGGAAGGAGAGCCCGGAGAACCGTTGGTGCAGTACTAGCATTAATGCCGGAGCCGGGCATGATCGACAATTTCTGAGTGTCCACAATTCTGCTTAGGTAGTTCAAGCATTCGACTGCCATGGGTCGGGTGTGCCCACTGAAGTCAAAATGAGTGATGAAGTTGCCCAAACATTGTGTCCCCCTTATCTCCATCACCTTGTCAGTACTCGACAGATTCCGTCAAGATTTTTGATCGTTCTAAGGGCTTTCTGGAGGTCAAGGTCGAATTGAAGTACTTGCAAAGAATGGCACCTTCGTCAGGATTTGCGGTCATGTCAAAGGCCCTATGGAAGCAAACTGTATACTTCTATAAGAAACCATGTCTAGAATCGTAATTAGCTCTCTATACCTTCCATGGGAGCTGCGACGGCAAGAACCCTAGGAAGCGAAGTACTGGTAGATAGATTGCCAGCCATGCCAATATGAAATAGAGCACTGCACCTTTGTGCACAAAGAACATCTACACTGCCGTCCAAAGTTAATGCTCCGAACACGATTCCGTTCACGCCAGACGTCTTGAATAGTGCGATGTCTTGTAACATTACGTCAATTTCCTCCTCAGAGTAGTGGAAATCTCCGGTCCTAGGCCTTATCATAACCTAAAAGCAATAAGAAGTAACGACAGGCTATGTAGGTAGCCGAAAATCGATCAGACCATGGTGGATACATGCCGACTGGCAGACTCCTCGAGAGTTTCAAGAACACGTAAGACGAATCCAAAGCTAGGAGTCGTCCCACCGCCAAGGCCAAGATTTCCGCACAATTCGAGTCGATCGGCGCCTCCATCGATGGCTCTAGGTTTTTCTGTTGTCTCAGGAATGCTTTAAAAATGTTATCTTGGAAGACACTCACGCCCGGGCAGATTTCAGAGAGTCCACACAAACCTCGATGGTAACAGTGTTCGGCAGCATGTGGGCCAAGTAGTGCACCCTTAGCTGGTTGAATTCTAGCCGTATAGTGGAACAGACTCAGATGGGTCTTTCCAAGGTCTTTAAGTTAAAGTTTCACGCCTGACGAGAATCATCTCACATCACGTGTAAGTTCTGACGCGATGCTTCTGATGAGCTTGGCCCCCTGTGGCCCCTCAGTCCGACGCATTCAGAGTCGCGTCCCGCGGAAGGACTAGCTCTCGAATGATTCGCACATGAAAGGAAAAAAAGCAACATAATTTGACACCGAATAAACCCTACAAAAACACATACAATACGGACTAGGAAGACGCAAATAATACATACCCACCTTGTCGATGTTAATCCACGACACTTTGGAAAAATCTGGCCTCGTACAATCTCACCCTTTCACGCACACCAGGACACATGGCGAGTCTCACTCGTTCTCCATCCTTGACGATGCCCCGGCCCTTATTTTCCAGCCATTGGGCAAACCCCGTAAAGACTGAAGCGTCAGCATCGCTCGAAGGAACTCCAAAGGCTGTCCCATCTCTGAATCCTTTCGCCAGCTTGTCGCGTTGGAAGGACCACTTCAACTTCCGCATGACGGGCAGCAAAGTGCGCGACACAGACAGAGAAGACGACTCTTCATCGGGAAGGACATGGCTCTGATGAAGTGATTTAAGAGGCGCGCTATCAGGTGCAGACAGGCGGCGCAGCAGACAGTTAGAAAGAATACGCCCCGCGTGTCTTCTCTGGAGGCGAAGGCCTGCTTCGTATTGCATAACGGACTAACAGGAAGCGTCAGCACCGTAACTACACTCGCATCTCTATATTACTCACTCGTTGGGTTGAGAAATAGGTTCCCATCCTCCACCGTCTCTCGATCCCAAGCCCTCTCATGATGTGTCTCTGCACAAGATCTCCAACTGTTGGCCTTAGAGCTATTCCCTCTGGGCCAAGAGCGAATAGAGAGTGCTGCAGCCTCGACGGCGTAATGATACGAAGCCTGTTCTGATGTAGGATGTGGTCGGAGGCAAGTCTTGCAAATAAATGAGAGACATGTGCTATAGACGACAGGTCGGGTATATCAAGGTAAGAGACTGCGCATGGGGAACATTGTCAGTTCTTTGAAAGAGTCAAGAGCAAATGATCGCTTGCATATGTTGAGTAGAACTTCATGTGGTACATCAGTAATTTGAGGATGCTCGAAGCTCATAGTGGTACCAGATGAAGGACGAGAACGGAAGGTTGCTGCCTTCAACTGTCACGCGATCACGCAATCACGCTCTAATATGTCAACGACAGTATGCACTTCAAGGGCCAGGCAAAATAGTCAAGAAATATTGTTGCGTAAACTCGTAGGACAATATACAAGGCATTAACATAGGAATAGCGTAGATATCGTTGTCCTCCCGAGTTTACCAATGCACTGCGCTATGGCACCATATATGTGGCATGACACGGCCTGGCGTAACCCTTCAGACAGGTAACGGCAGCTAGGCAAAGTCGCCAAGATAGATATGGTATCTGCCCAAGAAGATACTCGTCGTGAACCATCGTGTTAGATGTTTTACACATGGCGAGTCGTAGACGGCGCGGATCAACCAGGCTCACCTCTCAACAGGCAAAGAAAGCAGTTGGAGGTTGCTCAAGAAGGCCTTGACGTTCCTCCAGTATCCGTCTTGAGCCCAAGTGTCTGCTACAGGGAAGGAAAAGCTCAGCGCCACCGCAGGCTTTCTAGAGAGAAACTAACTTGTAACATACCATGGCTCCCATAAGGAAAGACAGTGAAGCGGTCATCATCGTACTCCTCATCTACGACAAGAACGTCAGCTTCCTCTCCACCCGAAGAGCGGGCGTTGGCGCTTTGGATAGGTCCGTCTTTGCCGCGCTCTCTGGCAATTCGCCACAGCCTTGACATGTGTTTTGGAGGAACAACTTCGTCAAGAGCGCCAGATATCATCAGTATTGGTACAGAACGAGGAATCAACGAGATCTTTCCGGCGGAATTCCATTTTTGATGAATGAACCAAGTGAAGTGGTGTATGAATGGTATGTCGCGAGCAACTTCTGGAATGGAAGTGAACGTGTTTTCCACGATGAGCGCAGAAATCTAGGGCAGTAGTAAGTAAAAGACGACAAGGAGGGGGTACAAGTACACACCTTGGTAGGATTTCGACTTGCAAGGTCGATTGCTACCGCGCCTCCAAGTGAATGTCCGTGGAGAACCTAAGACTCTACGAGGTAAGCGCTCTGATCGAGGACGTCACATTGTCAGAAAAAGCGCACAATACGTGTCCGGGACAATCTAGGATGTGATAAGATATAATCTAAAGCAGCTTGGGCGTCTTTCCGAAGGCCTGAAGATGATGTACCAAGTTGAGGGGGGAGAGCCTCGACAGAGCCCGGACTCACCCTTTTCTGAAGGTTTACCTTGAGACTGACCATAACTATAGAGCGAAATGTAAGAAAAACTAATGTGGGAGGAGTCAGGACGTACCCTCTGTAGGAAACCATCAAGGCATTGCACCCCATCTTAGTGAACGCGACGCCACACGGTACATGGTGCCATACATGACATCCATTTCCATGAAATATTATGGCAGTCGTACGCGCAGAAGACCTTCGTCGCGCAGGCAGATACAGACATCGAAGCTGCACGCCATCCGATGTTATCAACTCTACCTGTTGTGTATCATCCGGTGCGAGGAATGAGTAGTCTGTGAGCCCGAAGTGAGAAACCTAAGTCTAGAGAGGTGAAAAAAGACGCACCAAAGCCCTTATTTTCCTGAAACGCACCAGGGTAGACACACATAATTTGACCGTATTTGAGGAACTAACATGGGGTATTTACAAGAAATCTAGAGAATACATCGAGCTGAGACGCACCTTTCCTACGACCTTGGAGAGAGTGAGCGGCATCCCTCAAGACCGTCCGGAGCTGTGGGGGTGCCCTTGTGGAATAAAACAAGAGTGGCGGCTGAAGGACATATTACGACATGTTTGATCGCGACCATTCGGTGTAAGTAACAACTAACTACTTCCGGGATGATCGATCCACGCCTCATCGACCGTGGCCACGAGCTCCGATTCAGGCAAGTACAAAATCTATTTCACCGAAGGTCATAGTATAGGACAACTTGAACCGACACAATCATGTAAAGACAGAACTGATGTTACAAACAGACGAACCGGCCTCAGGGACGGCTGCAATGAAACACAAAAAAAGAACCGTGGTAAACTGGGATGCAGTTAGTGGTACAAGAAAACAAGGTTCGAAAACAATGCGGCGGGACAACGTGCTGATGAGAGGGTATATCTACCTAGGTGGCGAAAGCGAGACAGAGAGATTCTGGAAAAACAAGAAAGAACGATCTATGCTGTGGCCTTTTTACTCAAGGGAGATGAATAAGTGAACGAAAAATCCAATGGAAAAAGAAGACCACACAACGACCGCTCTACATCGTTGCCGTAGTCTTCTGGACATCCACCCTAATACCGTTCACGCACTTGGTATTCTCGAGGCTTGGAGCCCTTTTAGGCTTGAACCCCATCTCCAAAGCCCGGAACCCATGGCTCGGAATGGGGAGTCGGCAGCTAGTAGAGTGAGTCGTTTGGCTTTCCTCGTCTCCCGAGCGGTCATCAGCCAAAGGCTCGCCGTCACGCCCTCCAACCGCAGCGCTGAGTCCTCCCAATTCCATTCCCAAACCAAGGCGAATAGCGTCCATCTTATCCATCTCGGTGATGTCATGATCGAGACTCGCATCGGGCGGAATACTGCCGAGAGTACTGAGCACGATGTTGGAATCTGTCCCACCAGGATGACGTGACCCATATCCACCGTAGTATCCCGGAGATTTGGAACGATGATTGGGAGGAGTGAACGGCGAGCATTGATGAGTAACACTCTTCGCAGTGAAAGGGGCTATCACGCCTTCTGAGTGGGACACCGTTTCAGATCCACGTTCGCGAAGATCGAGGATCTTTTGTGGACATGAATGAGTATTCGATAATAGCTAGTAGATAAAAAGGAGCATACAAGGCGGCAGGCGAGGACAGGGCCCATCATCACACTCAACGGGATGTTGATGGCAGAGATAGTTTGGCGGGGTCTGAATACAGGTCATGAGCGTACAAAGTAATTCGAACTTTAGAAATAACTGACTGGAGATAGAAGATTCCGTTCACCAAGTTGGCAATTGAGATAAGGATATAGTAAAAGACACCTGGACGTCATTAGGAATATACAAGAGGCATCGGCACAAGGAAATATACCTTCGCGGATGAACGTCTGGATCAGTGCACTGCTAGGGCCGCCGTTCCGTCTTCGAATTGTGATCGCCTTCACGACGGTCATGAATGTGACGACAGTGTCGAAAAGAAGGGGTGCGATCTAGACAGACAGCTGAGTTTTACCAGACATAAGCAGCAGCATGCTCTAAAACCTACAAAGAATCCTTAAAAAATAAAATTAGGACAGAAAGATGCGGACGAAATGCATGAGATGCAAACCTAGCAAATGAGCCGAGTGCGGAACGGACATCGGAAAGCAGGGGCCCTCTGTCTGTGCGAAAGTCAGTGGTAGCACCAACATTCACGCGATAGAAGACTTACCATCGGAGGTATGAACGGGAGAACTGCATGTCGGGAAGATGGATTAAAAAGATGAGAGGTACGCACACCAGGAAGACTCACGAAGCATCTGGGTGGTATCGACGTACAACTGATACGCGACAACACCACTGAGCGCACTTATGAGGAACCACAGGATGTAGATGTTGCGATTGAAGAAAGCGTATGTCCGAATGAGAAGGACAGCTGGATATATGCACCCTTGTGAGCAATAGACGAAGTCAAGAAAAAGAGTAAACAGACATTCTGAGCCTACTTGATTCCACATGGCTAGAGCGACGGGTATCTAAAAGGATACACGTGAGACCGCGCAGGGAAGTCGCGCGGAAGTTCCTACCTTGAAGATACGTTCACAAGTCTCCAGGGAGTGGCTCTTCACAAAACAGTAGAGCAGGTAAGGAACGACGGCGATGACCCAATAACTACCAATGGTTGGTGGATGGAAGCAGACAGGATTACACGTCGAGGACATACCGACAGAAAAGATAGGCAACTTTGACCGGAGTCCAGTGAGTCTTCCAAATCTGTGCGAGAGATGATGAGCGGTGGGAGAGAGTTAAAAATGTTGAGAGACGTACGAAACGGTATTCTCGAGAAAGACTAATGAGCCAGTCCCAGAGTACGACGGCATCTGAACGGTTAGACGACGCGTTCAGTTAGAATGTCCGAAAGAAAGAAAAACATTAATAGCGTACACATTGCTAGAAAACGAGAGTCAGGAGAAGAATGAAAGTGGGATAAAAAAGAAAAGAAAGGTACCACAGAAATAGACCTGAGTGACATAGATGAAATATGCGGCTGTTTCAGGAGAATCACCCATAGTAGAGGACAGCTGAGGGCGATTTCCTCAGAGAGATGGTGGTAGAAGGAAAGAGAAAGAGAGAGTCACGCCGGGCTGAAAGAGCAAAGTTTGAGGAGAAAGAAGCACGGCCAGTTTGAGTCTGTTGCGCCAGTCAAGAGCCGAATCCCGATCCTTTGACGTTGCCAATGTATAGATGCACGTAAATTTAACTATTACTTGCCCTTCTTCCGAGGAGAAAAGAACGCATAGTCCGGAAATGGCGCAAGATCAAGCGTGGCGCACATTATAGTTGTCGATAATAGCTAGATTTGTTAGCAGCAGTTTGTTAGAATGTACTTGCTAATAGTATAATAGCAATAGCTCGACTGGCGTTCCTCAAGGCCCGTGCCCGGTATGGCCTACTGGCAGTAGAGGTAGTATACGTAGTGGCTGAAAAAATGGATACGCTTGGCATCCGATCCGACTCCACGTGGCACATTCTCTTCCCCGAAATAGCCAACTACCATGTCCTCGACCCAAAGCATACGTTTCCGTCGACCACTCTCTCAGAAAAAGCCAGAGGAAATCCAAAAGAAGCCCCAAAGGCACACTGGCATTCTCCAAGACCAGCTTCGTCGGTTTGTTACGCAAAGAAGTTTAATCGTAATAGACAGCTCTGACACTTTCTCTAGCAATGCTCCCCCGCCATGGAGTCCAAGTTTCAGTGTCGCTCTCCGCATCGTCGTATTTGTCAGAGCATTGACCGCTATGTACTCAAATATCGATGACTGCGACGAGGGTACGCGTCCCCCATGAACCGTTCCGACTCTTTACCGATCATTTCTACCAGTCTTCAACTTCTGGGAACCCTTGCATTTCTTTCAGCATGCTTACGGTTTCCAGACATGGGAGACTTCCCCTGAATACGCTATAAGGAGCTGGGCATACATACTCCTCCATTTTCCCGTATCCCAACTGACCACTCGCATCTCTGGACCCAACCAAAAGGTGTGTTCACATATACTCAAAGCATCACAATGACATTGACGGGTTTGTATCAGAGGGCTGCATTCTTCGCTGTTCGAATGGCCTTGGCTGCCCTGAGCTCGTTCGCCGAAGTCACTCTTTACCGAAGCGTGTACACTATGGTGAACGAAAGAGTCGGGCGGTATCTCTTTTTCATGCTTACATTTAGTGCTGGAATGTGGAATGCCTCAGCTGGTATGCACCTGTTCTCTGATTGCTAGTAGGCTTTGTTGTGACCGTCTTTCCAGCTTTCCTCCCCTCTTCCTTCGCAATGTACACGACAATGTTTGCTTTTGCAGCATCTGTGGCGCCTGCCAGTCTTCAGCGTAACCGCAAAACGCTCGTTGCCACTTTGATGTTCGCTACCGGAGCAATCGTTGGATGGCCGTTCGCCCTCGCTTTAGCTATTCCATTTGTACTTGAGGAACTATTTTTTATAAGCGGTGACCGAGTGCCACCTTCTTCACGCAACTCCTGGTTCATTGCTCGGTGCGGCCGTCTGATACACTCCGGGGCCTTAGCCTCATTGATCTTTGTCCGTGGTTCTATTGCATTTCCCCTCAGAGAATCTGACTGTCCCAATAACAGATACCTATCATCGCTATTGACAGCGTTGCTTACGGAAGGCTCACAATTGTCCCCTGGAATATCGTCCGCTACAATGTCTTCTCCGATCGTGGTCCCAATCTCTATGGAACAGAACCATGGAATTACTATATTCTCAATCTTCTCTTGAATTTCAACGTTCTTGTCCCCTTCGCATTCTTCTCACTGCCTGCTTTGGGTGTGACGTATCTCGTCGACAGGAAACGTCTAGGTCTCACCAGGCCATCCGCAGAAGAGAGCTCTCCTTTCACGATCCTTGCACTCAAACTGGCGCCATTCTATCTCTGGCTTCTTATCCTGACTCTGCAAGAACACAAGGAGGAAAGGTTCATGTTCCCTGCTTATGGATTATTGTGTTTCAATGCTGCCGTCACGATATACCTCGCTCGGGGCTGGATGGAAGTGGCATTCATCTCCATCACAAAGTCTCCATACCGAGTTTGTAGCATCTCTTATCGCACCTCTACTTGTTTGCTAAAATATGCCTCTCTAGGGCTCGAAATCTTCCCTTTTCAGCAGTTTTACATCTTCCGTCGTTTTGTTTTCCATGCTCTTGTCGGCATCGCGGATATTTGCGAACTGGTATTACTACCACGCTCCGCTGGGTATCATGTTCAACTTCGAATATACCGAGCTCCCTCTTCTCCTGAACAAGACCAGCCTCCTTCCCATCCCTCTACCAGCGCCTGACGCTGAAATGACGTATTACGAACAGCGCCAGCAAGAACAAACCGTCATCGACCTGACGCCGATCAAGGAGTTAAATCTTACTTTATGCTTCGGCAAGGAATGGCATCGTTTCCCTGGTCACTTCTTCGTCCCAAACGGTATCCGGGTTGAGTTTATTAAAAGTGACTTCGCTGGTCTGCTTCCTGGGCACTTCGGAGAGGGTGGTAATCGGCGGGCTGAGGAGACAAACCTTATGAAGCTTAGTTCGTGGTGGCCGAGACCTGAAACGAGGTATGTCCCCAAGGGATACAACGACCTGAATTTGGAGGAGCTCTCTCACTATGTAAGCATCTCCTTACTTCTTTAGCAAGCTAACTGTATTTGTAGGTCCCTGTCTCCCAATGTGATTACATGGTCGACCTGGACTTCCCGGATAACCCGTCAGTATCCGCCCTTGAACCTCGTTATGCTGTTGATGTGAAGACATGGGAGCGGATCGATTGCTTACCCTTCCTTGATGCACACCACTCGCCTTTACTCAGCAGAGCGCTCTGGTTCCCTGGCCAGACCTGGAGCAGTATTAACTCATGGGGAGACTATTGTCTTCTCAAGAACACGAAACTTGTGGATGGAAAGGTAAAGGCGCTAAAATACCAAGTGTAAGGCGTCTTGAAGGTCAAAAAAGTTGCATGTACAAGCTGTCGTAATTATCGCTATAATATCACCATTACATAGATATCTTGCAAGGATGGCCTGAGATGTCGAATGAGATACTTGATCAGCAAGGAATACTTATGGTGTAGTTTTTGGAGAAGGGTACACATTAAACTGTTTTCCAGGGATGTGACTGACACGTTCGTCAGCAAATCGATCGAACGCCACATAGGTAGAGTGGCGGCTCACAAGGTTTCGGGTATCAAGACGGCATGCGCAACCATGGACCGTTTTTTCCTGCTTCATCTTCTTTGTCCGGGCTTCACTCATCCTCCAACGAAGAGTAGGCATGTTGACAAGCTCTTGAGAAGTAAGCACATAAAGATTTCCGGGTAGCGGTGTCTTCCTCCCTTCGAATATCTCTGGAAGCGCATCGACCACCTGTGTGGCTGACATGTTCTGGACGCCAGAAGGCTGATAGAACAGGAAAAAGACATTGAGGTCTCCATCAGGATATCCGCTGAACATAGTTTCCCATCCCAAGCATCGAGCATCTCGCTTGGGCCTCAAATACACCAATCTCCTCGTGAGCCCTAGCAAAGTCTGGGGGCAACGAGATTCCGAAGGGGAACCCGGATCGCGAAGTAGCCAAAACGTTCTCCGTTTCAACCAGCCAAGGATCGGCGCGCACTGTTCGCCTCGCCACCCTCCGGAACTGATCCGATAGGGAGTTGACCTGTGTAAGGTTCAACATTAGTCGTGAGTCTCCCGGAAAGTAGTTCCTGAAGGAGGTCTCCGACCCAATGGGCCGGAAATCCGACTTCGCGAACGTAGATCAGTACCGCGAAAAAGGCTACCAGGGTATTAGGCATTCTAACACGTTGAGGTATACGTCCCGAAGAGCCGGGTATCACGGTGTAAACGAAGAGACGAGTGATCCATATTTCTAGTTCTTCTCTGGTGGCGAGCTCAGACAGCGGGCGAGGGAACTCTTTCCTCCCTAAAATCATGGCGCCGTGGATGGCTTCCCTACCAATCACCCGGCAACCGAGATAAAGAGGAATGTCGTCCGTGCGGAGGAGGGTATAGCTATCGCAGAGTATCAAGCAATGCTGGTAACTGAGACATAGGTAGACTTACGTGTGAAATAGCTCTTCGTCACTTTGCCATGTTCCTGCATTGAGGAGGCAAATGGCTGCCACTACCGAGCCTTTCCAAGGCTGTAGTGCAGGGAGACCCAAGACAATCATGTTAAGGACCCCATGTGTATAATCCCTTTTTCAACTCAGTTGATGTTATCAAGATAAAATAGATGCCACAGGAATAACATACGGAACATTGCTCAAATATGCTCTGCTGAATATCCTAGGGAATTCGGAGGGCCGTGAAATGTCTCCGTTGAGCCGCATTTTCGCAAGTTGCTGAGTCAACTCCCCTGGCAATAGCTTCAAAGTGATGACATCTTTAAGTCATTGGACCGCTTCAGCGACGGCTTCAAAGAAGATCGCCCTGTGTTTGAAGCTGGGGGAATCTTTCGCTTTGCATTTGTCCTTGCTGGAGAGATTGAAACGTCGATTAAAGGTGGCGATTCGGGATGGGGTCGCTATCGCATCCAGGCCAACTTCTGAGTATGGCTTCTGGACACTTGCATCCTGAAGAAGAGACTGTTAAGCCGGCATTATATCGGTGACTAGCCACTCACGTAGTGTCCAATTCGGAGCCCAAGTTTCTTGAATATGAGTTAAGACCTGTGTCGAATAGACCATCAACAGCAGCACAAAATGTGAGAGGATGATATTCACCTGCTTGAGCTTCCAATCAGTCAAGCCACCACTCATCATGCCCTTAGACCCGTCAAATCCGGGATGACGAGCCCAGAGCAAAAACACTTTTGTCTGATCATGCCACTCCTTTTCCACCTCTGATTCAGAGTGATCTCTAGGGCCTTCTCAATGATCGCTTCACGCTGCGCTTCATACGCCCTTTTCTCTTGAGCAGTGGCATTGTTCCGGGGGGGGGGGGGGGGCGAAAGGCTGAACATGGATGGGTTCGAGTCTGTGTAACTTCATCCCGCTTCTTCTTCTTCTCCTTATCGATGAACTGTTTCCAGGATGAAGAGATGCCGCCATTTAACTCAAGACCCTGCATAAAGTCTGTGTACGACATTGGCTGCTGAGCGTCCATTAATCCTCGAATGTCTCTCTCCTTTCGCACGCCAGACTTCCAAAAGTCCAGAGCATGAAGTATGTCTGGCCTCAGAGTTGACGTGAATCCAAGGGGGTAACACGGGTGTGCGACTTCTGAGTCGTGTCTTTAAGGATTCCATGACCGACATAAGCCTATCGAACAGAAATTGTTAGGAAATAAAAGTGAAAGTGCCGCAATTATGACAGGCACACTTTGCATCGCAATAATCAGGCATTGCCAATCCCGTGAACGTATAGACAAGTGTGCACATGAGTTCCATACGAGCGGTGTTGACAGAGTCAGGCAGTTTTGAGAGATCATCAATGAGTAGTAGAATGGTCAGGTCTCGAGCTAGAACACCAGGATGGATATCCAACATGGTGATATGAAGTCCGGAGCTTTTTCGGCGAGTCGCAGGCAGCTTCAAAAAGCCACGATGAGCACCAATCAAAGAGCCATATACATGACGCGCTGTTCAAATGCGATGCGAGCGGCGCCCAGAGAGAGACGGCAACATACCCTCTCCCACACCACCGATCAACAAAGAGAGTTTTCGAATCTGCTGATCTGACAGGTCAGATAGCTTCAGAGGATAGACGTCTTTTTTGTTGGGTCCCCAATCGTCCATGACAGACATTATATCATCGTGCTCGAACTAGAGAAGTATATCAGCCAGTATTAAATCGCAAAAGAATATGGATACGTTATATAATTCCCGGAAATTGAACCTGGAGCCAAATGTTACCTTCAATAGAGAAGAAACAACTTGTTACACGTACGGCGCCCTCCGCAATAGTGTAAGCTGAGCAAGACGGTTTCGCGCATCTGAGCTATCATCGTCCTCCTGTTTTTCAATCTCCCTCCAGTCACTCCACAAAATTCGAATGTCTTGAGCTCCTTTGACGTCGTCCGAGAGCATCACTACAGCCAACTCCAGCTCATCTATGGCAACCCCATTCTTTGAGAGCACGTTTTGGGGCAGGTGTCCGTCCCCGTGTGCATGAAAAATACTTTTTACGAGTCTGTTGGATAGCCTGAGGGCGAAGTTATAGTTTCCTTCAGGGCCTATGAGTTCCCATGACTGTACGATTGCTTCGATGCATTCAGAATAACGGCTGGCTTCGTACAACGCGGCGCTGAGATTGGAAGGAAACACCGGATCGTTTGGTAGGAGCTTAGTTGTCTAGAAGATCACTAGATGTCAGCTATTTCGAGGAAAGAAAGACTATGATAATTACAATGGTTTCTCTTAAGGATTCTCACCTTTGAGTAACAATCGCATGCCCTACATTCATGAGTCAAAGAAAAGAACAAGAGCTCACTCAGTCCATTTTCCCTGCTTGAAATACTGATTTCCCTTTTCTTTCAGAGACGCTGCCTTGAGTGTTACACCGTCCATGATGATGGAAGTTCAAACTTCAGATCAGGAATTTGCTAGTGGACGCGATCGTGTTGTTTACAGGGTACAAATACATACAGTATGACTCATATCCATCTTCCGACCAATCACAATCCTCCTTGGGCAAGAATATTCTTCTCGGGCTCACCAACACCCTCAGTCTTCCGCCAACGAGGGTTTGAGAACCTCCCATTAAAATCTAGCCTTAGCATCAATCTCTCCACGTGCCTCCTCACATCCGTGACTATACCATCGGGGCCACCTTTCACGCTTACGCGAGAGGCGTTGAAAGTCGTGTAGTTCGCCATGCTAGCATTCACGAACGCCGACTTCGTACCATCTGCTGCAGTAGCCTGTTGTGGGGAAGTTGACAGAGACAGCTGCTTATAAAATGAATCGAGATACCCGTGTAGAGCCTAAGAAAGTTCATTAGAACGATGGCCATTAACGGATCCCTAGATTTCCGACCTACCTCATTGATTTCGAGCACGGTCGTCCTTCTCTCCCTTACGAGAGCTCCGATCTCATCTGCACCCCCGTTTAGACTCCCTTCGAAAAGAAGCGCAGGCAAAACATCCCCACCCCAGCGCTCTACCTGGGCCACAAACCGCTCACAAACCTCAAATACTGAACTTAGTATAGACGTCACACTCGGATTGGTGAGCAAACATCCTGTGAGCAATCGATCCAAATAGCTCGTATGGATGGTGCGTAAAGTTGTGAAATCTAATGAAGAAGAGGAGGACGCGGTCGACGCCATACTCCCTGATGCAGTCATACCTCCGCCTAAAGATTTTATGCTGCCTGAAGAGGGAAAAGCTTTCGAGCCTGTCTCTTTTCCCAAGAGAAGTTTTCCCAACCTTCCGAACTCGACGTCGACCACGTCAATCATCATATAACCAAGAAGAGTATCGAGGAACCATCCCATGTCTCTGACGACACCCCACCCACATCTCAAAAGCTGTTTCCGCGCAACGAGATCTTCGGTCGTGCCTCCTTCTCCAAGCCCCGTCCATCTCCTCCTGGCACGCTGCGCGTTGGAAAGGGATGTCCAGCACGTGTGAATACGTGTGTGAGTCTTTCTAAGAGCAGATAGATAGGAGAATAGGGTTCCGTATGATCCAAGGTCCTCCTCGTGTAGAAAGAGATCGAGGGGCCAAGAGACGGTGTAGTCCAAGGTAAGTGGTGTTCCCAGAAGATGGGCATTAAAAAGACCCGGATCGATGCTTCCCGCCGGCAAACTCGCGGATGTAGGGGAAACGAGTTGTGGAAGAGTGCCTGCAGTACCGAGAGAAGGGAGAAGTGGTCGAAGTGGACCGGACGGTAATGTGAACCGCAGACGAGTGAGAGAGGGGTCGAGCTGAGCTGTTGTACCAAGGGAAGCACGGAGAAGGGCGAGGTTTAAGTCTTGCTCTCGAATCATGGAAGACTGTCCGGGACGAAGAGTCAGGCGAGACTGTTTGAGACGTTCAATTTCTCTGATCAGAGAAAGGCAGAATTCTCCGTTTCGAAGCAGGAAATAATTGGCTCTGGAAGAAAATCAGGACATGTGAAGCGTAACGATCGGGAGACGCACAAGGATTCTACAGCATCTTCGACATCCTTCTTCGTCAGAACATTCAGCCACAGCCATTCACTGACGTTCTCTCGAACCTGAGAGATGACACGGTCGAATTCGTGAGCGTCATCAGGCAAGACAGTCTCGAGAAGAATGGTGTGCTCTTGCGCCAAACTTCTTGGAAGCTGCTTCTGCCATTTGGCTGCTTTGACCGTGCCGATGGCTCTCCCAACATATGAGATCGAGCGGCTACTCTCTTGTGATACGCAAGACGGCACGGCATCCTCCAAAAGGACGTAATCTTGCGATGCCAAGGGATCGTTGGAAGATAAGGATCCATGTACGACCAGTGCAATCAGCTGTGTCCGCCAGACGCGTTGAACAGCCTGCGAGAGCCGGGAGAAAATATCTGCTATTCTATATACGCCCGTATGGGAGCGTAAGAGGAGCATGTCAATAAGAGGGCCAGGCATCCATTCCTTTTGTGACTCTACATGGTCCATAAGCGACATTAAGGAAGCCAAAGGGGCATCCCAGTCTGCAAAGACCGCTCTTACTGAAGACAAGGGAACAAACGAGCCACTTGCGACTAAATTTGCATCACGTTTGAGTACTTTGGCTTCAGTATCGACGACTAGGGTATCGTATTCATCTTTGAGGATGCGGCTGAGTGTGGATGCCAGCGCACAGACGTATCGAGACTTTGAGCGGGATAAACGTGTACAGGACTCTTTGATCGATCTGTAGCGTAGAGCAATGAGGCCCAGGGACTCTAAGCACTGTTGTTCGCCAGGATGCAGGAGAGGTGCGAAGGCGGAGTGAACATGATGGTCAGTGGGAAAAAGAGAAGAACGATGTCCAGCTAAGACGAGGAGTACTTCTGTAATCACTGGTGAGGTCAGGCCAATTTGATGCAGCGCAATTAACGCGACTTACTGTGGTGGTTGTAAGGAAAGACGCGCTTGTCACATCCCGTCACGGCTCGGGGCTGTGCCAAAAGTAGGCGATCAGGCGGTGGCGGGGCTGGCGAGTGCTACTTATGATGACTGCTGCTTCTCTACGCGGCGACTTGGAAGATGCCTTCGCGGACGGCGACGACAACGATGTTGTTTTTGATTTCTCGCCGTCCGCTATACGGCAGGAATTAACCAGGAATATGTCCGATGGGCCTCCTGTAAATACCACCGACGGTGGCCGGGACTTTGATCCTGGCCTGAATGCTTCTGTTTCCACTCTAGACATGAACGGAGACAGACTGCTCTCACCTTCTACCTCTACCTCCAAGTCAGACATACCGGAGGACTCTGAGGGACTTTCCTCTCACTTCACTCAGATATCTCTCTCATCCTCACATTCTGGTCCTGATCTTTCAGCTGAGCGCGACCTTCGTCCGCCTTCCCCGACGGAAGCCCAAGAAATCGCTGTGGCGCCACCAAACTCGGTAGAGGATCAGATTTCATACCCAATAGTTGTCATAGATGCCTCCAAACCACCTTCACATCGTGTCACGGTCTCCGCAGAGTCTAATCTGAGTGCTGCCGCTGCTACCGATCCGTCACCATCTCACTCTCGTACACCATCCATGCAATCTGATGCTCGTGCGTCCCATTTTCCTTCGTCTTCTCGCCTGTCTCCCGAACGTCCGGACGCATCGTCATCAGACGCGGCCTCACTTGCCGCAGCTTCCCTAGCCTCTACATCCGCACCGTCCCCCGGTCTCATAGAAATACCCCGGAAGGCTGGCCACAGAGCTACACGATCTACAGGCCCGAGTGCCCTAGAAAAATACAGAAGCAAGACCAGACCATCCTTCCTGCCTCCAAAAAGCCGAGAAGAGGATGACAAGCATATGGCTGATTGGGAGTCCATGATGAAGCAGAGCCGTCTAATGGGTCTGTACCGCTAATGGTTCCTTGTCCGTCGGTCTGATGAGGATTATTCTTGCAGCGGAGAAACGCCAAAAAGCTTTACAAGAGCGGCGCCTCATTCGAGAACAGAAGATCGACGCCAATATCCATGTATGGGAGAAAGAGATCATCCCGGACTGGAAGATCGTGTTCAAAAACTCCCAACTTCGTAAGCTCTGGTGGAAAGGTATCCCGACAAAGCTTCGCGCGACAATGTGGGAGCGTGCAGTAGGCAACGCACTTGCCTTGAGTAAAGGTACGATAACTCCACATTAGCAAACCAAGTGACAGACCGACCTGACATGATGATCTTTGGTACAACACTTTAGATAACTATCGGACTTGTTCAACCCGCGCCAGGCGCGCCCTTACTGCCGGGACATTCCCATCCGCCACACTAGAGATCATGGACGAGGACATCGCATCCACATTACCATCACTCCATATATTTCACCGCGAAACAGGCCCAATGTACCAGGACCTCAAGGATATGCTCTGCGCGTGGGTGGTCTCCCGGAGTGACGAGGGGCTCGGGTACACCTTTGGAGCAGCTAAGATTGCCGCGATGTTACTATTGAACATGCCTGTCCAACAGGCGTTCGTGGTGATGCGCAATCTCTTGGAGCGGCACTGTATGCGTAGTTTCTTCGGAGGAGACGGAGCGAAAGATGATGTAGGTTTCCACATTCCTCTGACCGCCCCAGCAGGCTAACGCAGCAACCCCAGGTTGAAGCTTATTATAGGTACCATCTCCCCCGCCATTGATCACGCCTTTCTTACCTGCTTCTTACCAGAATCTTCGATACCTTATTAGCTGACGGCATGCCTAAAAGTAAGCTTCATCATGTCGTCTCAAACCATTTAATTATTGTCCGTTAGTCTACTTTAATTTCAAACAACATCAAGTCTCACCCTCGTCCTACCTCCGCGAATGGCTAATACCGCTTTTTCTGGACCATCTCCCCTTCGAGGCTTGTGCGAGAATATGGGATGTCATCCTTCTTGAAGGCGACTCTTTCCTTTACCGCGCCGCCCTCGGCATCCTCGCTGTGCTCGAGCCAAGGTTGTTCTTTCCCGACCGAAAGGAGCTTTTTGAGCTTCTCAGGTAGATAGATACCTTCTCTATTGTAACCGTCCTGAAATCAGTCTAAACTTTGTTCTTTTAGAGGTGAAAATAAGGCCGCTATTGATGTGGCACGCCGAGAAGGCCGCTCGCTGGATGGGGGAAAGTACGAGATCTACGGGGTCGACGAAGAGACACTGTGGGACCGAATCGATGGTATGGAAGATTGGTGGAAAGAGAGCACATGGACTCGACTCATCCAGCGGGAATTACCAGATTTGTAGTTATATATCACATAACACGAACCAGACGTACTTGGATGTGTAACCCGTGGCCGTTTGAACTTACGTCGGACACATACAGCAAAAGACGTCATATGTAGATGCAAGCTCAATCCCACGACAGTCTTCATTTCTGTCTTCCTTTCTATTCAATATGCTACTTATCCCTTTTACTTTCCCTCTAAACCTGGGCGGACGAGATGTAGAACCACTTCGAGACTACAGAAGGAAAAGTGAGTAACTGCGATTAGTCCACTAGAAAAGAAGACAGATACCAGAGGGTTCGATGGGGCCAGGCGCCTTCCGCGAGTCGGGCGGAATGCTGGTGTAGGCTGGATCATCCCTCCTGACGAAGCCAGGGGAGTTCTGGATGGTGATGTTGCGGCTAGGGCCAGGTATGGGCAGACAGACAGGATAAAGTAGGATAGCACACGTACATGGAGAGGTCATACGAGGGGGTCTTAGCGGGAGTCTCCCCAGTGATCAAACGACGCCAAGCCTCATGGCACTCGTGGATGATCTCGGTGGCGTACCTCTTGTTCTTGGCCTCGCCAGAGAACGCAAAGGTGTTCTCAGGTTTTCCGTCGGGGATTTTGTAGATTCTGTACACAGATGGCAACGATAAAAACAGCATCTCACAAGATCAGCATCGAGGCGCACCTGAACCACTCATTAGTAGCCCTGATCAGACCAGGCTGATGCCTCTCAACGTCTTCGATATCGTTGATCTTGGCCGCGAGGGGGTCCTGGACGTCGATAACGATGACTTTCCAGTCGGTCTCCCCCTCGTCAAGAAGGGCCATGATCCCGAGAACCTTGACCTGCTTGACCTGGCCGACATATCCGACCTGCTCGCCGATCTCGCAGACATCGAGAGGATCGTTGTCGCCCTTTGCCTTGGTCTCGGCGTGTGACTGAGAAGGGTCTTCCCAGGTCTAAATACAGCCGTTAATCGTCAAAATCACAGGAAATTTTTCAAGGAACAGGGATGGATACCTGAGGGAATGCGCCGTAGTTCCAGATGTATCCGTGGTGGGGGAAACAGTTCCGGACGTAACGCAGCTTTCCCTTCTTGATATCCTGCTTGATGGGATTGAAGGGCTCCTCCTTGGAGATCTCCATCTTTGCGTTGGTCCAACGGGGAACCTCAACAATCATGTTCAAGATTCCATTGTTCTGGTCGGCGAAGAGGGGGATATCGTGGAAGGGAGAGACCACGGAACCATTCTGCTCGATGAAGACACGGTGCTCTGTGCGATGCGTTAGGTATTTTCGTCAGGAGGTTACAATGTGCCAACGGATGTACCCAAAGTATTGGCAGCACCGATGAGACGAGGAGTGTATTCTGTGTAGTAATTTGAGCAATGATACTATAATGTTCAAAATAAAGGCGTACGAGAGGTCATTTTTTTGTTATCGTGGTTGTTGGTTGAGAGCAAACGCAACTGATGAGATAGACGATCAAGAGTGTTTGGTCCACCACCACTCATCCGGGTCTGTGGCCCTCCGCATGAGCTAACCCTCCGTTTCCGTATAACGCAATTATTGCTCACCGCGACGATTCCACACCTGAAAGGTACTGTCAGGGTTATGAAGCTCGATCCCGAGTGGAGCATGCGGGTGGTCCTAAATGACAGGCTTTCCCGGCGCGCCTAAGAAACGCGTTGAAGAAAAAGATACTCCCGGAAGATATCGGAATTGTCGATATCGACATGCGTGGCTTGTGTGCGGGTTTGTGTGCGGAAACCATTGCAAAGAAAATATACAGATGAGACGCTACTATACTACTAGCTTAGAGTAAATCGACAATACAAGGCTAGCTGCCCAGAAGACTATATTCCCTCCCTGTCCACGTCTGACTGCGATGGAGGATATCTACAGTACTTGTCAGAGATTGAAGTGATCGTCCAGGTGCCTAAGAGCCAGATTCAACAGTCAGACGAAAGGAATATCCAGAGATGATGCCACGTACCTTCGAGAGCGGAATAGATGGAATACTCATTTGAAAACACCCGCGATACGGTATGTGTTTCCAAAACCTTGCCCGGCTTCGCCCCTTTCTTGGGACTGGGTTCCGATCGTTGATACGTGAACGTGAAAGGGGGTGTGCCAATCAGTGTAAAGACAATCTCAGCTTGATCACCTAACGAACGGCGCCGGTAAATTTCAGTCAACTCGAGCTGTCAAACAACATACCTTCATGGATATCCTGATATATACGCTTCCCATGACCGACTTGGGCGGAAGGAAGAGGATGTGTTATAAATCGAAGATCGGTGACTGCAGCTTTGCATTTCTTTTGCTGGTGAGCAATGGATGCAATCGTCAATTCTCCCGGCTGTTGTTGCACCAACGAGAAGGGAGAAGTCTTGGCTTCCTGGGTATGCAACTTGCCATTAAAACGGTACCTAGGTATATCCGATGAGCATTGAAGAGGATAAAGATGCGAGGCGTACAGACCCAATGGTCCACGGGGGAGTTCCCTCCAGTTGAAACTGAGCGACATCACCAACACAATAGTCTTCTCTGCGATCGAAGGGGACAATTGCTGCGGTCTCCGCCACGTCAGCCCAAATTGAGGTCCCAAGAGGCTCCAAGGCAGCATGGTCACATCCAGAGGCGTCAGAAACGGACTCAATGACGATATGATGAGGGCCGATCGACTTGAACTCGTAAGACGGGATGTCGATTTTCCATCCATAATCATTTGTCACGACAGTCTTAGTTTCCACCTGACTGCTCACCAGATTTTTAATGGACAAGTTTAGTCGGAAGGGAGGCGTGCCTTCTAAAATAACGAGACCATCGCTGGACAAGGGATCCAATGGAACAAAGGCATCGTTCAAGCAATAAGACATCCTAGCTCGAGTTTTGAAGCGTGCTGTGGGACGTCTCGACACCTGCTGTTCGAACAATAGGCGTTCCTTTCGGGGGATCACCGCGTTCCTATGCTGGGCGAGAGGGTACATGGAGTCGCCTATCTGTTTCACCTCGTAATAGACGCGACCCGGAGAAGAGGTTTGGAGTTGGAAGCGTGTATGAGGTTGTATGCTGTTAAATGTTGGCTGATCAAGAAGTCGCGTTCCGCCCAATTCGCTATTCTGGGCAATGTTGTACATGATCTGGAAGGGAGGTCGTCCTGCGAAAATTTTTTTAAAGCAAGAAGGGGATAAGTGAAAGCGAGACATACCAACGAGGTCAAGATCGACATGATCACTAACGCCTTCGCAGACTGGTAGCAGAATATAAGACCCATTGTATGGTTCATATGCAGCCTCGGTGCGGGACGACAGTTTCGCGGATGGTCTAGGAATCCAACCCACCGTGTATGTCGACAAACCCTCGATGACAGACCCAGGGCATTGACTGTCTACAACCTACGCGAGATCAGTTGAAGCACAGAAACACGAGCGCCACAAACCTCTGTTATCTCATATGTTCCTACATCCGTGACTTGAAGATTAGCGTTTGGGGAGCTGAGTCTTTGACTGAAGATTTGACCGGGTGCCTCTTTCTTCCGATATCTTAAATTCCATGGCTGAGACAGATGGTCAGGATCTGCAAACTAAAAAAACCAAAGCCCACTACGTGCCCCATCACCGGTGAGTCTCAATGGAAGGCTAGCAAGCTCATGTTCAAGAACGCTGACGTGACGTTTGTCATCGTCTCCGTAGAATCGTGCTGTCGGCTGCAAAGCAAGTTCGGTGAATACGGATGCCTGTAAGCGATCATCATTCACCTTAACTCTTCGAACGTTCACAACGACGCCTGGAACCGAGAGTGTCCTTTTGCATTTGTACTTATCCTCGACGCTGACTGCAAGATTTTATCAGACGGCGAAAAGTAAAGCCTTGGGGTAGAAACAGACCGAGATCAATTTCGAAAGACCCTCCCTCCTTGTCGACCTTCTTGGGGATAGGGATCTCCAAAATCTCTCGGTGCGTTTTGATATCAGGGAAGAGGATGGTTTCAGAGCTTTTCGGTCCCACCACTTGGATCTCCAAGGTCCAAGGCCCGGTACCCTGGCAATTGTGAATCCACAACAAACAAGAAACGTGGAGATGTGCTTACTCGTAGATCAACATCTACATTCACTGAGCTCCCCTCGCAGTTACTGATGATTTTCTTGGTCCTGCTGCCGCCACTGGAATTGTGGGTGAAGTCCGCAGCAGCAAGGGGATGTATGACTTGATCAATACTAGGCCCATTCAGATCGACTCTCCTGTAATGCTCGTCGCTAATAAGGGTGAACGAGAACGTGTAATGACCGCTGCGTTCTGGCTGTAAAGTGAGTTCGCCTCGAGAGGTCGCAAATGTCTTTGAAAGATCTTGAGGAGGTTCCTTGTCCCGTTGAACGTGGTAATATACTTGGAAGGGAGGGGAGCCATGCATGACCAGCGATGCTGAGACACCTGTGTCTCCAGAACTGCAAGCCAGTCAGAAATACTCAGACAACATGTAGCCATAGCTTACCATTCGTGTATCTTTTCCACTCAATTTCAGCGGTAGGAAATGGCCGTTCGAGCACTTGACAGGTTTCGGGAGCCAAAACGTCACCGCGACAATGCTAGCAGAAGAAAGTTAGGAGCAGCACACAAAAATCGGTAGGAGATCAGCTCGCCTTTCCTTTGACATCAACGATCGTATATTCTCCAGGGGAGCCGGCGCGCAGAGTGATGTCACGCCGATTACCTTCAGACTTGAGCGTCTTTTTCCACGGCTTGAAACGTTTATCGAATTTGTTGTCACTATCGGGGCTGAGTGGAGGCAAGTACTTCAAAGAAACTTCTAGGGGCGCGTCCAAGGATTCCATTTCATTCGCAGCGATGGTCAAAGATGTATCCGAGCCGATGAGAATAGAAGTGGGTTTGCCAGGACCACACTGTCTAAACGAGACACTAGGACGACGCAAGACTTGAAACGAGCGCGTGCTCCTGGTCTTGTCTGAGGTACTAGAAGCTACATGGACAACGTTTCCGATGGAGTCCATGATCTCCTCCAACCCATAAGCGTATTCTCCGACCTTGTCCAATGACACGGTCAAAGGAACTTGAAGCTTCTGGGGTGCCCCTTTTCTCCGATCAGAATTTGGAGGATTATGCTCGTGGCCTCCCTCGATCCCTTCGACTAGATAACTCTCCCGTCTCCCGTTGACGGATTTATACCACCGCAGACTCAATGGGGGAATTCCGTAGATGTCAAGCATGAGTTGAACATCGGGATCTTGTCCAGCACAACGAATTTCAGCATGATGTTCTTCAACAAACTCCACACGCGGACAAGGCGCAACAATAATCTCCGATGGGTACCGTAGACGCGCCGCGACACTCGAGGAATCTAGCATCCGTTCCAAGCGAAGTTTGCCAGGTTTCGAGAGCCGGATGTGGACGAGAGATTGGGTTTGCTGAAGAGAAGAATGGGAATCGTGTTCACTAGGC
>RZIO01000002.1:1496377-1521466 GCA_004338095.1 Gloeostereum incarnatum
TGCGTGCCTGCTCGATGGCTCGAAGTTCTTTGCCACTGATATCATGAAGCTCTGCGTGTTCATCACTCAGGCCAGGTGGAATCAAAGAATACCGCAAGGATACCGGTGTCGTATTATTTAGAAGGACAGGAATAAGGATTGAGTTCCCAGGCGGAGCCAAGCAGAAATTCAGGTTCTGAGGATTCAGATGAGCGGTGCTAATTGGCGACATGCGAATAGTGTGTTGGCCCAACAGATGAGAGTCACTGGATTTGTAGTCTGAGGAGCCAAGTAAACCGAATGTGAGTGGGGACAGGATTCCGAGAAAGCCAGAAGTGGCTATAATGTGTGTCAGTACTCATGAGCTAGCGTCACACAAGGAGGCAAACGCACCTGATGCCTGCGACGAGGACGCAGCCTCGTCAAAAATGGAGAGATTCAAATTGATGCCTCTGAACAATAGCCCATCTAAAAACCACAAGGTCGCAATTTGTAGTAGGATCACGGCAAGACTGTAGTTCAGGCGTGGTATTCGAAGTTTAGCGAGGACTACACAGTAGATGAGATCTACTAGCAGCCATTTCCGGCAAAGTGAGAGGTCGGGAGATGCGAGGGAACGAACAAAGTCAAGGATTTTGATGGCCTGGAACCGAAAGTTAGTACCTAGTCAGACCAAATGATTGAATAATTAATACCTGGCATATACTACCTAGACTTAGATAGTACAGTCTCTGTGAAGGTACGTCTAGATAGTGGTCCGGAATAAGAGGACCTAAAAGCCAACTTTGAGGAACGTGCAGAAGTTTACTGAAAGATAATATTCTGACCTTGTTGCTCTGGCTTTTTCTCAATCGACATAGCGTCGTTAGGGATTTGGTGTTGTCTTCAATGCTCAACTGTAAGATGCAAAGGATTGGGAGGTAACAAGGTCAAGGATAACATGTTATCCCACGTGATCGCGGAGGATTAGACTTGTACTCCTACATCTTCAGATTCTGGCAAACTTCTGATACTTGTAGAAGTATCATTGTGATCCCGGCTCATTGAAGTATTGCCCTGCTTGCAATACTATCATTTCGAAGATCGGCCTACTTTCCCAGCAGATTTTGCACTCTACGCTATCATACAAGTACGGCTGACTCTTCTGTTCTACTCGTTTATTCATCGGTGAGTGACTTGCGGAACTCTTCTTCTTATCGAAGTTCGTACTCCACGTGTGCTCCTTGTTGAATTCAAGCGCCCAAAGCGGCTTACTCTTCTGTTTTCTAGATCTCTCTCTAATCTCTGAACCGACACATCCATATACGACCTCCTCCTTTTTTGATTGTGCCATGAATTTGGCCCCGGTCCCCAAGATTGAAGGAGACTATGATATACTCTTGGATGTCTACACCCACAAGTCGCTTCGATTTGAGGGTGCTCCACTGAACGATGATTATGGCGACGTTGAGAGACTAGCAGAGCTTGGTGACAAGGTCCTGAATCTTGTCTCTACCTTCTATTTCTTCCAGAAAGATCCCATGTTATCGGCCGCCCAAGTCGTCGTGAGTAGCCCTCAAAAATGTGAGCAGAGCACAGTATGTTAATGACTAATCGCATCTCCTCTGTTAGATCCAATCGGACAACATAAATAGAGCGGAAAACCTGGACAGATGGGTGAACTCGTACGGGCTAAAACAAAAGATCCGTTGTGGTCCTGGCGTCGAATTGACTGCAGAGGTAAACGGTCCCAGCGCCTCTTCAGCACGAAACCTACTTCTCTAAAGAAGAAACATTCCAGGATTCGAAACGATTCATGCATGCGTACATTGGCGCATTGTACATGCGAAACGGGTATGACGCCGTCCAGAAATGGGTCTGGCAACTCATAGACCCATCGGCTACTCCTCCTGAGCCAACGCAGCCACCGCCACCAGAACCTTCTTCTCCCTGGTCACAACCTATGTCTCCATCCTCTCCTCCCCCTGGTGCCCCAGGAGGACAGCCTTCGCTCGTCACATTATCGCTCGTTAATCAGACCGCCGCCCAACGCGGTGTTTTCCATTTCGTACAGTGCTGCTTCTGCCGGGCCACCGCATCTACCACTATGGACAGTGTCTTGTATCAGTGAGTTATCATTCTGTTCTCCTTCGTTGCGACTTGCTCAACATGACTCAGTAAATGGTACTGAGAGAGGACGCGGAACTGGAAAAAACCAGAAGCTTGCAAAAGAAGAAGCGGCAAGGCGGGCGTGGGAGTCGTTGGGCTGGTAAACCTCTCATTAGCCGAGAGATTATCTTGCTTTTGATTCCTGTTGACCGAATCTTGCATGTGTAACATTTAGTGATAGGATTTGTGCCTGTACAGTATTTTGTATCCTGCCATTTTTGTACCAGTGTATTGCTGATCACAAATATACGTGGGATGTATCTAGCTCAAGAACCAAAAAAGAAGGTAAACACCGAATAATCCGAGGAGAACTTTGACCTGAGGGTCAAGATTTGTGATCGTAGCTGCTGCACCGTCTGCTTTGGCCTTGACGTTCGCCGCGACTGATTCAGGGACTTCAGCGCCACCGAGTGTGTGTCCTTTGCCTGAAAAGGCACCTGAAGAAGTCGAAGACGACGCAGAAGCTAGCCTCTTGACCGCCCCCTCGAGCGCTCTATGCGGGAAAGAAAATGTCAGGTATATGCACGAATGGGTGTGATCAGCCACATACGATTTATCGGCGCCCCGAACCTGGGCCACCTTGGTGCTGCCCTTCAAGAATACAAAAGTGGGCCTGTAAGAGGTTACCAGTATTAATAAGGCCCGGAGCTGGTCCCGAAGTGTAAGCTTACATTGCCGAGACGCTGTATGAGGAAGCGACATCCCTCGCCACATCGACGTCGCACTTGAGAAAATTCATCTTCGAGCCATACTGCTTTGCCAGAGATTCGAACACCGGTGCAATAGCATGACAAGGGCCACACCTACGAGTTTAAGTGAGTCTACGCGCTGTCTGTCCGTGTACGTTGAGGTTCACCAAGAGGCATGAAAGTCAATGACCTATAGAGCTCGTTGAGATGGAAAGCAGCAGGAGAGGTTCAAGGCACCCACAGAGGGTTTGTCCTTTGACTTAGATAGAACAGAGTTGAGCTGGGACAAGGATGTAATATGCGTAAGTGACATTGCAGTAAAGGTCTGTGTGTCACTGAGGCTGTGCAAGTTCGGTTATTTACACATGTTATTCACGCCCCTCAACTCCGCACGAGCCTTCGTTGATCTCTCTCTCTCTAACCACCATCATCTCGTCCGACCAACGTCGACGCAACCATACCTTTCGCCACCCGTACTTCAAGTAAATAAACATGTCTGGACGTGGAAAGGGTGGAAAGGCGAGTACACATTCTTCAGGCGAAGTCGCGTCATTATGGCCGGCGAACGCGACAAAGATACCTCTTCTTACACTCTCCTCTCCTAAAGGGTCTTGGAAAGGGAGGAGCCAAGCGTCACCGCAAAATTCTTCGCGATAACATCCAGGGTATCACCAAGCCTGTACGTTTTCATCCCGTTGCTGAATCCTGCCACTCAATACTTCGGTAGGCCATTCGTCGTCTCGCCCGTCGTGGTGGAGTCAAGCGTATTTCGGGCCTCATCTACGAAGAGACTCGTGGTGTCCTCAAGATCTTCCTCGAGAATGTCATCAGGGATTCAGTCACATATACTGAACATGCCAAGCGGTGAGTTTTCTCTGTCGGCTGATACAGGAAGCCTCGCTGTTCGCTTTGGGGCTATGCTTCCTGCGGTTCCGCTCCTGTTGGGAATGAACTCTGACTGATTTCACATGTCTCCAGTAAAACTGTGACTGCTCTCGACGTTGTGTACGCCTTGAAGCGTTCTGGCCGCACGTTATATGGTTTCGGGGCCTAAGCCGTCAGCCACTGCACATGGTTCTTTTTCTTCTCGACGTATGTTGTATATGTGTAGTATCATCGTTATGTCATGCCATTCCTACTATGTGTATTCTCATTAATCCCCAGCTTGATATGAAACCCACACTTGAGATTGCCCTGAGAGTATGTGTGCGGGTAGGAGAGTACATACGCAAATTAATTAAAGACGGATTTAGAGATTAGAATGGCTTCAACCGCTGGCGAGGAGGTGGACTGAGGGCGATTGTTGCGGGATGTTTACGATGTCGCACTGGCGGAGTATTCTCGATGTTTGCCATCAGTTCCGAGAGTTCGTCTGGTGGTATAATGTGTCTGGAAATGTTGGTGGCCTTGTTTACATTCCTAGGCAGAGTGAATCCCTCGCCAAGAACAGGATGCCTACTTCTCTCTCCCGCAGAAGAGGCCCGACGGCGACGAGATGCCTTGGGCGAGGCCATCGTCCTGCTTGTAAGTGGACAATCTTTTTCACCCTCGCCCGGTAAATCCAGAGAAGCAGGCAATGGAGCTACGTCGACAGCGACAATGTGCGAGTGGGCACGACGGTGAAGACTCCAAACGTGGGATTTGACATAGTGCACCGTCGACGCCTGAACGATGGCCGCCAGACTGGAGATGGAAGAGGATGAATTGAAGAGCTGAGGGGGGGGCTGGCTGGACTGTTTGAGCACGCTCGCAGCGTTGGCAAAAATGGGAGGGTTCTGCCTCTCTGCCACGAGCTTTGTCACCATCGTCTTCCTGAAAACGTGCATCAGTTTTACTTTCTTCCCTTGCCGAGGATCGAGAAGCGACGGAGAGCATGAAAACGTCAAAGGAGTCAGAGTCTTCTCCCCTTCAACCGCAGGTTTTCTTCCAGCCGGGGTTCCATACCTGCGGTCGTCGACGACGTAGTCAAATCTCCACTGAAGTTTGGGGAGATCCGTGCCAATTTTTGGGTTGAGCTCTTCCGTCCCTGTGACGGTGTAAACGCCTTTGTTCTTGATGGGTAGATTGGCTTGACGCGAAATATAGTCCTTGGACTCTGTCCCGTTCACCGTAACACGGCGAAGGATTGGAACGCTCTCGAAAGGCGCGTAGTGAAAGTTGTAAGTGTAGCGTTCGATGGGCATGAAAGACACGATTCCGCCTGGGTCCTTCTTGGTAGAGAAGCCAACAAACTTGAAGTTTGGACAAACGGAGCGGAAGCCTTCTTGGTCAATGAGGAGCTCTACAATAGTATCTTTGAGTGCAATGCCAGTCTGGAGTCTGGGAGAGACGGGGTGACATGAGTACTGAGGATGCCGTTCGTGCTGCGGTGTTTCTGGCCCTGACTGGCTGGATGATACTGACAGTATAGAAGAGCGAGGAGAGCGAGACTTGGATCGCGAGGGGGAGAGTGAGAGAGACCCGAGGTGAAAGAAAGACGACGTAGGAGTGAGTAAAGATTGTCGTGACTCTGAATGGCGAAGAGTATGGGTGGAAGGAGAGGGACATAATGAGGTATCTCTTGCTGTTCGACCACGCCAAACAGACGCAGAGGGCGTCGGGGAAGTGGGAGAAGGGATATCATCGAGCGGGAAGGATAGAGTGGTCAGGGTAGGAGATGTCGAATCGGCAAGGGTGTACTGCGAGGAGCAGTGAGGAATTTCAGGCCCTATAATGTCAACTCCAGGTTGAAATTCTTCGATAGGCGGGAAAAGGCTCAAGGTGGGAGACGGAATATCGATGAGTGCGGAGCCTGTTCGCGGAGGGCCAAAAGTGCCTACGGTCCCAATGGAACCCAGACTTGAGCGAGTATCAGAGGAAACGAGCGATGTGGTAGATGCCAGAGAATATCGATCATTTTCCAGGATACCAGAGTCGAGAACGATTCCTTCGAGGAGGATGGAGATATCGCCACCAGAGTTCCACGAAGCAGGCAAACTTGGGCTTAGCATTGGCGATGGCGGGGCAAGGTCCAGCAGTGCGTCCAGAACGGAAGAGTCAGGATTATAATCCATGTCCTGATTAGATGTTAAATAATTGCAGATTCTGTCACATAAATTCGATCTCACTGAGATGGAGGTTGTGATGTAAGAGGCGTTAAGGCTGACACACGTGACATGGCGTCTTTCATCTCTCCTCGATCTCGGAATGCTCTCAGCGCCAACGTCCGGTCGTTCGTTGGTCGGAATGGGCGGAGAGATGGTTTGAATACTTGTTTATTGCATTCCACACAAGCACCCACAACTTCCACTTTCCGTCCTGTCCGCATCGCCGGCCCGTCCATGCGCCACTTTTTCTCCTCTCAGACTTCTCGAATCTGTCCGTCATGCTCTAAATCTCTCCCAACTCCGCTCCCTGCATGCACCAGCTGCTGGCACATATCAAATTTACCAGTTTCACCCAACACCCTCCAACTGTATGACATTCTCGATGTACCTACTTCACCGAATCCCTTCGTGGTCGATCTGGCTAAGCTGAAGGCAAAATTCAGAAAGGCTCAGACTATATGTCATCCAGATACCTGGGCCGTTAAAGGACAGGTACGCGCTTTGCTACAACCCCATTGATCCTGGTCTCATACTCGCTAGGATAAACAAGCAATTGCCCAGTCCCTCTCCTCCCGCGTCAACTCGGCCTATCAAACTCTCCAACGACCTCTCTCACGCGCAGAGTATCTCCTAGAAATAATAATGGGTCTGCCACTCACCGAAGAAGATAAGACGGGAGACTCCAGCTTTTTGACTCAGATCTATTTGGCCAGAGAGAGCCTAGACGAAGCCGAAACTGTAGATGAGCTTCAGCAGGTCGCTGAAGAAAACACAGGTCTGTCGCTTCTCTAGATCAACTTGCCAGCAGCGTGCCCATCTGCCTTTTCCTAGATCACATCGACCAAGCTATCAGAGACATTGAGGAAAGTGTGGGGAATGCAGACTGGGAGAATGTAAAAGCAAGTGCTATCAAGCTCAAGTATCTTGAAGGAATCCGGCAGGCTATAACAGAGCATATGGAACGGATCAGTTCAGAGGCGCATAATTAATACATAATGCAAGGCTGAAAGATATCAGACGCGTCCTGGACATGTCTTAGTTTCTGTCTGTGGTCTCGTTCCGTTTTCAGCAATGGGGCAGATAAACGGTCATCACAAACGTCTTTTATCTAAATAAGGTCTCGACCGTCTATGCTCGACAAGCATACACCTTAATAACGGCGTCCTCTAGTATACAGTGACTCTAAATCTACTCGTCTACTCAATCGCGAAATGGACCCCACTTTACCGACCGCGTTATACCTTTGCTCAATGACCCACCCTGGTGATCGCGGAACCACACATCGGCAGCCCAATCTTCCACCCGTCTCTGGGCTAATAAACTGACGGTGGATTTCTCTGTGCCCACGAACCCAAGAGCAGCCGACTGTATAGTTACATCAATGAGAACAGGATACCTACAAGCACTGACAGTCAGGTGGAGGTCTTGAGAAGAACAGAAGAAAGACCTACCAAGGACCATGCCTTTCCTCTGTTTGACTATGATCGACAGTGAGCCAGCCCCGTTCCCGCACTTCTGCCCACCACGATGGATCTGTTTCATCCGAGGTCATAATGATATGCATCACCTAACATGCAGTCAATTCAGGGATGTAGCAATGGAGGGGGGAGGAGAAGCAAAAGGCTCACCTTGATCCCATACTGCCCCCAGATCTCTTCTCTGACATTTTCCACGTTCGAAGAGATTTCATCAATGCTGGCGAAACAGTCCTTGAAGATCTGCTCCTGGTTCATGTTCTTGGGGCAGTGGACAGCAAAATCACCATGACGGACGTGGATAGCGATGTAAGGAGGTATCTGTGTTCCTTCTTCCAGACGCAGAGCAGTTGTTGTATAAGCGTCAGCGAGCGTCTTTAACGACGGTCGCCAATGCAGATGTTGCATGACGTATCTCCACGATGGAGAAAAATCCCATTCCAACTCGTAAGGCTGAGATGACGAGTAAATAACTGCGACTCAAGAGAAAAAATACACGTACCAACGTCCCAGAAACATAGTACAAGTAATCAAAGCACAGCAACTGCTCATCTGGCGGAAGCATGGCCTTCGTCTTCTCGCTAGCTTTGGGAGTTCCAAGGTGTTGGTTACGGTTTTGAGAGAACCCCAGCCGTGCGAGGTTCCAAAAAGACGCGTGGGGGTCATTCTCATATTGAGGATAGATCTTGACATTATCGGGAGCCTTCGTCCACGACACATCGAGGCCCAAACTCATCATGACGTCGTTACCACTGTCATTAGGTTCGTTCGAGCTTGTAACGGCTGCCCATACATTCCAGCATCCAAGCGTATCCACATGCACGTTTACATGTTCTTTGACGTCGTGCCATTCTAAGATAGGCATGTTCAGGGTACTACGGAGGCGGGGAAGATCGAAGATGTCTCCAAACGTGATGGGGGGATTTGAACGACCGATGTGAGAGGGATGGAATGGTGGGATTATAGGAACACGGTCGGTGATCATGGCTAAATAGATAAGGTTGCTGAACGCCATGACATCGTTGGCTTATCGTGTAAATGCAAAGCGTCAGCTAGAGGTAACTATGGCTCTGAGGGCACTCACTAAACCCAGATGCAGCCCACGAGGTGACATATTTCGAGCTTGTCTTCAAGTTGTCTGATTACTCTTACTCCATCATAGGAAGCCTAGAGAAAAGCAAATCTTTCACCTCGAAAAGACTTCGACGGCGGGCCATTCAAAGATGCCAGAGGGTGGTGCAACGGTGGTCTCTGTTGGGCTGGATGGTCATGCCGACTGGCAGCACCATGCTCAGAGGGCTGCGAAGTCGGGAATGGGGCGATGTCATGATAGAAGGAGTAACGAGAAAATAAGAGCATCGCCAGAAGAGCAAAAAACAGACACAGCAAGAACATAACGACGACGCGACATGCACCGATGCATCGTCACTTCCATTCGTAAGAGCAGAGAGGATTCTAGGATAGCAGAAGGAAAAACTTTATAGACCCGATTGGACCTCCTATTTGTCAAAAATTATTGAAATCTCCCCGATCCCATTCGGATGCAGTTTTCAGCGCTCAGCGCTCAGCCTTGAGCATCGAATTGCATAAATATCAGAAAAGTTCATTACAATGAAGCCATTTTTCAATTGTAATCAAATCAAAGACATGAGGACGAGAACACAAAGCTTGAACTTGATGTTGATGGAGATGGGAGAGGTCAAGGAGAGGACCGAGCCAGGATTGGCCGTGAGAACCTTACAGGTGTGCACGTGGTGAACATGTGGCGTGCAAGTGGCGTGCAATTTCAAAGCTGTCCAAAAAGTGTCCAAGTAGTTTAAACATGGCGGGCCGTGTCAGTAAGTACAAGTTTTTTTTTCATGATACTTTTCATGATATTTTGTTAAAGGTCATCCGCCCCAATTTTGCCCCACCTCACCATCCTCGTAGTTCCTAACCTTTCAGATAAATCCTCGCGCTCCTGTAACCAGCTATCTCCAGCCCAAGCCTCCACTCGTTGTCTTGCAATAATGCTCATTGTCGACCTATCTGTGCCAACGAAACCTAAGCCCGAGGATTGGATGACCGCATCAATCAGCACAGGATACCTATGGCGGAAGCTGCATCAGGCGGGAGCTAGACAATCGAAGATTCGGACGCTAAGCGCACCAGTCGCCGTATATTTCCTTCGTCTCACGGTGGTCAATGGTCCACCAGCCCAGTTTCTGTACTTCATGCCACCAAGCAGGATCTCTCTCATCCGATGTCATGATCACGTAGTTTATCTGCATCGGGGGATCAGAGAGGCCATAACACCAAGAAACACTCACGTCAATCCCATACGTCGTCTTGATCTCCGCCTTTACTTCTTCTACCCGCGTAGCAATAACAGGTATAGAAGCAAAACAATCCGTAAGCCTCTCTTCCGCTGTCATACTGGAAGGGCAATAGTTGGCAAAGTCCGCATGTCGCGCATGTATACCAATATATGGAGGGAGGTCTTCATCCTGTTCGAACCCGATGGATTTCTTGATGAAGGATTCAGCAAGTGATTGTAACGGTGGTGTCCAATGCAGATGCTGGCCTACGACTCGCCATGTGGGGGAGTAGTCGGAGGCATAGTCAAAGGGCTGTTAAAGCGACTTTGAGCAATTTGACATGATAGGGAAAAAGCTAACACACCACTGATGCGCAGACATAATACAGGTAGTCGAAGCAGAGCATACTCTCATCAGGCGGTAAAGAAACATTGTAGTTCGGGCTAGGCAGTGGTGGAACCAGATTGGCATTGCGGGTCTCTGGGTACGCAAACTTCGCTAGGTTCCAAAATGTCGCATGCATATCGTGCTCATACCCGGGATATAGCTTGATGGTTTCCGGCATGCGCGTATACGAGATGTCGAGATGCAGAATGCGTGGAACATCGCTTCTCCTTGGGCGATGCTCCTTGAATTGGACGGCTTCCCATACATTCCAGCAGCCCAACTCTTCTAAAATGTCACTGCGGGGAAGTTTTATGTCACTCCACTCGAGAATAGGCGTCCCTAACGCAGAACGAAGACGGGGAACATCGAACACCTCGCCAAAAGAAATAGGAGGAACTGGTCTTTTGGCACCCATGTTGATATGGCTCGGGGTGAACGGAGGAAGGACGGGAATGCGGTCGGTAATAAGTCCAAGATAGATGAGATTGATGTAGGTAAGAACGTCGTTGGCTATGGCGGGATATGGATCAGTCTTCAGGATACGATTAAGCTATGCGAACTCACTCCATCCAGCAGCTGCCCAAGACGTGATGTACCTCGCGCCAGGCTTCATATTATCTGAAGAAAGTATGATATAGCGTGCCAGCCATCCTTACACGCTGGGTACACTGACCTCGAAATGACATAGAGGGTGGCCCATTCAATGAAGAGATGGGATTCAGAGGATCTAGTGAGATCAAGTCAGCCTGCACTTCGGAACGGAATGCGGCTCGAGCATCTTCGAGGGGCCAGGCTGGTCTCCATAAAGACAGAATGTAGAACAGAATTGCGGCAAGCGTAAGAGTGAAAGTAACAAAGGTGGCGATGAGATACCGCCGCTTCGTAAACCGTCGGGTATGAGAATGTTGCTTGAGAATAAAGTCGCCATCTGAGGAACTTAGATCTCTGGCATTGACATTGAGAGGGGAAACGGTTTCCTTTGAGGGACCATCGAGGGGAGAGAACATTACGGGAGACCAAGTTGAACACTGAACAAGCGGGAGGACGTTTAGGACGACGATACAGGCATGCTGAGAACAGAAGGTCAGAAGGAAACCATCGTGCGAATACGAACAGATGAAAACTGTCTACATTCACGTTTTCGCCGGGAGTTCTCCGCGAAATCCGAGGAGGCAGTGACCGGATGGAGTGACCGGGAGGGGGCCAACGGTGGAATGTGAAATGTATTATTTGGAAGATTCCCGAAACATCCAGACTACAATTCATGGAAGCTGAAGCACGTTGGAATCTGATAGCAGCGGCAGTCTAACTAGTAACAGATACATGCTAGTGCCAAATGGCAAGCGGTCCGGTCATCACGATCGGGAAAATCAGATCAGAAGCGGTTTATGTAATACAGCGGCCACATTGCACGTTGCATCGAGCATAGTACTGTTTTGACAAGGGCCCTGCTGTGAACTTCAACGAAGACAAGTCAAATTTAGAAGGGCACTGGCTGACAATACATATAGCATTGTGACTCCCAAGTCTACTAGAAAGTCCGCTGGCATCATACCATGCGTTTAGGTAGTCAAGAGTTTGTCAGCACAGTCTAACACATTCCTCCAAAACCGATTCACGACCTCTTCGTCGAATCCATTCTCGTCGTATCCGAGGGAGATCCATAGCTTTCCGCAAAACGTATACCCAAACAGCAACATACCTCCAGACCTCTGTCGAGAGCCTGTTGTAAGGGTATGCAGCTTGATCTTCCCAAAAGACTCGTGCTTGTAGATTCCGTCTAGATTACCCAGCAAAGAGAGACCTATCAAGGCAGTTGAAGGAACTGTAGGAGCCAGAGGAGGCGGCTTCGAAGGTTCCGTCTCTGCCGGCGGCGTAGGAAGTGCATTCCACTGGCCTCGAGCTTTGTAATCATCCTCTTCTGCCCACATTCGAGCTCTACGTCCTCTCTCCTGCGCCATCTCCCGACTGCGCGAAATAATCATGGGACTCTTTGCGGCCTGGCTACTTTGATTCTTCGAAAGTCGTGCTCGGTGCCAGAACGTGCTGAGGAGATCCTCTTGGGATCGAGGGATGAATGAAGGAAGAACAACGTTGAAATATCCAATGGCAAGAAACCAATAAGAATCGTTCATTGATGGTGCAAGGTAAGGGCGGAGATTGAGGGCAGAGTACATCATTCTAAGAAGATCATATCATTCCGAGAACACGAAGAAAGGAAGGTGAAGACACACAAGGGCAGTTCTCGCCTTTCCGAATAGGTCCTCGACCATGCGATGTTGCACACCGCAAACAAAGCACTGGAGATCGACACCCCGTGTGCTTTGCAACTCTTCAGCATGAGCCTTGTACGGTCTTGGTCTATTGAGATTGTCGGGACAATCGTATGACGCGGAGACCCTGATTTCCGGGGGAACGAATGGCCACCCTAGAACGTGAATCTGTCAAGCCATGTAGACAAGTTCATGAGACGAAACACTTGCTATTAATTTGCTTTGGGATTGTTGGAAATCCACTTGATATGCAGCTCGGAGGAATCTGCCCGTTGGGGCTGGCGGAAATCGATCCTCGAGGGCATTGGGCATCTCCTACATCTCAAGCATTGGCATAGGCTCATGACTCAGAGATAAAACGATGCAAACACCTTTTGGCAACGTAGTTCTTGTGTCAGAACTCCTTGCAAATCGTCTTGGTTCATGCTTCCTCCGAGCATCCCGAAAAAGTCATTGCCGAAGTTATGCAATGCCATTCCGTCGCCTAAGAAATGGGTCGCACAGATGAGAATATTCGCCTCGATCAAGTGGCTCTCATCAGGGAGGTACAACAAAGTAGATTTCGGCGGAGACACTGGGGGGGTCGGCAAGGATCCTGACCAGATCTGAGTCTGGGAAATGACGAGGTACGATAGGCGTGTGTTCGACAGTGTTCGTGGACCATTCAGGTACGCATCTATCAACTCTGTCTCAAGCCAGCCGACATGAATACATTGTGCGAGGCCATCGTATCATGGAAAATGGCTCACCATCCTTGCTCTGTGCTCGATACTCTAAATTCCGATCTGCATCTTCGAGGGCCTCTGTAACGCTCAGAGATGACTTACATCTAACCAAAGCAGCGAAGTGAGTATGATACGTGCGGCCATAAGTGCGAGAGCACCATACACAAATCGGATGTCTTCATAGGTATGCATCTCTACCTGAGATCGAAGGAGAGGGTGGCGCGCACGTAAAATGGCCCACACAAGGCGGACACGGGAGCGAAAGAGCAGTTCGGAAGGGGCACGAAGGCCAATGTGTAGATACCTAACAACCACGCTTCTTAGCGACCCTAACAGCGAAGCAATGTAGACGTACATATCATTCACACCACTCTCCCTTGCTGGCAAGTAATACGATGCCTCTGTATCTCCTAGACGCCTTTCTGTCGTCGATGTGGAACCCGGAACACCATACCCATGGCCATGACTATGTTGGTCGCGGTCAGGATACAGTCGTTTGGCCCTGTGATCAGTTTCCAGTGGCGGGGAAGGTAGAGAAGTCATGGTTGAGAGATACGGGCTCATGTAATTTGGAGATGTCTCGAAGGGACACCTTGAAGACGGTGGATGAAGTCAAAGTTCACAGGGTGGGAAGCAATGCAGAAACTTCGAGGCGCCATATGACTGACCAAGAACCACACCATCGAGGAATCTCGATCAGAAAGGAACCACAAGAGGGGAAAGCAGACGCGTCAGATCTCGAATGAGATCTATCATAATGGAGAACGACATGTCACAGCTCTCGGGGCGCGGACACCAATCCTCCAGCATCCCACGGGACGCATTTCAGGGTCAATTGTCAAGCTGCTTAATAAATAAATAGGTTAGGCGAATCAGTCGGAGCTGGAGTTGGAGACTATCCAACTGATCACCGTCCTCCACGGTTTATCAGGATATAAACATATAAACACACCCACTGCACTTGTCATCTCGAAGCTCAACAATGGTAGCATCACTGTGTCCCCCGTTCAACTTGGCCTCTGCAACGCAGAAGGTTAAATTGGCTCAGAGCCTGTGGAACACTCGCGATCCCGCCAAAGTGGCTTTGGCGTACACTCCTGACACCATTTGGCGGAACCGTAACGCGTTTTTGAAAGGAAGAGAAGCGGTGGAAGAGTTCTTGAAGGCCAAGTGGCAGAAGGAAAAGTGTTACGTTCTCCGCAAAGAGCTTTTCGCATTTCAGGACAACAAGATCGCTGTTCAGTTTTTTTACGAGTGGAACGAGAAAGAAGATGCAAGTGGCCAATGGTACAGGTGCGCCAAACCGATTGCTGCGATCGCTTACTCAAAGTGGTGACGATCGTGAAACATAGGACGTATGGGCTTGAGGACTGGACCTTCGCAGATTCGGGGTTGATGAAGAAGAGAATGATGAGCGGAAATGATGTTGCAATTTTGGACAGTGACAGATGGTTCAAAGGCGGGGTGGATAAAGTTGAAGATATAGAGATCGGTGAAGAGCATCTCTGAAGCGCTCTCGTCGGGATAGTCACAAGCTGTCACAATGGTATCCCCCATGTCATCAAAACGGCGTGTGGCGTCCTTGCCTTCAGAACGGCCACGATGACCGTTAATGTTGCGTTTGTTCTGACATCGCTCCGGTTCTTCCAGCCAGATGTATCATATATGCAGATGACAGATTATTAGAAGGGCACTCCGAGCAAAGAATTCGATGTGGAACGGGACTCAGGGCTGCTTGGTCTCCGCATCTTTTTGATCTTCTTTTCCGATCGCAAAACTTACTAGAACTCTTCGCCTTGTGCACCTCGGAACTTGACCAATCTTCTCAGAATAAAAGTACCCCAAGCCAGGCCCTATTCGAAAACTGCTCTAGTCTTCTTGCTAAAATCCTTACCGTCATGTCTTTTGCGGTCGCAGCGGTTGTTACCTTTTATATGTGCTCGGCGCTGGTCATGGTCTTTGTTAACAAGGCCGTATTGATTTCTACCCCTTCACTCCCCTTGCTCTTCCTCTTCTTTCAGCTCATTATTGCGGTCATTCTTTTGCATATTTCGGCCTTCGCTACATCTTCAACCAGATTCGCTGGGCGTATTGATTTACCCACACCTACGTTCACTGTTTTCAAGTCCCTGATCCCCGTTATTGTGGTCAACGTGGTGGGACTTGTCTTCAATACTCTCTGCTTACGCGACGTGGAGGCGTCTTTTTTTCAGATCGCCCGAGGCCTGCAGTTGCCCCTTACAATCCTCGTGTCCACCCTATGGACACGCCCGATCACCAGGCCCTCGTTGAAAGTAATAACCGCTGCTTCGATTGTAACAATAGGATTCTTCATTGGCATTGCGCCCGGATCACTGGCCAGCGCGTCAGCTGCAGGCTTTATTCCATTACGGAGCCTTCTCTACGGGTTTCTCTCATCCTTGTTTATTGCAATCCATGCAGTCCTCATTAAGACCTCTCTCCCTCACTGCAACAACTCTACCATTCAACTCGCCTGGTGGTCAAACGCCGTCAGTGCGGTCTTTTTGTTTCCCTTTATCTTGCTTACAGGCGAGATTGGAATCTTCCAAGAACTTTTATCCACACGAGTAATGGACGGTGCCCCATGGGACCCCAAAACCTTCATCTGCGGTTCTTTGGTCACAGGGTTCTTTGGGTTTCTATTGTGTATCGCTGGCCTGTTGAGCATCAAAATAACTTCACCCATCACCCACATGTTCTCAAGCGTGAGTAGTTTACCAGTACCCATTCCGTGAACGCATCTAACCTGCCCGATACCTTTAGGCAGCTCGATCTGTCCTTCAGACTCTTCTCGGTGTATGTATCTTCGGAGACCTGTTGACCGTGTACGTATAGTTCCTCCGCATTAAGCATCTATTCTTGCTCATACTATAAGTCGCGCAGTAATCGCGCAACATCTATTCTCGTCATTCTCGGGGGCACCATGTAAGCAGTCTACCCCTTTTTCTTATCCTTTAGGTTCTGACCATTGCTTCCACCCCAGACTATACACCTATATCAAGCACATCGAAACTTTAAACAGACCGCCGAAGGGATCGCAGGAGTTGCCGAGATACATGCCTGTCTCGACTACACCCAAGGCAGACCATGAAGAGGTGGAGCTGAGCTTGAGCATGAGGAAGGATTACGACGACATGACTCTGGAAGAGCTAGAAAATGAGATACTCGGAGCGGACATCAATAGTGGGAAGACGTGACATTTAGTGTGGCGATATCTTGGGCTTTCCCGATGAATGACATCGACGGACACTTGTATACAGCGGACTTGCAACGGTATGATACTGAGGAAATCATTACTTAAAAACGAACATATCTGAAGGTCCATCCAGTCCAGCCGAGGAAGCAAGGTATATATCAGTCCACGACGGAAGAACGTAAGTACTGTCCTTCCCGTGAGGGGGGTATTAAAGTACAAAATGTGATAAAAGACGACGACAAGCCGTAGGCCTAACAAAAAGACATGTACCATAGTTCAAAGCACTAAGTGACAGGAAAAACTCTTACAAAGCCAGGAATCAGAAAGAGGGACGTAGAACAACCTACACACATGCCCCATCCCCAAGATTGGCACAAAGGAAAGAAAGAAGGAAGTGATTTATGTGATACAGAGCGCGCTCTACAGCCCGCCAACTACCCACTTGAGAATCCGTCTGATCGCGTCGGTGACTTCTTCAGACGTCAGTGGTCTGCCGACGGGAGGGCAGTGCATGAACAGGACGGGCGTCTGCGTGTGGTGGTGACCATGTTGTTGGTCGTATATCCTCGAGAGCTGGAATGGGCTGGCATTCCTGATGTCGAGCTTCTGACGGTTATTCACTGAAGACGCCAGCGAACAATAATAAAGGAAGTCTGATAGATAGTGACCAGCGTCCATTGACGAGTAGATATTCTATAGAAGATATGTCAGGCAAAGTAGAAACATTATGCAGCCAAGACAACGCAAATGGTACCGTGGATGCGAGGATCAACGGAAGAAGACGAAGGTATGCATGGAATTACTAAAAGGACACGCACCATGAATCCTTGCTGCTTTATGTCTGCAATTAGAGCGAATATGTCGACCTCTGTGAATAGATCCTCTGGAGATTTGTCATACCCCGTGCATCCCCGAGTTGGCCTCCCGACGGGAGGAGGGAGGGGCGGAGACCCAATTTGAAGGGTATCGGTATCCACCGGTGCTGTTATAGGTTGGAAATGATAGTCGGACGTGCTGGGGTGCGAATGCAAAGCGGATGGGGGGATGTAGTTAGGGGGATAATTCTGTTGATGGGGAAAAGGAGGGCTGTAGGTCTGCGTATGGACACCGTTGTATTGTGGGTGATGGTTGTTCGCAGTGCCGTTGTAAGAGTTTGTGGGAGGAATGCTTTGGACATGCCCAGGGGATGCTGTATGAGAAGGCGGCCTTGGCTCTCCGATCTGCATGTCAATTATTTCGCCATTCTCGGTGGACGGGCTTTGGGGTGTCCCGTTACCGTTACCGTTTGCGGCGTACTCATATTCTGTTCTCGTCTTCACCTCTGGGGCGTACCTGATCCGGAACGTTAGATTGGTAGATTGGTAAGAGAGAGAAGAGAGCACGAACTTGCCCTTCCCATCCTTCATGTTGTACCCTAACTTGTGCGCCATCTTCTCCACTCGGAGATCTCCTCGGCCCGCAACACCTATGTGAAAGATGAAATCGAAGCCATTCCGTGGAGGTGGCGGGTTGGGAGGTGAGGAATCGTCGTCATCCTCTTCGGGCAAGATTGGTGGACGCAAGTGTAGGCTAGGTGTGATCTCTTGGACGGCGTCGTATTCCATCGGGATGCACAGAGTGCTGATTCTGATATATCTAGTTTTTGCATTCTCTTTGGGATCGAGAGGTTCGATCATGGGGCCGTTGGGGTAGAGCTGCAGGCTACTTGGAGCCTGGATCTCGTTTGGATGGACGATGAGAGTAGTATTCCTTAGTGGCTTTACTGCAAGCCACGAAGGGTTCTCCTTGTACTGATTCCATGGCTGGGTAGAGAAATTAGAGGCCACCGAGGAAACAAGTCGACAGCGATATGAACAGAACGGAAAAGAGAGGATATGAGTGCAAGGTAAGTCATAGCCCCGGCCAATGCGTTCAGGCGCAAGCACTCACCCCAAACCCGGTCACCAACACGTCGTACACCTTTCCCTCAGCGCCCTCAGGTACTTCCACGTTCTTGCTCGACTCAAAATCCATACTGTATAGGTCAGGTAGAAGGATAAGAACAACCACCGTTCCAAGTAATTAACGTTATGTAATCCCTGACAGGGTCGCCCCTCTCACGGAAGCAATTCCAATTCATTAAGTGTGGCGCGACATTTATATCCTCGACGATTGCTTATGGCTATGTATCATGTTCCGCGCATCGATGAGCTATTCCGATACTCTCCTGTCTCCCATGGTGGGGCAGGTCAGATTTCAGGCACTGGGAAGTTGTTCCCACATCATTAAGCTTCAATAGTCTTGGGCTCCCAGCCAGACGATTGGCGGCAGTAATTCCTTTGATCAGGCATCTTGCGGAGACGAGAGAGTTCAACGAAAACGCGGTATTAATAGGTTCCATAGGCTAGAAAGACTGGTCCATAGGTATAGCTGACCGCATGTTGACGAGATTGGCCAAAGCACGCGTGACAGGAACCCCAATCCCAAACTCGCGACCCGCATTAATCAAGTATCCGTTCATATACCCTATCTCTGTAGGCCGTCCATTGCGAACGTCGACCAACATGGAAGAGATATTGTTTCTCGTCAGCTTCGCCACCCGAAGGCACTCTTCCTCCAAACTGGCTGCTGTAAGCCCAGTGGGAAGCTGCCCTAATTTGGACATGATTGGGGAGCTATCAGGTTCCGAAAATGTTTCCATGCCAGCTTCATAATGGGCGGAGTACACCAACTGGGCTTCGTTGCAAACTTTGCGCATGATGCTGAGTGCCGAGCGAGTACTGAAGAGATCCCCATTCTTGCAGTTGAGGATGGCGGTGAGGGGATTGATGACGGAATTGACGACTACCTTACGCTTCATGGCCGTCTGAATCTGTTGCATAGGTAGCCATGAAGTATGCAGGGGGTCGAGAAGGAGCATGGCAGCGACGGTGTTGCGGAGACTCTGATATCTGAGGGACGACGGATCTGTGGGGAGACTGATATCAGAGAGACGGGGTCTTCGGTCAGTGGTAGGAACGTTTTCGTCAAAAAACCCTGCTTCAAAGTCGCGTCCCATTGGATCCTCCATGATGCCAAATTGGATTTCGCCCACTCCACTGTGGACGATGTTGAATCTGGATTTCATGAATGCCCCGTGCGTATTGGATGCAAGGATAAAGTGAGGGCGAGATTGGGGATTCGGGAACACCTGCTGTACGAGTTCTTCGTATATCCCCATACCATTCTGCATGAGGACGATCGTGGAGTGTGAGGAGAGTCGAGGGAGGAGACTGCGGATGGCTGGCAGCGTGTGGTACGCCTTTGTGGTGATAAAAAGAGATTCGATGCGTATGGATGGGTCCTTCTCCCCGTCCCCTTGTGAGGATAACGGAGCAGCGGTAAATGTCTTGTACGTGGAATTGAAGTTCTCGGACAAAAATCCGGTTGACATGGACGTGACGCCGTCGCGTTCGACTCTGATACCGCCATTTTCATGAGCCTGTTGGACATAGACGTGATTTTTGTGGATAAGAGTGACGGTATGAGGAGGTGGGAGGATGCGGCGCAGGTGATGGGACAGAAGAGATCCAATAGAGCCAAGTCCAAGTACATGGAATCGCATGTCACAGCCGAGGCAATGGACTGTCCCCGTTTCATAGGGATATTCTAAAGGGAAAGAGTCAGTAGTATCATTCAAAGACCAGTAAAACACGCACGGATTGTTGCGGATGTCAGATATTCGTTTGACAAGACCGAGCTTGCAAGGAAACGAGAAATCTTCAAGCTTTAAGCCTTATTCGTTACAATACTGGACTCGGGCGGAAAAAGTTTGACTTCGATGACTAATACAGCACGATCGAAAACCCGGGGCCGGCGCTTCAGCCAATCGTAGTTTCTCCAGCCTAGACCAATCTGGGGCGCACAAGCTTCATCGAGCCTCCGAGGTTTCTCGCGAAAGACGCAAATAACTATGCCAAACCCAATGGTCAGCCGACCATCTCTCCTCGGCGGGGTGATTCCATAAAAGCCACACAAGGTCCTATCGATAATTTATCTTCCTACCATTACCTTTCTATCGTCTACAATGTCCGCCATCGAGCTCAAAGGAACCCAGCAGAAGGTGACTACTGTTCAATACCTTCTGGATCCCTTTCTAATTCATCTTTTAGATGCCTCTTGTAGGGTATGTATGAGCCGTACAGTTGATTTGCCATATTCATGTCATCGCTATCGGTTCTCATTACAGCCTTGGCCTGTGGAAGGTGTGTTGTCCTCCTTGACTTGACCTGCATTCAAGTCACTCATATAGGGTTAGATCCCCAAACCTTCCTGCGCCGATGTCAGTGGGTCTCTCCGTGATGTAGACTAGATTGCATGCCTAGAAACTGAAATTTCCCATATAGACGGTCTACAATGCGATCAAAGTTGGATATCGTCTCTTTGACGGTGCTTGTGACTATGGAAATGAAAAGGAAGCAGGAGAAGGTGTCCGAAGAGCGATTCAGGACGGTCTCGTCAAGCGAGAAGAATTATGTTAGTATATATTCTTCAGTTTCGGCCATTGACGCTGACTGAATGCTCCAGTCATTACATCCAAGGTGATATCGAATACAACCTCTCCCATGTATGGGCTTGCTGATAGAGATCTAGTTGTGGAACACGTTCCATGCAAAGGAACATGTACGTAGTGTTGTGATCCCGACCCTGGCACTGACCAAGATGGTGTGTAGGTCAAAGCGTTGGCTCAGAAGCAACTGGAGCTATGGGGTCTTGATTACTTTGATCTGTTCTTGGTCCACTTCCCCATCTCCCTTGCTTATGTCGACCCATCTCATCGGTACCCACCTGAATGGTTCGGCGACGATGGCAAGGTGTATTTACGTAAGTAGACGCATGCCTGTCGAACGGTCCCACTCAACGTTCTCCTCAGAGAACACCCCGATGCAAGAAACCTGGACGGCCATGGAACAATTGGTCGATGAAGGTCTCGCAAAAGTATGCCGCTTTTATGATCTTTGGGAAATTTTGCTAACTTTGATCATCCAGAACATTGGCATCAGGTGAACGAACTGAGTTGTCACTTGGACTACATTCTCATGATATGACCCATCCAGCAACTGCCAAGGGTCTCTCCTTCTAGACATACTTCGATATGCTCGCATTGCACCCCAGGTTCTCCAGATGGAGCTACACCCCTACTTGACGCAGGATGCTCTGGTCAGCCTTGCGCAGGCTCTTGGAATTGCCGTCACTGCCTACTCGTCTCTGGGTCCCCAGGGATACATCGAGCTCAACATGGACAAAGGTCTCCCCAGCCTTCTGAACCACGATGCGGTGACCACGATAGCTACGCAGCACCAAAAGAGTGAGAATTCGTCTGGATTATTATATACAAACTGACTTGACTGTCCGTCCCTATAAGCTCCGGCGCAGGTGCTGCTTCGCTGGTCCACGCAGCGCGGCATTGCTGTCATTCCAAAGAGCACCGACGAGGATAAGTTGACCGAGAACCTTCAACACACCTCATTCGAACTGTCCAGTGACGAGATTAACAGCATCACTGCCTTGAACAAGAACATTCGTGTACGTGCTTTTGTGCCCCAGGTCTGGGTTGTTTATTGATTTTTGTCGCTAGATGAACAATCCTGCCGAGATCGACATTCGTCTTTCTATATTCGCCTAAATTTCGAATAAAAATGTAATTGTATAGGAGACGATTCAATTGATGTAGTACGTGTCGGAGCTGCTGCGCCACACTTCTGATCGGAAGGCTGTGATTATATAATATGCGTCATAGCTGCGCAATTGGCACTATATAAGGACGCTCTGTCATTCACAACACCATCATCACCATGGAGTCCATCGTCTTCAAACTCACGAACGAGAACGACGGGACTACTCGCAGGGTCGTATTCAACCACGGAAATCCTCCTTGGAACGTTCTCTCTGAGAAGATCTCCACTCTTTATCCCGATATTCCACTCGAGAAACTCGCTGTTTGTTATACAGATGCCGATGAGGATGTTGTCACTCTAAGCACCAACGAGGAACTGCAGGACTACTATAATACTGTCCATAAATCTGGTGCAGTCATCAAGTTCTCCATTCAGGACCTCGGATCCAGCCGCACAAGTTCAGATAAACCACTTCCTCACACACCTCGCTCCGGGGGCCGGAACACCTTTGGTACTGGTTCCGGCCTGCCTTTCGACCTTGATAATGATTGGGAAATTCCCAACTTTCCGAACATGTTCATTCCTACATCTACTGACGACCTACCACACGGTTTTGTAGAATCGGTGCCTAGTGACGCTTCTAGCGAGGCTCACGAAGCTCAGAGTGCTTCATCCCATTCCAGTGGGAGTGTTACACCCCCAGCTCCTACTGCTGACAAGGGCAAAGGGAGGGCTGCGGATCTTCTTTCTTCATCAGTCTCTTCAGCCTCCTCCACAGCGTCCCTTCTCGCTGGTGTCTCATCTCCTCCCAAGCACAGCATCCATGTCTACGACATCAGCCCCCTTCAGCCCGACAAGGCTGCTACGAAGTCTAAAGCTAGCTCTCTTGCCGGTACCCATAGCACCCTACGACCTACCCCCATGGAAAGTACGCCCAGACCTACTGTCAAAGACATCGATACGGCTTCTGCTCCTGCGAGTGTGAAGGCCGCCAATGAGGCAGAAGCTGGTGAAGCTGCTCCTGATCCACCCCTTCCCGAGATAACCCCATCGTCGCAAGGAGAAAACGCCTCACTCTCCAATGATGTTGCTTCTGTCCTTACCACCCTTACAAACGTTATTAGTTCTCACCCAGAGTTATCTGAAAGTCTTCGTAACATCGTCCATAATGCGGCGAATGGGACGTACTGGGCTGCGCATCGTGATGCTGTCCATCGAGCCGCAGACGAGACAGCCCAATCTACCGGACGCACAGCCGCTGATATTCAATCTGCGGAGGCAGAGGCCGGAAGACGTGTATCCGAAGCACTTGGGAATGTGTTCCAAGCTATTGCCCGTATCATTCCTTCTTCGGCAAGAAGTGAAAGCGCCTCAGATGCTTCAGGGCAGACCACTCGTCCGTGGCCTGGCAGCGCTAATGCACCATTCAGTACGACTTACTGGTATGGGCAACCACGTTGGGGTGGAAATCCCTTTACTCCTTTCTCTGGAGCGCCTTTCCTTCATCCCCCTCCGCCGCGTTTTGGTCGTCACGGTCCCGGAGGACCTCGTGGTCCCCCACCTCCGCCTCCTCCCCCTGGGCACGACCAGCAACCTCCTGGTGGGAATATGGGAATCCCTCCTGGACCTCCTAATATAACAATGCCTCCTGCACCCGGGAACGGTTCACATCCTCCTCCCCCTCCTCCCCCACCGCCACCGAGAGGATGGGGCTCTGACCTGTGGGGACCTCCTCCCCCTACTGGCCCAAGAGGTCCTCCCAAGCCAACCCCTCAGGAACTCAGGGCTAACGTCGAAGCAGCGAAGCTTTTGTACAAGACAGAGAAAGAGAGGTACCGTCAAGGGCGTGAAGAACAGAAACGGGAGAAGGAACGGCGTCAAAATGCTATTGCCGCTGCGTATGTTTTGTTCACTGACCATCCTCGTCCCATTACTAATTCCCTTTATCTTTAGGTATAGTGAGGCTCTTCGAGATGAAGAAGACAAGAGACGACGTCGCTCCAGTAATCCTCCGGCGATGCAACTTGTTAGTAACGCTAGGGGTCCCTATCCTCAGCTGGAGATGTTTAGTGTTCCTCGTCGTCACAACACTACTGGCCATATGAATGCTCCTCCTGCTGGCCGCCGTCGAGGTCCCGAGCCGCCTGTCGAAGACCCAGTGACTCGATCTTTCAACCGGATCAAGAGGAGCTTGGCCGATGTAAGTTTTGCGCCCTCCTTGCTAATGTTGACAACATCTCATATTGCGCGTTCCTACCAGATGGGATTCACGGAGAGCGGCTATCCTGACCTCCCTTCCAAAATCAAGACCGCCCTTCCAAACAGCCCCATTTCGAAGGAGCGCGAAGATAACATTACTACAACCCTTCTGGAGGAGCTCATTGCTGCTCCGAAGCCGGCACCCGTAGCCTCTGGCTCTGGTGCCAAAGAAACCACAGATATCCCTGGGGCTTGGAACTGAGCCTAGTATCTTCCAAGGTGGTATCTTTTATTTCAGAATCTGTGCAAGTGAAATATTGCTGCCTGTAAGAGTATCAATGTAAGAGACGTGTTATAATGTTGCTGTGTTCGAGACATTGCCCTCTGTACTAGTATAACTTGCAATACAGTACTCATGTGAAGTTGTATTAATGACTTTTCGAATAATTGGCAAGGTCTGATACAGGAGCACGTAGAGTCCCAATGTATTGGAGAGAACGAACCTTTTCAAGAACAAGGACTCGGTCCCGTTCAATCAAAGTTGATTCCTTGTGAATCTGTGAATGCGATCAACACGGGATCGGCCATACGTTCGTGGATTTCCGCCAGGTATTACTCTAGCATACTCTGCTATTGTTGCGCTTATTACTGGGTAGCAAGCTGATGTCGATGAAGGTCCGTGGATTCACATATTTACGGCACGGAAAATGCATGACTTACCGAAGCTCTAAATGTGGCGTGGTTGCGGATACGCTCTATCTCCTAACTCTCCCAACTCGCTCAACTGACTTCCTCAGTCAAATTCTCTCGTCTCGTCATGCCTGAAGAACCATCAAGCGAGTTCTTCGGACGTTTTATTGGTTTTCTTCTATACTGACCCGCTCGTATACCCTTCTAGTCGGTAATTGGGATGAGCATGTTCATTCCCCGGCCTTCGACAAAGAGTGCTTTGCCCAGTCCAAGCGCCTTTCGTCCGGC
>RZIO01000002.1:1528012-1544846 GCA_004338095.1 Gloeostereum incarnatum
CCTGGTCGGGATCGATCCAACCGCGTACCTTTTCGAATCTATCGTGTCCTGGATACGAAATGATCCATTCACAGCCAAAGCGTCAATATATCCAGGTATTTATTTGCCAGGGCGTTGAGCTTGGGCTCGATGCCAAAAAAAACCCTTGCGGCGGCGGCGCCGTTGAGCGAAAAGATCAAATTTGGATGGTAGCCACTCGACTCACCTTGCTTTGTCTTGCCAGGTCTTTCAGAGGAGAAACCATCTGGCCTGCGGCCAGTGTGGTACAACCGTGGTATGATCATTTCTAGTCCGACCAAGACGAACGCCAGTGTCACAACGAAAAAGACCATGATGCGCGGCTAATACGAACCACGCAATGCTGTTACCTTAAAACATTGATTCAAAGGTGCTTCACTTCGTGGACCTGAACTACCCCAGGGTCAACACAGCCCGAAAAGAACGATAACACTGACGAGCCTCTCAACCCAACCCAGTAGTCTTTCGACTTTCCTGACCCAGAATCCCCGTAGCAGTATTTTGGTGCCTCGTCGAGCAGGTCAAAGTAGCTCCCGGAAGATTAGTCTTCACAAGATCAAGGTCTTTCGCGAGCAAGGGGACTGACACGTCGGAAGGCCCAAGGTTCGGACGGAATGAAAACGGCCTGGAAAAGGCATTGTAAGAACTATCAAAATTTTGACTCGTTTTCGGGCCTGGATAAGTCAAAGTTTGCTCATTTTAGAAAGGTTTAGGTAGCTAAATCTATACAATAAGTTATGAGAATATAAAACTTGTCCAAGCTTGGAGGCCTCTTGCCAAACAAGAAGCTCTAGAAAAGTACAAAATTTGAACTTTTAGCTTTTAATTGAATGATGTCTTCATGAGGACATTTGATGGTCCGACAGTGCGATAAATTTGGGGAAAGCACTTACAATAATGTGAGAACTTTTCATTTGAACAATTGAAGCCAACTCAGTTTCACCATTTTAGCAACAGGAAATGGTGAAGTTTTTCTCTATTCTTTGCAAAGTTGTTGAAGAACAAAAAGTTTGAAGGAGTTCCCGAGCTTTTTGTTCTTGTTGTGCTTCTTGGGGTAGATCATCCTGGTTACTTTATGGTTGCACTACAGGCATGGGCAGAAAGTTTAGGTCAGAAAGCGAGGAAAAAATGGACTAAGTTTCTTTCATGTTGAAGATGTGGTTGGTGCTGAAATGAGAATGAAGGATTTGATACGTTCAGCATCTTTTCTTTGAATGTTCTGATTTTTTGAACATGTAGAGTGTTTTTGATCTAAATGATGATAGAAAATGGATGTAACAGCAGCTGTTCTTGTCATTTTTTTGGCCAAAACAGTTTATCTCCCTCTTTCGACTGAAAATTGATTGATTTTTTGATAAACAGATAACATGTTCTTGTCAAGCTTGCCACCCAAAGCTAACAGTAACATTTGACCTCCGACAACCTTATTTCACCAGTTTTCTGACCGTAAACATCTGCCAATGCCTGTAGTGTTGGTTTCTCAAACTTTTCGTACAAGAAGTCACCAGAAGTGGTAGTTTTCAACGTCATGAAAAGTACAAATTTCACAAATCACTCGGATATTTGTCCACATTAATCCTTTTTTGCTTACAAAAATGAATCTCGCAAATTTTATGTATTTGAACCCGTTCAAGAGCTTATCAGGGCTAGAATGGTGGGCTGACCGACGTGTGAACCAAGTCTTGGGCGCCTCTTTTGCACAAATTAGGTATTGCACCCACGGGTAAACAGATCGGCACAGAATTTCGCCTGCAGCAAGCTGACGAGTCTTTCAGCTGCTCCTAAGTCCTTTTACGGGCTCCTTCTATTCAGCCTTTCATCCAGACCAGTTGACCACCCACAAGATCAAATAAAGCAGCTTTGACCAGCCGTCGTCCACATTCGATTGGCTCTTTCAACATCTACTTCAGGAAGGGCTATCCAATAAAAGTGGCTTGTTTATCTCCCTTCCCTTGTTTCTCTTTCAACATCATCGATAAACGATTTCTCATTTAACCTGTCGAGTTCCCTCCTCTCTCATTCAAACCATCTTATCCCCTGGACTCAGTTGGAATCCTGGTGAATCGTACGTAGACTATCTAGGTGTATGCCTTTCCTTCCCTAACACATCACAGCTCGCAACAGAAGTCAACGCGACCTTGAAAATCTGAAGTTCATCGTTCAATCACAATTCCACCCTCCCCAGATACATACATACTCTCTCCTTTCAATGCAGTCTCAACGCGGACATGATCTACTCGAAGTAATATCGTTCCAGCCTCACCAGCTGTCCCATCACGAGTACTTGTGCGCCAGGCAGTTCGATCTCACGCACCCCCAATACTTCCGCATCTTTCGAATCAATGACTTGCCACCAGAGATTCTCACCAACATATTTCTCCTAGTTGCGTGGGGTGTTGGATATCCTTATGAGGGCCTCCTCAACAGATTAAGGATAACTTGGGTATGCCGCCAGTGGAGGCAGGTCGCAATCTCGGAATGTACCTTGTGGTCATCGATTTGGTTCCGGCCTCCTTTTGAGCGCGGTTTTGCGTTCATCGAGCGGGCAAAGGACGCCATGGTGGACCTGAGAATCAGCGATCTGCCATCGCGAGATCGTACTCCAATTCCGCCGACTTTGTCAGATTCTTTTCTACAGTTGGCTGAGTCGGAGGAACAGAGACGTCAGGCAAAGGACCAGCTTGCTTCACTCGGCTTGCAGGCTCCCATCCCTTTTCAACCTAACCAGATGTTGGATGCTTTCACCCTAAATCAGCAGACAATGAACAACATCCTCACCCGACTCTCTCCGAGGATATCCTCCATTCGTACTCTGTCAATCATGACCGAGGATTGGCAGGTGATGTCGATGGTTCTGAGTTGGCTGGCTGCAGCTGGAAGCCGAGGAATTCGTATCCGAATGCAGCATTTGGACCTACATTGTACATGGACCGCCCGCCCCAACAATGATCAGTTTCTTCCCCCCAATGCAGAGGTCCAACCGCTCTTTGGCGGCGCACCAGCCCCAGAATTGCAAGTTGTCTGCCTCAGAAGCATTCCACTTGACTGGCGCACCACTACTCTCTCTCGATTAACCGGTGAGTTGATCTGTGTCAGATTGTATCTGATGGTATGGACTATCCTAATTCAAACCTCCAGCGTTGGACATTCGATGGATCCCTCCGGACTATTTCATGGGAGCCCAACAGTTCCGTGCCGTGTTGCACTCGTCCCCTGCGCTAGAATCTTTAAAGGTTGATGCCGTCACGATCTCAGACTTCTCCTTGGACGAATCTCCTATCGTTCTTGGTCATCTACATACACTCTCTTTTGGGAACCTCCCCCCAGATCCTATGATGCAGTGGTGTTCACAGATCCATGCACCAGAAGTCCGGGACTTGACTATCTCGAATTGCAAAGTCCATGACTATAGTCCAGTCTGGCGTTTCATGACTGGGCGTTTCAGCAAGGTGAAGATTCTGGCGATTTTTTCTGTGCATTTGGCGACGTTTGATATCATCGCAACGTTTTCGAAGATGCTTCATTCTATGCCAGACGTCGAGCTCCTGCGAGCAGCTGATATCGGACTCGATGTATGGATGTCATTTTTGTCCAGACCGGACACAGGCACCTCACACCCGCGCGTGGCTGCAATGACAACCCAAGAACGCTGGACTAGACCCATCGAGGACACAGCTCCGACGGGTACGATGTCCTACAGACCCTTACCTGAGGAGGCCGCTCCCATTCCGACCCCTCGTCTGCGTATCCTCGAAGTTCACAATGTCAAAGCTGAAGACGTGGCCCGCTTTGCCATCTACCGGCGGCTGGCTCTCAGTTGTCCCGTCCAAGGAATCTATATTAAAAGGCACCCGAGCTTGCAACAGGAAGATGTGGAAGTCATCGGACGGCATATCCCACAGCTTTCTGTGGTTCCCCATGGAATTATCCTTAATGAAGAGGTGCCGTTACGAGTTATATCTCCCTGATTTCTCCCTCTTTGCCACATGCTATCGAGTCCTACTTACATCTACATCCCTTGATCTAAGCTTTCTTTGCTACACTCTTGGTTTCCCTAGTTTTCCTAGTTCTCCCCTTGCTTTCTGGATACTTACACTGTAGCATTATTAAACCCGAATTATATTCTTTTTGTGGCGTTGTTTTGTGTTGAGATGACTCAGGTCAGTTCATCAAAACCGATTGATGCGCGCGTTGTGAACTTGTTCGGAACCATCATCTACGCGGCCATCGACAGGAAGAAATAGTCATGAGCGCACGGTCCGCGTTTGTTCCAGTTCCAAATAACTCGCGTCCGGCCTCGAGTGTCGCCAACTCGAAAGAACAAACTTCCCAATCAAAGCTGCAACCCTTTGTTCCCGACCCTTCCAATCCAATCCACGGAAACTCATCGTCAGTCCCAAAAAATCCAGGAAAAAATCCAGCTCAAAGGATTTCTTCTAATAACAAACAATTCTTACCCCTTCCGACTGGTGGTCTTGTCCGCAAAAAGGGCCAAATTCCATCTTCTCCTTTTACTCGTCCTAGGCCAGCGACCGCTGGTGGAACTAATCTCGCTTCTAACTCGCATAATGTTCCTTCCCATCCAATACAGTCTTCTGTGCATCAGCTAGTGAGACGCGACACGTCTGCGATTCATGCTCCTGCCCCAATCTCTGCTTCTCACCCTGCCTCCCCGCTTTACGATCCTGCGGCTGTAAGCGCTAGTCGATCATTTTCTGCTGTCTTCAAAGTCTCCACTGTATCCGCGTCTGTTCCGAAATCGACTCGTTGTGACTCTCCAGAAATTCAAATCCTAGATAACGCGCATATACCTACATCTCGCGCCCCAATCGACCTTTCTGCTAGCCCGTACCAGCTGAACATGCCTCTGTCGACCTCAAACATGGATCAACGCGCCGGCAATCACACTAGTCTGGATCGTGACGACAGCTCTACAAGGGCTCGTTTGCCCAAGCGTGGCAGGGACGAATTCGACGATGATTCCGCTCATGATATCAGCTACGATTCTGCACCAGCTCTGAAACGATTCAAGACCCAGAACAAAAATCGAGATAAGTCACCGAGTGTGAGTATTCTGTCTGTCCGTCTCTATGCGCACAGTCAGCTGACTGACTGCGGCAGGCTGAGTATCAACGCCAGCCTCAAATTTCTAGTCCTTTTGCCCCTTCTGTGCCATCAGACTACCAGCATAACCCTCCCAGTCCATATCGCTCTCAGCATCATCCCCAGCCTACCTATCGGGATGAGCAACAGTACCACGCGTCAAACGGACGCAATGGACGCTCCATTCACTCTCCTGCTGATAACATGGCTCATGATGGAATGTCGGCCAGTCAAGACACGCCTAACACTCTTGATAAGCTTCTCTCCCGAGACGTGGATCTCTTTGTATATGATCACATGGACAAGTACGATAACCTGACGACTAAGTGGAAGGGATGCACAGTTGATCAGTGGGCAGCTGGTGCAGACGGTAGCTTCAACCATCTCATATCGTCTTCACACGGTCTGACACTCAGCCATAGACATAATGGCTAAATACAGCGAGGTTCTGGATTTCGTGAGCATCCTTGCTTGATCTGGTTTGCAGTTGTTGACTGACCTCGATAAACAGGCGAAGGATCATATGACGTATAATTTTACTTTCCAACCCCTCTTTCACTCATTCATGCTGGTGATTCATAGTGCTAAATTGAAATTATTCGCCTCGTTCACCACTCAAATTGACACCCACAACAAAGTTCTGGATGGACGCCAGAAGGCGCTAAAGTTCGTTAAGGAAAAGCTTGTCATTGACAGTGGAAGCATTTTGGGGGGGAGGCCAGTGAACAGAGCTTGATTCTTGCTCTTCAAGAGGAGAGGTTAGCTTTCGGTCAGGACTTTTGCAGACGTTTGCGGTCGATCCTGTTGTCTGTAGTGGTAGAAAGTTTGTAACTTGTGTTGATTGTCGTGACTCCGCGATCAGTTATGGTTCTGCATAACCCCCTGCCTGTCTTTCCTTATTACTTTTGCACTCATTGACATCAAACACCATAGAACACAATAACGTCCATGAGCGCGCCAGTTTCTGATTCTGCCTCCCCCCCGAAGAAACCAGAAAAGTCCAAGAAAAACAATCACGGCCGATCACGAGGCGGTCATAATACGTCGTCCAAACCGCGAGGCTTGCCGACCGATTCTCCTGAAGTTCGCTTGTCGAAAACCTTGTCATGGATCCTTCGCCATGGCGCCCAGAAAGAAGGGCTCCAGATGCGAGCAGATGGATATGTTAAGGTTACAGATCTGGTGTGGCCCACTCTTTCCTCAAGCAATAGTCTCATCTCACATAACTTTCCTAGTTAGCTAACCCAAAGATAAAGTCGCAAGGATTGGATCTTCCCAAGCTACAAACTATTGCCGCTGCAGATGCGAAGCAGCGATACAGCCTGATTTCCGAATCTCCTGCCTCTGAATTGGACGAAAGCTTTTGGTGGATAAAAGCTAACCAAGGACACTCAATCAAAGTCCGTACTGTGCACCTCTCCTGTGCTCCCGTGTTGATCTTGTTCCAGGAAGTACAACTCGTCCTCACTCCACTCTCCGCAGCTTCTGACATTTCCACCGGTATTGCTGTCCACGGGACGACTAGGAAAGCATGGGCGAGCATTAGTTCGTCCCCTCTTTCTATTGCATCTTTTGTGTGTCTGACGTTGATGTCTTCAGGTACTCAAGGCTTGTCTAAGATGCGCCGTAATCATATTCATCTTGCCCAAGGTGTGGCCGGCGACAACATTGTCAGCGGTACATTGTTTTTCATGTCCTTGTAGTGGTTGTCGCACTGACACATTCTGCTAGGCATGCGCTCGTCCTCACAAATCCTGATATTCGTCGACGTCCAGAAGGCCATCAACGCAGGGATCAAATTCTTCCTTTCCGACAATGGTGTTATCCTCACTGAGGGGGATGAGAAGGGATTTTTGGGGTCACAATTCTTCTCAAAGGTTGAGGACGCGAAGCGAGTACCCTTGCCAGGATGGGAGGGCCCTTGATATAGCAGTGGTAAATATAATTCTGTAGCCGATACATGTGCAACTCAATACGTTCTGACATCATGGCCAAGGATCGTTTCGGCTTCCAGAGACTCAACATTTTATCCATCGCTATCTTCTTCGGTCAATGCAAGTGCAGCAAACCTGCCTATGCCAGTAGACGGCATGTCTACCTCGTCATTCTCGTCTGTTGTCACATCTTCACCCTCACTCTCCGCTCCTTCTTCATCACTTATCCTATGATCGAATTCACTGTCCGAATCCTCAGCATTGTCTTCACTATCATCATCAATGTCAACATTTCCAGGTATCCAAACACCTGTTCCCGCTGAGGCATGATTACCCAAAGTTGATGGGTCAGTGCCTGGGGGCCAGAATGCCCATAGAACACGGCTCTCTGCCAATGATCGTAGAACTGGTCGAGAAAAATGAGTATCGAGTATCTTCAGAGTGTTGTAGAAAGAAAACTCGACTGACGCGAATTTCCTGCCCGATGAACGTCGGGTCGACCAGCTTTTGCTGTCAACCAGCCCTTCTTGTCCGCGTATGCAACAAGCACGTCCATGGCAGTCCACGCTAGTTCCTTACTCTTCTCGCGTTTGGCGCCGTCTCGCCATGTCCGTTTATCTTCTTCTAGGCTGCCTTGATCTGGATGTGTGAGGTTAAAGATGCACTCCAGAGGAAGATGCTGGCATGCGAAATAAGTGCACAAGGGTACTGCGGACACTTGAGAGATGGGCAGAGTGCCAGAGAGTACCTATTGCATCAGTTCAGCGATGAATAGTGACCTATATGGAACTGTTTACCTGCATCTCCAAAGAATTGCCATTCGATATGACTAACCCAGGACAGTACGAAACAAATATCGGGAGTCCAGAAGAGTGTCTGAAAGTGCTTTGTCTAGGTAGGATGTTTCAATGCGGATGGTATAGATCGAAGGATTCAGACGGCTTGAGACATACCTTTCCTGGCGTCTTTGATGCTCTCACCTTTGATGCACCGAACAATGCGTTCAAAAGGGACGATTTGTATCCTCCTCCGAATGTCCATTTAATAAAGACCCTAACACAATCTTTAAACCAGCAATAAACTTACCTCAGAATCGTGTGGCGCGATACTTTACTTAGACTTGGCGATACTTTCTTAGGCAGCCTTATATAGCAATACTTTGTCTGTAGTGTTCCAATGTGATACATTTATAGGGTCCCTAGACATGTCGAGAGTGTATGTGTATCGCGTTGTCGAGGACGCGCAACTTTTGAGAGGCCAAGTTGTTCGATTGATCAGGCGCGGTGCCGCGGTCCGCGCTGTGACATTACTCACACGTGTACGGTAGGCGAGAGGTATAACGGGCGGCACTGGACTTATGGATTCCCGTCACCTCGAAGCCCCGGGTTTCGTTTCGAGCGTCCGTGCTAGAGCTTCGGTGCCCGGGATTTGAACTCCGTGCCTTCGTCTTCAGGCGCTAGCGTTGGACTGTCGGTTTAGTTAGTTATTTGTTATGTTTTGCCAGGGTGCAATCAAATGTTTGCCGAATATCCGGACCACGGAAATTTATCTCCGTGATTTTGTTTTCGCCCGTCTATCGTGAAGTTCAAACACCACCACTAAAGCTACGGTTATTTCGACTGAGTCCCGAGCTTTCAATTATCTTTCTGGTTCTCTTAGGGCGCTTGAGGCGACGGGCCGGGGTGGGCCGCCGTCGCATGCGCCCTAGGACCGCGGTTGGCGGGGCATACTTCCTGCCACCACCACAAGACCACGATGCCCAATGTTTTTTTCGCGACCTCTACCCGTGGAGACTATTCTGGCTGCTTATGAAGAACTCGGCATTCTGGTGAATCGAGCTGTCCATACCCAACGGGGAGATGCTGCTCGTCTAGGGGTTCAAAAGCGGGAGTGTTACGAGTTTGTTAGCTTGCTGGAGCAGGTGCGTACCCACTTTACATTTCATTAACAGGATATGGCTCTAATTTTCTGTGTAGCACTCTTCTCTTTTTGACATAGAGGAATACGACATCATGCGCGATGGTCTACACGCAATGATAGTTCATCTCGACGAAGCTGCTCACGCGTCGTCAGATCCTGCCGAGCACGAGTTCCTCTCATTTGTTTCATACGAGTACACTGGATATCGTCCCCGAGTTCACATTGATCCAGAGATGCTTGCTCTTGCCTTGGAGCTACGTGGTCCTACCTACCTTGCTCAAGTATTGGGCTGCCATCCAAGGACAATTCGACGTCGCGCTCTTGAGTATGGTCTTGTCGAACCTGGACAGCCTGTCTATGTGGACTACGAAAGTCCAGATGGATCAGTACACCGGGTGTATCGCTCATCGGCAGGAGCGACCTCAGATATCTCTGACGAGGAGCTCGACGGGATTGTCAGTACTATTGTCGAGTCTTTTCCCTCGTTAGGCCGACGGATGGTAGATGGAAATCTGAAGCATCTCGGGCACCGTATCCCACGTGCTCGTATTGAGTTGTCTCTGCGTCGTGTTCGCGGGGCACCTGTAGGTGCCTTTGGCCTTCGTCGTCGGATTCGTCGAAGAGTTTACAGAGTGGCAGGGCCAAACTCTCTCTGGCATCATGATGGGCAACATGGTACGTTTTCTACGGCTGCTCTCGTTGCAATGGCATGGGTTAAATGACATCCTTCAGGACTCATACGTTACAAGGTCGTCTTTCATGGCTTTGTTGACGGCTACTCAAGATTCATTGTCGGCCTGCAAGCGAGTAACAACAATCGCGCAAACACCGTTCTCGATGTATTTCTCGATGCAACAGAGATTCACGGGACACCAAGCCGGGTGAGAGGGGATCATGGGACAGAGAACCTCTTTGTCGCTGCATACATGGAGGAGATGAGAGGTGTCGAACGTGGGTCTTACATATGGGGCAGGTAAGTTTTCTCACCCTTCGCTCGCTTTCCTTCTGTTATCAACAAACATGTCTAGAAGTGTACACAACGTGAGGATTGAGAGACTCTGGCGCGACTTGACCTGCAGATTCGGCGCAAAATGGAAGACATTCTTTCAGCACCTAGAAGCCTCGCATGGCTTGAACGTGAACAGTGAGGCACACATCTGGCTTCTTCATTTTCTCTTTCTACAAGCTATCAATGACGATGCTCATGAATGGGCTGAGACATGGAACCATCATGTCCTCTCTATCCAGGGTGAATATCACCGCAGTCCAAAAGACCTGTTTGTCTTTGGGATGATTGAGAATGGTGCCCGTGGCTTGGAACCTACCACTGCTGATCAGCTCCCAGTTGATAATGATGACAATGAGGCCCTCGGTGATCTTGACGGCTATGGGATTGACTGGGCCTCTCTTGACGATTCCGCTGTTCGAAATCACCATGATATTGAGAATGCGCATGTGGTACCCAGTGACCCCAACCCGTTTTCTTCAAACCATCCACAACATTTTTCCCATGTTCAATTCGAGATTCCAAACTGCCCATTGTCTGACGAAGAAGTCGACGAGCTCATCGACATTCTTGATCAGGAACCCTCATACCATGCAAATGATATGGACAGCCATTGAGTTCTGTGGGTATTTTCGAAGTAAATATGTGATGACTTGTTCCAGCGGTACGTTCATTTTCTAGTTCAACAGCAGCTACTGACAGAGATACGACAGAAGAGGAGGTCTATGAAGGTGGAGAGCCTAGTATATGAGTGCAAGACAATGTAGTTATGAGGCAGTAGCAAAGTCTGTAAATAAAAGATTCTGTACACTGTCCCACTGCATGCACTTTAAGCTATACTGCTCCACTGTAATGTCCTGACCATTACCATCTTTGCCTATACCTGGTTGTCCAATCACAAGACTACTCTCAGAGATATAACACCATCTCAAGGAGGGAAACACAGCTGTGTAGCACCTCACAAGTCTTGACATGAAGGCACAGTGCTTATCCTATAACGTCCTATTGAATGCAGTTGGAGAGGTGGTTTGGAGCAATGTTTAATGTCACAGTGCATAATAAGCTACATTTCAGTGGTAAAAAGACTATGACAATAGTACAAACATATTCAGGGACAGAAAAGCAATGAGACACAGTTTATAGCTCTACAGGATATCAACGATCAAAGCAGTATATAGTACGGGAATTATCAGACTGGTGAGCATTAGCACTAGAGAATATGTTATAAGTCTCTAAGTGCAAAGAAATCCATCCACTCACAATTAGAACATGTTGAAAGATGATATCTTTGGAAGGATCTCATCATGAAGCATACTGTCAAAGGCAGTATAAATGTTGAAGTCAGGAGGAGGAGGTGATCGGAGGAGGTAGCACAGGCATTGAGTGTTAAGAATAGAGAGAACACTTGTGCAGGTTGCAAATTTCATGTTTGTGACCCATATATCCTGATAGACTAAAGTTAGTGTATCATATGGGAATTTATCTAAAGTAATGTGTACTGGGCAGAGAGGATCAAATAATAAATTTTCTTCTTCCATAGTAGCATCTACGCTATGTGCATCTACACCTCCAATGGTGTCTTCAATACAACTCTAGAGAGAATAATTAGAATGTATAGTAGGCTATTATAGCAAAACTCACTTGAATCATCCATACAGCAGCAGTAGGCAGGAGCTCTGATCCCGTTACAGTAGCTAGCAGGTAATTGGCATGGTATGTGGTATTGTTTTCTAACTCATGTACTATTGCAGGTGAAAGACTTGCATGTTCAGTAGGACAGCCACATCCACACAAGTAGCATGCAAGCCATGCTCTAAAAAGAGGAGCTAATCCTTCTCCATCTACAGCTTCTGGTGATATTGTAACCATGATATGACTGACAAGCTGAGTTGCACTCTCAAGACGCTGAGCATAAAGGTGGATAAGAAGATGCTTCTGGTTGGTTGCAGAGCTTCCAAAGGTCTGAACGTGTATTTCTTTAGAATAAAGTTAACATAAAGTCCAAACTTACTTACTGATAGCAGATGCATGATACCTGAGACAGGAAGGTCAAATCCCTCACGATAAGCCGTCAGTTCCTCCCCATTTGTCAATGAGGTCCCAGTATTATATCCAGGTCCAACAAGCATGCTACAGTATAGGGTTAATCCCCAGTATGTGTGCTCATCTGTTGAGAGAGATGTAGCACCAGCACGCTATAGAGATAGCTTATTAGTAAAGTAATACTAATAATATAAGTGTCTCATACATCAAAATCAGGCAGATATGTCTGTATAGCAGTAGTCAGAGGCGATGAAGGATCATCTAGTCCAATAAAGGGGTCTGTAAGGCTCAACAGCCAAGCCTGAAGAAGAGTAGCAAGAGTAGGATCAATTTTCTGAATAAAAGTTGAATCAATAAGTTTGGAGAATGAGCCAGTAGTGACAAGAGCATTATGGAAAGCAGAGATAGGAGCTGGAGACATTCCTAGTAAAACATAATAGAGTACAGCAAGGGAGGATACTGTCTTGGCTTTGATAAGACATTCAGCAGATGGAGTAATACCTGGAACACAGTGCTTTCAAGTAACAACCTCTTATGTGTCTTGCATAGCATACCAATATGTGTGGTTTCTGATTAGGCACTCAATAGCAGTTCACATGACATGATGCTCTACTCCAGGTCTACTAGCGTCACCTCTGATTAGCCAACAAGTCAGATTATTGAAAAGATAAGTGTAAAGTATAAAGACTTACATGTACTACAAACAGTTTCCAAGGACAAGTGCATTAAAGTTAAAGGAATGAACAACAACACTAGATCAACTGAGGTATTATCATGTTTGTAATACACCCTCAGTCTTCCTAGAAGGGCATCAGCAGCAGCTTCCACAGTCGGAGCATGTATATCTAGAGCAAGACTACCTGCTAAATCAGGTGGACCCAAGTGTCAGAGATAGTTCTTCTACTCTATTGCAGAGTTATGACGAAGAGATGGCAGTGGCAATGGACTGCGTGAGTTATTAGGTGGTGGTGAAAAGTATAGCATTGGAATATGTGAAGGTGATGAGGAAGACCAGGACTGAAGACAGTATTATAAGAAATGCGATACAAATTAAAATAAAGAACATACACTTCTATTTCTGTTAGTATTGGACACTGCTTCCTCCTGTAAAAGAGGACAGTCAGAGCAGCAGCTAGTGGCCCACTCTACAGACTTCTTCTGATTCTTATTGGTACAAAATGTATCTATTATATGTGCAGATATATATGGGTGTGTGAGACCTCCAATAGAACCTAATAATAGCATATAAACCAGGGATTTTAGGTCTAAAACTGCATTAGAAAGTAGAAGTAGAAGAATAGTAAATGGCATACACAGGAGTACAACCTTTGGATGAGAGCTATCTTTTGGATTAGGAAGGGCTACCTTCATGAACGACTCCAGAGTTACATCAGACTTATTGTATACAAAGTTGGCAGTCTTTAATACTTTCCCATTTTGTAAGTTATCATGATCCAACATATAGATTCCCCAGAAGGCTTCTTGATAGTATTTAGGCTTGGCCATATTAAAATCTGCCAGTGTAATTTCCTTCTAGATATAGTGCATGCGAAGGTGCTGATGTATCTTCCGTCAAATAGACTCACGGACCTTAGCTTCAATCTCTATCTCAGTAGTAAGGCCATACTGAAAGAAACATGCAAGCAGGCGTGGAAACTTGGTAGTTTCACAGAACCTAGGATCTTCCCATGAATGATCAAAATTGTCGTCTCCTTTATCGATGTCATGCACAAACATCTCAGCATATGGCTATGTTCTAACTATTCAAAGTTAGAGAAGATATGAAGAAAGAGTAAACAAAAAGTGCATATGGCATTAATATAAAAACAAATCTCTGCTTTATTGGATTAGAAACAGTTATGAGCCTGCAACCACTATTAGTACCTCGTGCTAATAAAGCACCTGCAGCATTAGTGAATGGCGATACAGAGGTGCTAGGAAGAGGATAAGGCTGTAGGCCATGAAGAAGATGCTGTTGAGGGTGAAATCCTAGAGGTTTATAAGCACCAGCAGTAGCAGCAGTAACTGGCTGATGGAAGTGTACAGATGTACGATAACGATCACTAGCTGACTCTTCTTGATACTGAAGTGCAATAATACTAGACGTAGCAGCAGAAGCAGATGGTATGGAAGATGAATTTGTGAACTAAGGTGTGCCAAATAGACTAGGCTCAGTATGTGAGATAGATGAAGAAGTATTGGAAGAGAGAAGATTGTTCTCAACCAAGGCTAGATGATTTAAGTATAGCATGTTACATCCTGAATGGCAACAGTGACTGCAAATGGTAAAATTATGGGACAGAGGTAGAAAGGAATCACATCTTCTGCCAGAGGCACCACCACATAGAGGAGGGACAGGAGAAGGAGGAAGTGCTGTCTCATGCTCTGAGATATTGTAGTTATAGATGCAAACTCCAGAAGGTCTACAATTGTGCTAGAAAATTTTCAGAGGTTGAATATACTTAATAAGAACAGTACATAGGCAGTAAAGAAAAAAATATCTGTTGAAAACCATATATACAGCCACACTCATTCTGCTATCCACAAGCTCCAGAGTGACTACTCATTTATTATTGTTGGAGTTATGTTTTAACAAATGAAGCTATAGAAGAGCTGAGAAGAGAATGAATACAGATTAAAAAAGAAAGTGGAAAGAGAGAGTAGGAGAGAAAAGTTTAAGGAAAGAGCAGTGGAAGAAAGAGATGAAGCGGTAAGCAAGGAAATCATATGGGAAATAAAGGCCATATATGGAAGACATAAAATGATGCGCCACACTAAAAAAGAGGAGACAGATTCCAAGCATCCAGAAACATAAGAGTATAAGATATGAATATGAATAGGATGATGAAACAAGAATAATAAAAGCAAGAAGGGATTGCATGAGTTCTTTATAGCAGTAAGGCTAGAAGTAAGACGCGTCTGGTGTTAGTAGAATAATATAAGCCTCCAACTTCTCTGGCAAGGACTAAGGTAAAGCAATGAAGGCTAAATATACTGGGCAACTACTGAAGCCAGTCAGATCCCCACCAGAGAGGAAGTGGTAAGAGAGAAAGAGATTAATTGTGACAGAATTATGACATATCAATAAAAGCTGGCATGGTCACATGATCTCACATGACCATGAAGAACATGTGACTTTCAGATATCTGTGCTCTTACCATCACATCCTTTTACTTTCTCAACATGAACTCCTCTGATTTATTGGACTCAAAAGATGTACCACATGAGAATTTTACCTCAGAACTATAACAAGTTAAGCATCAAAGACAGACATTGAGCTATACTGGTATGAATTTCTTATTTTATTCACACTTAATGAGCTTATGAATATACAGAATGTAGATGCAAGAAAATCAAATGTGATAGGTTAGTTTTCTATTCTATCAGATGTAGTATATTCTGGCTTAACTACTTTGACTTTTTAGAAGCCTACCATGTTCTTAATATATGTGTTGAGGCGAGGCATCAAGGTGCCAACAAGAGGTCATAAAACATGTCTTGTACGTCTACCATCTACTAGTGCCACTTTCTTCACCTTATTTTCCTGTTTTCTCAGACCTAAATATGTCTCATATCATAAGTTTGAACAACTAGAAATCAGGCATACCCATCTTGCTGCACTTGTTGACGATCTTAATGAGACGGTTGAAGATATGAGAAAAATGATCAAGCTATTATCTAGCACATCCTAGTATCTACTGTAAATACCTGCTATTATTTCAATCTGCTCTTATCTGCTGCATGCTTCTGACTGTCTGGTTATTAATCTACAGTCTCCAGTATGCCACACACTGCTCATAATTATATTGTGCAGCCATATAGCTGTTCACACATTGCACATCCTTCTTCGGCTTTGTTTTATAACTACCACCTCACAGTTGGAGTGCCTTGTTAGAAGGAACCATTGTATCATGAACATGAGCACTGTTAAATGACTTGTATACAGTTATTAGTAGTATTATAAAGTTGGTGACTAAGAATTTATATGCACCAGAGTGTATTCTCCTCTGTTCTGATATAATAGCCCTACTCAGGTTGACAAAACACAAACTCCTTCCACTCAAGCTTACCATTGTACCATATTATACAGCATAGCTCACGTTCAGGCCTGTCATCATTATGGTGCATCGGTGTATAATAGTTGCAGCAGTAGTGGAGGTTGCATCCTGACACACTAATTTTATCACAGTTGGCAGTGACATCTTTTATCTCATTAACGAGATCTCTGTCAATTGCACAAGCAGTCTCTAGCATAATCATGGAGTCCTGAACAAAGTCAGATTGTAAGAAGGTAATCGCACAAGAAACTGTACCTCTACATGACTAAGTAGCATGTCAATTCCATTTAACGTCTCACCTTCTATACCATAATAAGCCACAAGGTCATCTCCTGGAGATCCACCAGCAGGAAGATGGCTTCTAATAGGAATCATCTTTCCTACACTCCAAAAATTGAAACCTGTACCACATTAGAGAGATCTTACTTCAGAGAATATAATGACTTGTTCTCAGTTTTTCTGCATTCACTTGAAGGATGATGGGCTAAAAGCTCTGAAGATTACTCAGTCCACCTGCCAGCTTTCAGACGATGAGAGACCATAGTAAACTATGACACTTACTAATTTTTTCTTTTTCGTCTTCTCCTCTATAGTATAGAACTTGAATATCTGGTGCTTGCAGCGTTCAAGAGTAGCTTTGGAGGATTCTATAGCCTGTATTCCAACTCTATGTGGATTGTATACAGGAGGTACAGAGTTGTCTTATCTTTCTGTCGACTTATGGGGCTAAGATAGGATGGTCAGTCTGCAAT
>RZIO01000002.1:1596072-1641367 GCA_004338095.1 Gloeostereum incarnatum
CCTGGTCGGGATCGATCCAACCGCGTACCTTTTCGAATCTATCGTGTCCTGGATACGAAATGATCCATTCACAGCCAAAGCGTCAAATATATCCAGGTATTTATTTGCCAGGGCGTTGAGCTTGGGCTCGATGCCAAAAAAACCCTTGCGGCGGCGGCGCCGTTGAGCGAAAAAGATCAAATTTGGATGGTAGCCACTCGACTCACCTTGCTTTGTCTTGCCAGGTCTTTCAGAGGAGAAACCATCTGGCCTGCGGCCAGTGTGGTACAACCGTGGTATGATCATTTCTAGTCCGACCAAGACGAACGCCAGTGTCACAACGAAAAAGACCATGATGCGCGGCTAATACGAACCACGCAGTGCTGTTACCTTAAAACGTTGATTCAAAGGTGCTTCACTTCGTGGACCTGAACTACCCCAGGGTCAACACAGCCCGAAAGAACGATAACATTGACGAGCCTCTCAACCCAAGTAGTCTTTCGACTTTCCTGACCCGGAATCCCCGTAGCAGTATTTTGGTGCCTCGTCGAGCAGGTCAAAGTAGCTCCCGGAAAATCAGTCTTCACAAGATCAAGGTCTTTCGCGAGCAAGGGGACTGAACCAAGTCTTGGGCGCCTCTTTTGCACAAATTAGGTATTGCACCCACGGGTAAACAGATCGGCACAGAATTTCGCCTGCAGCAAGCTGACGAGTCTTTCAGCTGCTCCTAAGGGTCTTTGGGTCCTTTTACGGGCTCCTTCTATTCAGCCCTTCATCCAGACCAGTTGACCACCCACAAGATCAAACAAAGCAGCTTTGACCGGCCGTCGTCCACATTCGATTGGCTCTTTCAACATCTACTTTAGGAAGGGCTATCCAATAAAAGTGGCTTGTTTATCTCCCTTGCTCCCTTGTTTCTCTTTCAACATCATCGATAAACGATTTCTCATTTAACCTGTCGAGTTCCCTCCTCTCTCATTCAAACCATCTTATCCCCTGGACTCAGTTGGAATCCTGGTGAATCGTACGTAGACTATCTAGGTGTATGTCTTTCCTTCCCTAACACATCACAGCTCACTACAGAAGTCAACGCGACCTTGAAAATCTGAAGTTCATCGTTCAATCACAATTCCACCCTCCCCAGATAGATACATACTCTCTCCTTTCAATGCAGTCTCAACGCGGACATGATCTACTCGAAGTAATATCGTTCCAGCCTCACCAGCTGTCCCATCACGAGTACTTGTGCGCCAGGCAGTTCGATCTCACGCACCCCCAATACTTCCGCATCTTTCGAATCAATGACTTGCCACCAGAGATTCTCACCAACATATTTCTCCTAGTTGCGTGGGGTGTTGGATATCCTTATGAGGGCCTCCTCAACAAATTAAGGATAACTTGGGTATGCCGCCAGTGGAGGCAGGTCGCAATCTCGGAATGTACCTTGTGGTCATCGATTTGGTTCCGGCCTCCTTTTGAGCGCGGTTTTGCGTTCATCGAGCGGGCAAAGGACGCCATGGTGGACCTGAGAATCAGCGATCTGCCATCGCGAGATCGTACTCCAATTCCGCCGACTTTGTCAGATTCTTTTCTACAGTTGGCTGAGTCGGAGGAACAGAGACGTCAGGCAAAGGACCAGCTTGCTTCACTCGGCTTGCAGGCTCCCATCCCTTTTCAACCTAACCAGATGTTGGATGCTTTCACCCTCGATCAACAGACAATGAACAACATCCTCACCCGACTCTCTCCGAGGATATCCTCCATTCGTACTCTATCAATCATGACCGAGGATTGGCAGGTGATGTCGATGGTTCTGAGTTGGCTGGCTGCAGCTGGAAGCCGAGGAATTCGTATCCGAATGCAGCATTTGGACCTACAACGTACATGGACCGCCCGCCCCAACAATGATCAGTTTCTTCCCCCCAATGCAGAGGTCCAACCGCTCTTTGGCGGCGCACCAGCCCCAGAATTGCAAGTTGTCTGCCTCAGAAGCATTCCACTTGACTGGCGCACCACTACTCTCTCTCGATTAACCGGTGAGTTGATCTGTGTCAGATTGTATCTGATGGTATAGACTATCCTAATTCAAATCTCCAGCGTTGGACATTCGATGGATCCCTCCGAGCTATTTCATGGGAGCCCAACAGTTCCGTGCCGTGTTGCACTCGTCCCCTGCGCTAGAATCTTTAAAGGTTGATGCCGTCACGATCTCAGACTTCTCCTTGGACGAATCTCCTATCGTTCTTGGTCATCTACATACACTCTCTTTTGGGAACCTCCGCCCAATTCCTATAATGCAGTGGTGTTCACAGATCCATGCACCAGAAGTCCGGGATTTGACTTTCTTGAATTGCAAAGTCTATGACTATAGTCCAGTCTGGCGTTTCATGACTGGGCGTTTCAGCAAGGTGAAGATTCTGACGATTTTTTCTGTGCATTTGGCGACGTTTGATATCATCGCAACGTTTTCGAAGATGCTTCATTCTATGCCAGACGTCGAGCTCCTGCGAGCAGCTGATATCGGACTCGATGTATGGATGTCATTCTTGTCCAGACCGGACACAGGCGCCTCACACCCGCGCGTGGCTGCAATGACAATCCAAGAAAGCTGGACTAGACCCATCGAGGACACAGCTCCGACGGGTACGATGTCCTACAGACCCTTACCTGAGGAGGCCCCTTCCATTCCGACCCCTCGTCTCCGTATCCTCGAAGTTCACAGTGTCAAAGCTGACGACGTGGCCCGCTTTGCCATCTGCCGGCGGCTGGCTCTCAGTTGTCCCGTCCAAGGAATCTATATTATAAGGCACCCGAGCTTGCAACAACAAGATGTGGAAGTCATCCGACGGCATATCCCACAGCTTTCTGTGGTTCCCCATGGAATTATCCTTAATGAAGAGGTGCCGTTACGAGTTATATCTCCCTGATTTCTCCCTATGTTCCATTTTATCTATTAGTTTGCTTTGCCACATGCTATCGAGTCCTACTTACATCTACATCCCTTGATCTAAGCTTTCTTTGCTACACTCTTGGTTTCCCTAGTTTTCCTAGTTCTCCCCTTGCTTTCTGGATACTTACACTGTAGCATTATTAAACCCGAATTATATTCTTTTTGTGGCGTTGTTTTGTGTTGAGATGACTCAGGTCAGTGTTCATCAAAACCGATCGATGCGCGCGTTGTGAACTTGTTCGGAACCATCATCTACGCGGCCCATCGACAGGAAGAAATAGTCATGAGCGCACGGTCCGCGTTTGTTCCAGTTCCAAATAACTCGCGTCCGGCCTCGAGTGTCGCCAACTCGAAAGAACAAACTTCCCAATCAAAGCCGCAACCCTTTGTTCCCGACCCTTCCAATCCAATCCACGGAAACTCATCGTCAGCCCCAAAAAATCCAGCTCAAAGGATTTCTTCTAATAACAAACAATTCTTACCCCTTCCGACTGGTGGTCTTGTCCGCAAAAAGGGCCAAATTCCATCTTCTCCTTTTACTCGTCCTAGGCCAGCGACCGCTGGTGGAACTAATCTCGCTTCTAACTCGCATAATGTTCCTTCCCATCCAATACAGTCTTCTGTGCATCAGCTAGTGAGACGCGACACGTCTGCGATTCATGCTCCTGCCCCAATCTCTGCTTCTCACCCTGCCTCCCCGCTTTACGATCCTGCGGCTGTAAGCGCTAGTCGATCATTTTCTGCTGTCTTCAAAGTCTCCACTGTATCCGCGTCTGTTCCGAAATCGACTCGTTGTGACTCTCCAGAAATTCAAATCCTAGATAACGCGCATATACCTACATCTCGCGCCCCAATCGACCTTTCTGCTAGCCCGTACCAGCTGAACATGCCTCTGTCGACCTCAAACATGGATCAACGCGCCGGCAATCACACTAGTCTGGATCGTGACGACAGCTCTACAAGGGCTCGTTTGCCCAAGCGTGGCAGGGACGAATTCGACGATGATTCCGCTCATGATATCAGCTACGATTCTGCACCAGCTCTGAAACGATTCAAGACCCAGAACAAAAATCGAGATAAGTCACCGAGTGTGAGTATTCTGTCTGTCCGTCTCTATGCGCACAGTCAGCTGACTGACTGCGGCAGGCTGAGTATCAACGCCAGCCTCAAATTTCTAGTCCTTTTGCCCCTTCTGTGCCATCAGACTACCAGCATAACCCTCCCAGTCCATATCGCTCTCAGCATCATCCCCAGCCTACCTATCGGGATGAGCAACAGTACCACGCGTCAAACGGACGCAATGGACGCTCCATTCACTCTCCTGCTGATAACATGGCTCATGATGGAATGTCGGCCAGTCAAGACACGCCTAACACTCTTGATAAGCTTCTCTCCCGAGACGTGGATCGCTTTGTATATGATCACATGGACAAGTACGATAACCTGACGACTAAGTGGAAGGGATGCACAGTTGATCAGTGGGCAGCTGGTGCAGACGGTAGGTTCAACCATCTCATATCGTCTTCACACGGTCTGACACCCAGCCATAGACATAATGGCTAAATACAGCGAGGTTCTGGATTTCGTGAGCATCCTTGCTTGATCTCGTTTGCAGTTGTTGACTGACCTCGATAAACAGGCGAAGGATCATATGACGTATAATTTTACTTTCCAACCCCTCTTTCACTCATTCATGCTGGTGATTCATAGTGCTAAATTGAAATTATTCGCCTCGTTCACCACTCAAATTGACACCCACAACAAAGTTCTGGATGGACGCCAGAAGGCGCTAAAGTTCGTTAAGGAAAAGCTTGTCATTGACAGTGGAAGCATTTTGGGGGGGAGGCCAGTGAACAGAGCTTGATTCTTGCACTTCAAGAGGAGAGGTTAGCTTTCGGTCAGGACTTTTGCAGACGTTTGCGGTCGATCCTGTTGTCTGTAGTGGTAGAAAGTTTGTAACTTGTGTTGATTGTCGTGACTCCGCGATCAGTTATGGTTCTGCATAACCCCCTGCCTGTCTTTCCTTATTACTTTTGTACTCATTGACATCAAACACCATAGAACACAATAACGTCCATGAGCGCGCCAGTTTCTGATTCTGCCTCCCCCCCGAAGAAACCAGAAAAGTCCAAGAAAAACAATCACGGCCGATCACGAGGCGGTCATAATACGTCGTCCAAACCGCGAGGCTTGCCGACCGATTCTCCTGAAGTTCGCTTGTCGAAAACCTTGTCATGGATCCTTCGCCATGGCGCCCAGAAAGAAGGGCTCCAGATGCGAGCAGATGGATATGTTAAGGTCACAGATCTGGTGTGGCCCACTCTTTCCTCAAGCAATAGTCTCATCTCACATAACTTTCCTAGTTAGCTAACCCAAAGATAAAGTCGCAAGGATTGGATCTTCCCAAGCTACAAACTATTGCCGCTGCAGATGCGAAGCAGCGATACAGCCTGATTTCCGAATCTCCTGCCTCTGAATTGGACGAAAGCTTTTGGTGGATAAAAGCTAACCAAGGACACTCAATCAAAGTCCGTACTGTGCACCTCTCCTGTGCTCCCGTGTTGATCTTGTTCCAGGAAGTACAACTCGTCCTCACTCCACTCTCCGCAGCTTCTGACATTTCCACCGGTATTGCTGTCCACGGGACGACTAGGAAAGCATGGGCGAGCATTAGTTCGTCCCCTCTTTCTATTGCATCTTTTGTGTGTCTGACGTTGATGTCTTCAGGTACTCAAGGCTTGTCTAAGATGCGCCGTAATCATATTCATCTTGCCCAAGGTGTGGCCGGCGACAACATTGTCAGCGGTACATTGTTTTTCATGTCCTTGTAGTGGTTGTCGCACTGACACATTCTGCTAGGCATGCGCTCGTCCTCACAAATCCTGATATTCGTCGACGTCCAGAAGGCCATCAACGCAGGGATCAAATTCTTCCTTTCCGACAATGGTGTTATCCTCACTGAGGGGGATGAGAAGGGATTTTTGGGGTCACAATTCTTCTCAAAGGTTGAGGACGCGAAGCGAGTACCCTTGCCAGGATGGGAGGGCCCTTGATATAGCAGTGGTAAATATAATTCTGTAGCCGATACATGTGCAACTCAATACGTTCTGACATCATGGCCAAGGATCGTTTCGGCTTCCAGAGACTCAACATTTTATCCATCGCTATCTTCTTCGATCAATGCAAGTGCAGCAAACCTGCCTATGCCAGTAGACGGCATGTCTACCTCGTCATTCTCGTCTGTTGTCACATCTTCACCCTCACTCTCCGCTCCTTCTTCATCACTTATCCTATGATCGAATTCACTGTCCGAATCCTCAGCATTGTCTTCACTATCATCATCAATGTCAACATTTCCAGGTATCCAAACACCTGTTCCCGCTGAGGCATGATTACCCAAAGTTGATGGGTCAGTGCCTGGGGGCCAGAATGCCCATAGAACACGGCTCTCTGCCAATGATCGTAGAACTGGTCGAGAAAAATGAGTATCGAGTATCTTCAGAGTGTTGTAGAAAGAAAACTCGACTGACGCGAATTTCCTGCCCGATGAACGTCGGGTCGACCAGCTTTTGCTGTCAACCAGCCCTTCTTGTCCGCGTATGCAACAAGCACGTCCATGGCAGTCCACGCTAGTTCCTTACTCTTCTCGCGTTTGGCGCCGTCTCGCCATGTCCGTTTATCTTCTTCTAGGCTGCCTTGATCTGGATGTGTGAGGTTAAAGATGCACTCCAGAGGAAGATGCTGGCATGCGAAATAAGTGCACAAGGGTACTGCGGACACTTGAGAGATGGGCAGAGTGCCAGAGAGTACCTATTGCATCAGTTCAGCGATGAATAGTGACCTATATGGAACTGTTTACCTGCATCTCCAAAGGATTGGCATTTGGTATGACTAACCCAGGACAGTCTACAAAACGAATATCGGGAGTCCAGAAGAGTGTCTGAAAGTGCTTTGTCTAGGTAGGGTGTTTCAATGCGGATGGTATAGATCGAAGGATTCAGACAGCTTGAGACATACCTTTCCTGGCGTCTTTGATGCTCTCACCTTTGATGCACCGAACAATGCGTTCAAAAGGGACGATTTGCCGACATTTGGTTGTCCGATCAAACCAACGGTGAGAAACTTTGGGATTTCGTCCGAATCTTCGTCGTTACCTGCCTCGTCTGAAAGAGACGGCAAAGGTTGTGCAGCTAGGTCCTCGAGATGTCCTCCGCCCCTGGTCGCGAGTGCAGCATCCCAATCGATGTCCTGTTTGACTTTGGGTTTCCAGTACTTCAATCGAGAAGGATTCTCTCTAACTTTATCGGGGGGTTGGAGCAATTCACTGTGGAGTTGCCGTATGGCGTCCATGAGCCTAGATCTGAATGTCTGAGGTAACGAAGGCTCAAAGAGCTTGCGGCCTTGACGGACTGCACTCGCCTGCTTTTCAGCGTATGATTCCACTTGGACGACAGGTGTACCAGGATGACGTTGCTGGAAATACTTCGTCCATGCCTCCGCGCAAGTAGGACCAGAGATATCCACTTTGGTCAGAACAAGAATGATTTTGCGATCCTGAAGATATTTTGCGAGGGATGGGGGAAAGTGGAGTAGAGGGCAACGGCAGTCTAGAAGCACGAGTATAATCTGAGATATTTCAGTAACTCTCCATCTGAACGTGGCGTGGTCAGAAGGATATGACAAAACCAAAATAATTAACTTACAGTTGCCTCCATACTTCGAGGTTCCTTTCGAAATAAGTTGGGGACCGAGGCATACCACCGTTACTAGGTTCAATGATCTCCTCTTCAGCAACTTTCTCCTCGCTTTCTTCTGAGTTCATCCAGCGGTTTATGATCTCATCCGTTTCCTGCAGCCACTTCTTGAAGATTCCTTCCTCGTTGCGCTCGACTTCCACTTTTGTCATATCGAAACGCCATTTCGGGCGGAGAGGACAAGTCAGAGATCTCAGGGGAGCAAATGTCTCGTTATCCAGAGGATCGGAGAGGATCGCAGACTGTGGAGGAAGAGGGCGAGGCAAGGCCAGACGCGACGCTAAAACTCTCGTTTTTTCCAAAAACGTCTGAGGAAGCTTCGTGAATGCTGATTGCAGCTTCTTGGACGACTCTTGACGCAGACCTTGGACGGAACGGCCTGTCAATGCACGTCGCTTCTTGTGTGATTTGTTCGCCGCTTGCTCAGGTGGAGGAATATCGCCACGCTTCACAGCCCGTTTGAGCTGTGTAGCAGCCTTTTTCTGACGCGTAGAAGTTGGTTTACGGCGAGCCATCGTGCACTGCGATTTTAAGGACGTAGGTCTTTGAAAAGCGGTGATTTCCTTATTCGGGTCATATATATGTATACGTCATCACGCACGCGCTTAATATTTGGACCCAGTATAACATGGAGGAGTCCGAAAGAAAAGGACTTAAGTTATCCTCTACCACTGTCCTCTATATAGAAGAGTTCGAAATGAATGCGGATGAGACAGGCTAAAAACGATCTCCGAAGTGCTTGCGAAGTGCTCGAATTTTCCCCGTTGTCTGTACGTGCTGTGACAGCATCTAGTGCCATCCACAGAATAGACAGTCCTATCATCAGGCAACGTCCCATTCTGTAGATACGTTTGGATACTTATAGCTTGTTGTGCAGAGTGACGGGCTTGATATGGAGGTGTGCTGGTTCGAGTAACAAATTTAAACATTAGCCGCAACCTTTCAATCGGCACCTTCAATATATAGCGGAACTCACCCCAGTAGCATTATGAGTCAAGACAGCAGATCCAGGAAACCTTTTAGAAGTTTCTTGAGCGCTACAAGGTCTTCATTCAACGACGCGCTTCGCAAACAGTTTTGATGCTACAAGATTGCTAAAATTACCCACGGTGCGGCAGGATCAGGGAGACCAAAGAAAGATAACAAAACACATATAACAAGGGGAAAGTACCTCGCGGATCGAAGCTGATGAAGTCAAACTGAGGATAGACGATTATCGCCAAGTACTTCCTCGCCACTGGAAGCCAAGTACTGTAGATACACCACTGACTCCAGGTCCCCCAGGGTTCCTGGAATAACCGACGAGAAGACACCTGACGAAACAAGAACAAGTTCAATGAGAACCTTGAGAAGAGGATTGCACTGGATGAGTAGGAGAGAAGAAATGAGTAGATTACCTGCAGTTACGGTCTTTAAATGTTTCAGAGGCCGATTCCCTCAGCTTTATGTAAAATCAGTTGAGTCGCCTCCAAGTTGCATTTGAGTCTCTTGCGCAGCAAATTCTTCACCGTGAACATTGGGAGGCTGGGAGATAGTAAGCGCAGCAGGTACTTTGGCTTGGAGTTGCAGAGAGCACCTGTGCAGTATCACTGATGCATCCTGAAGCTGTGTAGCTAAAGATGTTTCGTCGTCGAGCGGTGGTGATTGCCAAATGTGGCAGGCGATCGATGATAAGCATACTTAGCGTGACGAGCTGCGAGATGCAGCCACATCCGGGCAAAAAACACTATGAGTGCTTTAGTGGGTTCGATTGGGTAATGACAACAGATAAATGTAACAGGTTGGTTTTTCTATCGAGACTCTGCACGATCACCCAGCCAACGACTTCTTGCGCTTCTTGCCATTAATTGTCAGGGGCGCTTGAAAAGTCATTGGAGATTGTGCCATAGGCATATCAATGAATTTCTGTGGAACAGAGACTGGAACTTTTTCCTGAGGTGTTTGGGGATGCCCATTGACCTTGTGCCTATTTGCTGCGCCATTCTTTTTGGTCGAGTTGCTTACGGGAGGCCCACGGGTGCCTACAAGAAGAAAGGTGCGTCAGAATAAGGCAGATAAATGGAAGCAGAAGAGCAGACCTTTGAGAGAGTGTACTTTAAATAGCTGGGTCAACGTATCCAGCGCTAAGTCATCAACTCGATGATTTGGTCTCGTGGAGGGTACGTCAGCATCATCCTCCATATCTACATCCATTGCAGACTGAGCATTAGAGTCGTCTTTCTCCGCAGTCCGTTGCACCCTTCGGGGTCTCAGCAACCCTTGCATGATGGGGTCAAATAAATTTTCGACAGGGGGCATTGAGCAGTACGGTTTGTCAAATAGGAACGGGCGCACGCTGGGACTTACGTCCACAAATGGCGGTGATACCAGGGTCGTTTGATCAGTCGGTTTGGCTAAAGCCGAGTGGCCGAATATATCCTGAAACAGCGACCGCTTCGGCGGGGTCCATATCGAGATGACGCTCGACGACTTGTCATCAGACATCTTGACGTCGTCGCCGAGAAGTACAGAAATCCAGTCTTCAGTGATGGCTGCGAAGTTGAACGATGCCGTAGTAGCAGGACCATACCATGCCACACTGCTCAGTCTGAACGGAATAGTGAGCGACCTCAATGGTGTAGATGTAGAGGGGGAAAAAAATGCTGATAGAAGATTCCGGACGTTCAGAAGGAGGTGATGAGAAGACAGAGAAGGAGTCTGTTTGTGGATGTGGCACGACACGATCTATCGGGCGGTTACTCTTATAATGCCAGCGTGCTGAGAACAGAAGTAAGTCTGACATGATCATAAATGAGAAATAATACGGACCACACTGCGAGACAAGATCCCAGAGTACAAGATCCTGTTGACCTACAGCGACAACATAACGACCTGCCCTTCCAATAAAATGCGAAGAAACCACCTTCTTGCATTCCGGCGTCGTTAACGTCCGACACAAATGGTTTGTGAAAGGATCGTACAACGCAACATGACGTCCGAGGGAGACTGCAAGGAGCGATGCGTCTGGAGACCAAGACGCATGGGTTGGCGGGTCATTCGGAGAGGTCAACACAGAGCGTGTCACCCAGAAGTCTACATAATTTGATCAGCATAGGCAGACGATAGTTAGGGCGAATGTGGTGCACTTTCCGATAACCCCGAGCGGTTCTTGGACGCTCGAAGTCTCCAGATCTTGGTATTTCCGTCATGCCCGGTTGTAACAAAATAGTCTGAATGTGGACTGAATAAGACATCAGTGACCTTCCGTGCGCCATGAGGTCGATCTATGCGGGTGTTCAATAACCAGTACCCCGATTTCCTGTCCCACCACCATACTTTGAGGTAGATTTCCCCACAGAATGAATCCTCTCCCTCGCGAGCATCCACTGAAGCCATCCATTCACCAGAGGGTGAAACGACTACGCGTTCGACACGGGAGGGCTCTATGTGTTTTTCATCTGGTCGTGAGACGCGATTTGACGGCGATATCTCTAGTTCCGATACCAACTGAGACGATACGGGAGAGAATATTTGAAGAGACGATGGATGTGAAGAAGGAAGAACTAGGGTGGAACTCTGGGAATGCACCGCAAGTGGAACGGATTGTTCCTTCGATGTTGAAGGAAGGGAATAGGTAGTAGCAGGATCTGCACTAAACGATCAGAAAAGGACAGCAAGGGTTAAACAGGAGAGCACCGACCGAGCTTTATCCGGCTGAAGCTCCTCGAAATTTTGAGAGTCATTGGGTTGACGAACATGTACGTAGCATCCGCCAATCCGAGCAGATATTCTTCTCCCGCACTCTCCGACCTTGTGCATGACACTGTGATTATGGGCGCACCAACGCGGGGTACGAACTCCTTCTTCCCATTCTCTAACCGCCATATGACTAAGACAGCTTCTTCGCCACCGCTCAGTAGGTACGCGCCGTTTGACGTGAATGACAAGGAAGAAACTGCGTGCGCGTGCCAATGCATACTAGTAGTCTGTGTCTTCTTCTCTACACCAACAACCTTGACAGCCAACTGCTCATTGAGACAGTACCACAATCTTATGCAACCTTTTTCGTCGCCGGTGGCAAAGTAATCATCGGTTGGATGGAACACAAGACATGTCAAGCGCTCCGGGGAGACATACTTTGTGAAGCCAGTCTTTAATGATGAAGTCATTGCGACATACACCTTGTGGCCTGCTGACGCAACAAGATACAGGCCGCTTGGAGAAACCTCCAGACCAGTCGGGAAGCGTGTCTTGCCGATCGGGAGGATTTGGGGAGATTTTGTACTCGACGATTGGGCATCGGAGGGGCTTTTGGAGGACAAGGTCACTTGAAGAATGACAGCGTTGTCGTCTACGAGCCAAGTCATCAGTTTTTCATCGATAAGAACCGGAAAAAGCTGTTGTGCACCATTTTGAGGTTTATGCTTTTTAGGCCGCGAGACAGCAACGAAGACGGAGTCCTTGAAGTTCCCGTGCACGCACATGCGGAGGATAGGTTGGGCGACTTCCACGGTCTTCAGTAATATCCCTTCCAAGAAGTCCCAGACCCTGAGGAAGCCGTCCTTAGACCCGGTAATCAGCTGGAAAGCATTGTGGGGATTGAGGACGGCGGAAGTGAGAGTGTCTGATGTCGCCTCTTTATTAATTCGAGGCGGAGTCAATGTAGAAACCATTTCTCCAGTCGCCGAAGCATATATTTTGACTGAGGATCCAACTAGGGAGAAGAAATAACTGCGGTCCCGAAGGGTTAGTAAGGACCATGGGAGGAAACTGTCCAGAGATCATCGTACCTTCCATCCTGCGTGAATATTGGAGGAACCTTGCTTGCCGATGATTCTGTGAGAGATATCCAATTCCAGTCCAGCTCCAAATCATCTGGGAGAACCGAAGATGACTTGGGCTGCGTTCCAACGCGTCTTTTCTGGCTGGTTTTCGATTGTTCCTTCCCTTTTCCCTTCTCCCTTTTCGAGGGTACTGACGATTTGGCTTGGGTTTTGGAAGTAGGACTTGTAGGTAATGGAATGTTATGTGGTTCAGCAGCAGCCATAGTGCCGCTCTCCAGAAGTCTCGCCTGCCTTGCACCTCGATCGTTTTGGAGAAAAAAATGTGGACCAAACAAAGCACAAACATGGCATCGATGATCATGTCGCCACGCGCCACACAACGCCGCACAAATGGATAACAGACAAAACAACAACTACATATATGTACTACTGGTACAGGTCCACAGGTCCATTTGTATATCAAAGCGACAACAGAAGATTATCAACAAAACAAAACGGAACCCCAAAAAAGAACGTGGTGAACACATAGTTGTACAAACTTATGATTGGTGTTTGTACCCTATGAGAACCCGTAAGGACCGACAAGGAAGCTGGAGGTCCTCTGGAGGAGCTTGAGTTTTTGCTTCCACCATTGCTTCTCGGATGCGCTCCTCCTCTATGAGTTCCGCCTTGGATAGCGGGTCTCGTGGTGGAAACGGCCAGCCGAGATCGTTTAGGGAACACCATAAGGCGACCCTGAGCTTCATGTCGCTAACAAAGGAACGATCAAAGACGGCTTCAGGAGATATTAGATTTTTAAAAATCACCTCTTAAACCTGTCTAACAACTTCTCAAACTTCTTCCGATTCTGTACCAACTCCTCCAAATCCTCGTCGTCATCCCACCCAAAGGGCTTCAGCTCGTCTTTCCGATTCCGCACTCGGTCCTTTAGCTCTTCCCACAGCGCTTCTTGACAGGCGAGCACTGTCTGATAAGTCCGATATAAATGCATCGCTGTCGAGCGCTCATTTAGTGACTGAAGCCTATCTGAATGGAATAACGGTCCTCCCGGGTCTTTTCCCATAGGATTTTCGGCCAGCGAATTGTCCAACATATAGAGTCTGTGTGGTGGTGGTGGCGTCAGACTGGTTGTGGACGAGTTCGTGACATCTTCTGTCTTGAAATTAACGTCGTCGATGGGTTTCACTTCATCTCTGAGCCCCAGAGTGGAGGATGACAGGCTTTCGATGGCAGAAGAAAACGAGGTTGATTTCGTCCGTGTTACTGACGAACTGAACAATGAGGAGGAGGGGTCGGACGAGGTGGCAGATACAGAGGATGAGAAGGACAGAGACATGGGTCGAGTTCCATTCGTCATAGGGGGTGAAGGGAAGAGAGTGGATGCTCGTATATCATGAGCGTCAGGGACCGAAACGTAATTGCTGGTAAGGTTGTTTTGTTGCGCAGGGAGAGGCTGGAGCGGAGGGAGCGGGGGCATGGGAAACCCAAGCACAGGGCTTAGAGTAACCTGTCTAAAATATTGAATGAAGTAGCTGGGAAGCACCGCTAGCCCAAATTGAGGATCAGCGTGGAGAGTTAAAAGGATCCTGAAGCTCACCGGAAGGTTTCCGGTTTATGAAACGGTGTTCGAATACAGAATTGTACAGAGATTCAAGGAGGGCATGATCATGGTTGGGCATGTCTTGTGATGGGGTATTTGGGCGAGAAGGGTATCCGCCACGCTGAGTACCGTCAGGAAAATGAACAGACGTAGATCGTCGTGGTCTTGCTCGTAAGGGAGTGGTGAACCATCGTGGAAGGATGGGGAATACAATATCTGGGCAACAAACAAGCACATGAAGACCTCCCGACAATTCGAAATGCGACAACGCACCATCTTCAATCATTTCGACAGAGCCTCCTGGTCGAAGGACACGGTTGACTTCTTCCAACAGGAAATGCCACTGAGATGGATAGGAGCGCATGAGCACATGAATGACGACAAGAGACAGCGATAATGATACCTTGCTCTCCGGGACACCCATAGCAATGGATTGGATGTGAATATGATCGAATTCGTCATCCTCAAAGGGGAGTCTGGTCGTTAGACTGGGGAGAGATTCCTCAGCACTCTGTCGCACCAAAGCAGGAACCACGCACAAATTTCCATGAACCCAAGTTATCCTGTCAGCGATCGACGGCGGAAGTATTTTGAGCGGGAATTGTACGTTCACGAGGTCGAACCCCACCTTGAGAAAGGATGAGGTTGAGTGACAGAAAGAATGAGTTTCGAGACGACCCACAAATTCAGAGTTGGGCCACTCTGTCGCAGCATCAATCACCCATGTTCCGGTCTGAAAGCAATAGTTGGAAAGGCCGGGGATAGACGGTCAGGGTCGAGAGACTTACGCCGCATCCAAGATCAAGACAATGCTCCGGATGTCCATCCACGGTGTCAATAAAAGAGACAGAGTTTCTAAGATGCTTGACGAGACGGTTGTCCAAGGATTCCCTAGGGACGTAGAGTTGTGGATCAGGGACGAGAAGATTATTATTATTATTTTATGATCGAAAACACTGACAGCTCCAGGACATGCCGGTCGTAAGACAACGGATAGGGGGCTTTCTCGGGTTCGTACGAGTGATGTCGTAAACCGTGCTTGAAGATGAACTGAGTGTCTTTCAGCCTCGGTGGGCGCTTACCATCGAATGAGGTCTTGGTGGAAGAAGAGCGAGGCGGCGACGGCGGAGCAGCAGAAGGAGTAGCGTTCATTCGGGGCCAAGATAGGAAAGATAATAAAAAATAAGGATTCGTGCTGGATTCGTGAATTAATTTGGAAGAATATAGGCCATCGGGGGTCGTAGTCTCAGTCGTTGTCGTCGTCGTGGTTAGTGTAGTACCCTCAAATGATCGTTCAGGAACTAGACTTTTCACTTGTCACGTCACACAAAATATTCTTTTCTTCTTTCATCACCACCACCATCATGCTGTCCTGGTTCGCTGCCAAACCTGGAGACGAAAAAAATCCAGATCCATTCCAATCTGTTTCTCGCACAGCATTCGACGCACCCTCATCGCCTGAGAAGCCTGACGGCCCATCACACTCCTTGGTCGACGGAATATCAACTCCCCATGATGAGGTCTTGGCGGGTATCTATGCCCCAGGAGGCTCTGAGTCTGGAGATATTTCGCACGCGCGCAACAAAGAGCATCTCTATGATCCATTTGACGGTTCTCTCCTAGGCGACCTTGTGACCCCTGATGCATCCAATCATCCCGGAGAGGACACCCCGCTCAGTGAACCAGCGCGTAAGAATGAAGAGTTATGGACCCATCTGTCTCGGGTTCTGGAACTTCAGAGTCAGATCGCGAGAATGCACGTAGATATGGAGGGTGTTGGAGGCAACAAGCCAAACGACAAAGGGAAAGTCAAAGGAAAGGCCTCCATACCCCAGACCACCAAACGGTCATGGCCTGAGCCTCCTGTCACTTCCAGTGAAGGAGTCGAGGAAGACGAAGGCGTGGATGTGAAGGCGGAGCCTGACGAGGAAGAGGGCAGGAATCGTCAGCGAGAGGAAGAGTTTGCACGACTAGCAGATCAGTTTGACGGCCGAAAACAGAGTATAAACGAGATCATGTCCAAGGTTTGTCGCATTCATAACCCACTCCCTGGATATCCTATTGAACTGCTATTTGATATGCAGCTGGATGAGCTCTCCAAGGCACTGACCGAGTTCCACACTTTGCAGGCACCAAATATCGAATTCCCGCCCTCTTCCTCCCGTCAGAATTCTGCCACACACGTCCCGCCACTCCTCAAACATCCCGTCATCAGTTAATTTCATAACGACCCTGAGCATTATCCTATCGTACAATTAATCTAATTCATAACCATTCCACAACTTCTCGGCCGTCAGGGCTCTCGAGACCAGCCTGAATAAGTACATGCTAGTCGAGGGCGGTGATGTCCAAAAGGGAATCGCCACGGCAAGAACCCACCCACGGAACCATTTCTCCATCGAAGATGTACTTACTTTGGCACGAGGTCCTGTGCCGCCTCAAGTGTAAGTAGATTTCCATCACGCATGTCCGTTTCCTCGAGGAAGACACGCGCTTCTTTCAATGTGCGGGTGGTGGTAGCGCCGCCTGGATTAGATGATAAGACGAGATTTGTGGCTACTGCGTTGAGCGGCAGGGCCTCGTGGTTATGATGTCATGGAGCATTTGTCATATCTACTCAAACATTTGGACGGAAAAGTGCCTTTGGAGCCACCCTTGAGTCGCAGGTGCTAATTGTCGAATTTGTTCGCCTCCTCTAGGAATACCTGGTCCTTTTTGATATCCTGCTCCTGCTCCTGCCCTTTCTTTTTCTTTTTTTTATCCACCAGTCTGAAAACAATTATCTAAATGTCTTCTCTTAATCTGCTCGGATTACCACCGATTCCCCAGGAACTCAAAGTTATCTCACCCTATCTACAACGCGCCGAAGAACTAAAGCAGAAGGAGCCCGTAGTCGCCTACTGGTGTATGTCCGTCCCTATCCACAGCTTTCCTGGACTGACCATTCTGTTCCAGGTGCATACTATGCTGCTCAAATCGGTATATCCTTGAAGGTCAAGACAACGCCAGCGCGTAGTCTTCTGCTTGAACTCCTGGGAGTTCTTGAAAACATGAAGAACGAGCTCGGATCTGGCGATATCGTTGATTCTGAAACCACAAGTGCTGCATATGTTGAAAATTTCGCCCTTCGAGTCTTCAACGCGGCCGATGATGAGGAACGGAAGGGCGGTGCGACACGGTAGGAACATCTTTCGTTGCTCCAATCACACGGATCTTAATATTTGCCAGGTCAACGGCAAAAAAATTTTCTCGCTGCAGCAAATTTTCTCGAAGTCCTCAAAGTTTTTCCCAAAGCTGACATCTCTGAATCTGTTTGTATCTTACCTTTGCTCTCTTCTCACTCTCTTATACCCCTTTTGCAGAATGAAGAAAAGATCCGTTACGCCAAATGGAAAGCTGCGGACCTTGCCAAAGCCTTTCGCGAGGGACGTCTTCCAATCCCTGGGCCTCCTGGAGCAGAGAACTTTGCTCAGTCGGCCGACTCATTTCCCTCTGTTCCTGCGCAGGTGGGGCCTGTGGAAGATAAGTCCAGCTCCTCGCCATCGGGGTCTGTACGCAAGCCCTCTCCGCCTCATATCAAGCGCTCGTCTCCACCTCCACATCTGGACCCCACTCAGATGCCCCCGCGCACCCCTCCACGATCAAATCACCTCAGTCTTGGTCCTCCTGCATGGGGCCACGATGGTGACACTACCCCCGGAAGCTGGAGTACAGCTGCTACACCTGGCACTGGTCCGAACCCTGTGAGCACCATGGGCGCTCAATTCCCTGCCACCGAGCCGGATTCTCCGCTTGCAGGGAAAAGGAAATACGCACAAGGTCACCACCAGAAGAGTGGGAGCGATAGCAGCTCTAGTTCCGCAGGCGGACAGAGCAACAAGCCCCGCTCCTCGCTAAAACCCATCGTTAGCGACGAACCAGAGTTTCGACCCCGTTCAAATGGCAACGCGAACGCTATCGCCTTGGGTCTCGGGAGTGGCGATGGAAAGAAATCAGTTCACTTCACGCCTTCCGTCGAAGGGGGATTGTCGACGACAGATGGTGGATCGACTGTCTCGACCCCGACTGGTGAACCAATGCCTTATCCTGCTTCCTTGTTTCCTAATGGTATGCCTCCACCAGTAATTCAAATTCCCGCTCCGCTCCATTCCCCCGTAACACCTCTCTTACCTCCCAACATACCGATCGTGCACCCTTCTGCACCTGCTATGCCCCCGCATGTTCCGCCTCCCTCTGTGTACACTTCTCCGCCAGGGCCTCCAGTGCCTTCGTCCACTCATTACTCGCCTAATGCTCCCCCCTCACGTTATTCTCCTCCTAAAGTATCTGCACCTGTGTCCCATTACTCTCCACCCATCGCCCAACACTCTCTTCCCTCCAGACCTCAGCCCGTAGTCGAGTTGACGCCAGTCGTCATTGCCAAAGCGCAGAAACATTGCCGTTTCGCCATTAGTGCGCTCGACTACGAGGACGCTGAGCAAGCGAGGAAGGAACTCAGGGCTGCGCTGGCCGTCCTGGGAGGGTAAACGACTTCACTTTTTTATGCTTTCACATTTTTCCTAGGAAGTTCATGAGCTGTATGGTGTATCCTATTTCTCGGCTGTAATATTTGTGCGTACCTTTAATACTATCGTAGCCCGTTATTTCTCTATTGCTCGCAGTGCTGTAGCCCATCTAGCTTATGTTTTCCCCACACTTATGTTCAATGCAGGCATGTTGTATCTAGTCTATAATCCACATTCTTTCAGTTGACCTCACTGAGCTGGAAATATGTAGCGACGATCCTTGCTTTATCTTTCCCGAGTGTAGTAGTGTGTAGTAGTTTAAGTCCTATAAACCGTTTCCAACCATCATAATGGCCCACTGGCCCCGCTCTCAGCGATCATCCTTTGTTCCAACTGTCTAATCCTCGCCTTCACAGAACTCATGGGAGCGGCGGACCCCCCTACCACTACTAATGGACGTGTCTCAGGCGGAGGCTTCACTGCTTCTGTGACGGACGAAGAGCGCGCATGGCGAGCGGTGACAGGGTTTGTTGGGATCGGTGCAACTAAGCTCTGTGCTCTAGCCCGCCTGACACTTTCCGGCGCCTGAGGTTGGAAAGGAGAATACACTGCCCACGATTCTTCACCTTCGTCAATCGGTTTGGTGGCGTTCAGAGGAGGGCGTGGGTCGAGCAACGGTTGGGAAGGTAGTCTCGGCAGCTTCAATAGGATGACCTCGAGTCCAGCATCTTTATCATCAAAGGAGGTGTGACGGGAGGTGGCGTTGCTACGAGGATCTGTCATCGCTGCGAAACCGAGTTGTGAATGTACTTCAGAGGAGGAAAAGGAGGAGAACGATTTCGACGCTTCTGTAGTGCAGGTTTGAGGAAGAGTATCTACTGACTCGACTTCTTCTGGAATGTCATGTCTAGCGCGGAAGTACGAGCCGTGAGCTGGAAGAGATGCTTGGTTGTCTTGACCATTGATAGGCTCGCTGTGCGCCAGTGGCGGACCTCGAAAATCGGTAGGAGACTCTGTAAGGACGGGAAGACAAGTACGAAGGCTCCCTGTCTGATTAGCCGCCTGCATCTTGTCTTGAACACGCTGGGCAAACGAGGAAGCCTTCATCGGAGACGAAGGAAAAGAGCTTGTGGTGCAATCGTCCATTCGAGGAGTATCGTGGGGCCGCTAAGCGTAGGCGGGACGTGACCTCCTTCGTTCAAAGCTCCAATGGCGTCCAGGCTCTCCTGAACAGATGTGTAGTAAAGGTCGGAAAACCGGCTGCTGTATTGGGTGTATTTAGCATCAATTGAAGCAGAAGTGACAACGTGCTGAACGATATCGTCTGTGTCGCGTAGCGAAAGGTTGCCGAGCCCTGGGTTCTCAACGCCAACACTGGAATACACCTGCGTGATGTCTTCGTCTCTGAATCCATCTTCCGAAGACTCGTCCTCACCTTCGGAAAGCGATTCCAATACTTGCCCGCTGTGACGACTGCTTTGAGTGTTATAGAATCCAGGGTCGACGCGGGGAGGAAGACTGAAGTGCGGTACATGCGCACCTTCGTCTCCCAGCTCGTATTCCTCCATAGGCAGAATCCCTGGCAACGGGTGGCTAGGAGGCGGGTCAACAGAAAGGAAATTCACGACCTTGACAGGAAGTTCCACATGCACATCGGAAGTCAAGGGCCCGGCGCTGGCGGTAGCACGAATGATGTACTGAAGTTCAAGCAGCCTGGTGCGCGGCACAGTCAAACAGTCGGCCTGAGAGAAACACCGTAAGCTGGGTCTCGTGAGATATTTTTCTGAGATGACCGCTTACAGGAAGAAGAATGAAATGTGCGCAGTTTGATGTTTCCCCAGCATGAACACCCGTCCACCAGCCTTTGGCGGAAGCATGGCCCCTAGCACCTCGCTGTCCCATCTCCAACGTGTCACTCGCTACAAGCTTCACTGACGTTGAAGTCTGGCATGCGTCCGGATCGAGCTCACTAGCACTTTCGACGTCCAAGTGAGGATGTGGCTTGAACAAAGTCGTTGAGCGGAGAAGAGAAAGTGTCAAGCTTCTGATCGTCCTCTTGGTGCTATTGATAATTTGGATTTTGATGTAACATTGTTGGCCGGCAACCCAGTACAACCGATGAAGAGAAGCGGAAAGAGTTACCTTGCCATTGCCTCCCATAAAGAGACCTTTGGTTGCAGTCGCCTGCAAGGATCTCGGAAGCGGAGCGAGGATAGTGGACGGATTGAGACGTGGCCAAATTTCGCAGTCGCGATAGAAATGAGCTATAGAGCGTTTTCCAGAGACTGTCTCTTTGACCTTGAGCGAGCTGATGGGAAGGGTCAACAAAGAAAGTAGGAAGAGGATTAATCGTTACACGGACAACATCGCGATGTAACGTATGTTGACTCCCGCCTGAAGATGGGACCCCAAGGTACCTTTCGGAGTACCTGCGGCACTGTCGAGAGGTATTACCATGGCAAAGGGAAGGATATGAACTCCTTCTCTGGCTTCTGCGAAACCTTCCTCGTCCTGTGCAGAGGTATATAGAGAATGGGTTGATGTGGTAGCGTCGACCAGAGCAGAAGAGCACTGATAAAAGGTATGGCGTTGGTCGTTCTGTATGCATTCAAATCCGATAACTCGTATTTTACCGCCAGAGACCATAACAGGGGGTTCCTTCTCAGAGCGTTTTCGGATGCGAATCTTGATGTTACCGTTGAGATATCCGCCCTGAACGCCGACAGGGCTTTCTAAACAGATGTCGACCTCTACGCGTGCACGGGGTTTAGCTTGTTCGAAGGAGGTTCGACTGTCCGGATCTTCGTGGGACTGTTTCGAGGGTGACGTACGAGCTCCAGGCTTCAAGCGAGAGTTCGCGTTACCGAGAATTGATTTGAGCTCTGCCGCCTGTCTTGCGGGTGTCGCGCCGGATGAAAGGAGGGTGCCGTGACGGGAGAGCGAGACTTGTTCCTGCGATACTCCTGTAGGGATGTCTGTGTAGGGTGACATCATATCCATGACAATTCGCTGTCCTTGTCGAAAGCCAGAGTCAGTGCCGCAGGGATCCAGCTCTACCATGCCATCTCCGATTTCTGCCCCTTGAAGACCTTTCATAGACGTCGAGGATCTCAGCGTAGAATTTCGGTCCGGAAAGGTAGTATCTATGATCGAGGTGAATAAGGATTAGGGGCGAACTTGTGCGTGTACTAGCACCATTTGAGCTGCGGAAGAGGTCTGCACCGTAGTCAAGACTAGGATCCTGAAGAAAGACCATGATATAGAATGTAGCTTTGGCGGGTTGACCGACGCGTAGGAACGCGTTCTAGCGTTGGTCGTGGTCTTAGAGGAAGAAGCCAATGGCAGAGCACGTGGTCGTTATTCTTCTTTCTTCCAAGTTCCCACCAGCGCGATGGCTGAAAAGGCGGCACGAACGCATACACACGTCTCTAATCGGGCCAATGCAAAAGGAAAGTCGAAAGATGCTGGAGAAAGAAAAATCATATTCAAGAGTGTTCTGGACAATCCCTTTCGAATCCGATGGTACGCCACATTTCGCCCCTGCGTAAATAGTCTCCTGATCGCTCTGAACCAGGCCCTCCGTACCCGTGAATATTCAGAATATGGCTTTAGCCCAACTGATAACTGCTCTGGATGGCATTGCTATCTATCATCGCACCCGTCAACAGGATAACAAGAGAAGAAAACGTACTCAAACCCCATCATCAGCCTCCAAGAAGAAAAGAAAAGTTAACAAAATGAGTGCGGAATCAGAAACGATTGATAGTTCTTATCCATCTCAGACGATGGCCGAGAGTGCTAGGAACGATTTTGGATCTTCTGGTTCTAACCCTACCGAAGAGGAATTTGCTCTGAACGGGAGTGAACCTGCCTCTCCTGAAATATTAAAACACATCACGGCTGGCATAAACGCGGTTACCAAGCGATTGGAATCTCAAGTTCAGGCTGCTCGTCGCCATGTGCGGATCACTGCGAAGAGCACTACCGCAGCGCAATCAACTGAGATTACTCCCCCAAGTCCTATCAAGGCTGTCTTCGTATGTCGTGCCGATGTCGACCCTCCCATCCTCATCGATCATATACCTCATCTTGTCGCCGCCGTGAACTCTACTCCGAGTGCAGATATAATCAAGATGATTCCTTTACCGAAGGGTGCAGAATCCACTTTGGCTGAAGCCATGGGATTGAGGCGGGTTTCTGTGCTAGCTATTGACGTAAGTGCGTTCCATCGCTTCAATATAGCTATCATTAAGTGTCCTCCAGGCCGATGCACCATGCCTACCCTCATTTTCGATAATCCTCGAGTCTGCTCCCGCTCTCTCGGCTGCTTGGCTCATGTCACCAGAACGTCAAAAAGAGACAGAAATTGTGCCAACCCACATCAAACAACTTCGTACCTCCGCTCCCAAGGACATGCGGAAGAGCAAGGAAGTGCGTATTGCTGGGAGATCCGCGGCAAAGGAAAAGAAAAGAGAGAAGGAGAAAGGGCTGCAGGAGAGCTAGGATGATACAACGTGGATGTGCGAGTCGGGGGTGCATGTCAAGGACAGCCTTAACAATCCCTCTGATTAATATTCGAGTGCTTGCTATGTATACCACTACTTGCTGTAACATATGTATGGTGAAGAATTAATCTGAGTGAGTCAGGGTCGCGTCCACGATATTCGTGCTTTATTCAAATAATGCTGTCGGATGAAACTCCGCTATTAGCCCGTTGCGCACAACATCAGCTGGAAGTCTACAATGAATCCAGAGAATCCACAGGGGGTATTTATTCGTGTAAGCACCTCCGATATCTTTACCCTTGAAAACGATCACCAACGTGTTCGCCTCAGCTCAAACCGATCTGTGTTCCACTTCTCAGGGAGACTCTTCTGACCCCATCCACTATCCCGAATGCATCCAAGCTCCTTACAGACCTCATTACCCAGCTACGGGCAATAAAAGCAGAAGGAAACGTTTTCACTCCACCGCTTATAAACTACATTTTCTTCCCAATCTCCCATATCCTCCAAAGAAACCCCCCATCTTCGATTCCCGACCAGATCTTGGAAAAGATGTTCATTGTTCTTGGAATCCTATGCGAGGATTGGTGGTGGAACTGTGAATTAGCCGTATGGGAGCAGGTCTTCATTTTGTGCGGAGGCGTCATCGGAGGGATCGAAGGGAAGGGGAAGGGGAAACAACGCGACGACGAGACCAAGGAGGCAGCTGTCCGATGTCTTTATTCTCTTCTTCGCGCCCGGCAGAACGATGAAGCGACCCCCCGCTCCGAACTCGCAAACGAGCGCTTGTCTATACTCCGGCGAAACTCTCAGAAAACGGAATTCACACCAATGCTGGGGCAAACATTGAACTCCCTCCTTGTCACCGCCGAATCTCCGTCTCTTTCTTTGAAGAACGCATCATTGGACGTCCTTCACCTTCTCATCGACATCTACTTATCCAACCCCTTGGTACCTACCGTCCTGCCTGGTGTTGTGAGCACGATGTGCAAGCTCGCGCTGGGTTCTGACACCAAGAAGGGATGGGCTCATGGGGACGTCGTATCCAACTCTCTTAAAGTCCTCGAGTCGGTTGTTGTCCGGGCCATTGGAGACGAGGTATGCGCTCGGGAGGGTGCAATTAGAACAGTAGAGGATCTTGAAGACTTGGCTTTATATATGGAACAAGAAAAGTCTTCCGCGACTACTCAGACTCCTACTGAACCCTATGGTACTTCGCGAACGCCCGCTTGGTTACGCGGGTCATCCTCACAGCTCCACATCGCTCTGAACTCTCTCACTCCCCTGGTCAGACATCCATCCCCTAATGCTCTCGTAGCTCTTGCTCAGTTCTCGTCCTCCATCTTGAGGTCAACATTCTCGACTCTCCCCCAATCACAAGCTCTTCTTCTTTCAGTTCTATTGTCTCTGTCAATCTCAGACTACCCCCGCGTTTTTTCGACCGCTCACAGCACCCTTTTGGATCTTCTGAGCACTACATCCAAAGCGCAGTTTTCGTTGTTAGAGACCCTCATGCGCCATACGCGTGACAACCTAGCATCTCTTCCCAGACTCCTACCTGCCCAGGCTGACGCCAAAGTCGAGCACGCAGCCAGTCTCATCGAAGCTGTTTGTCGACTAGCAGCTGGTCAGTACAATAAATCGGATGGTGTTGGGATCCAGTCCATATCCACGGAGCTCAGTAAACTTCTGGGTCCAGCAGGTGGCATCGAGAAATGGGGCTGGAGCCTGCTGTCGGTCCTGGAATTCATCGACCCACCCATAACTGTCACGCGTGCTTCTGCGGCTCAGTTGACCTTGGAGAACGACCCCGCTGTTTCGGAGTGGGTCCCCTTTCCTGAAGTTACACTCAGAAATGTGTCGACGCGTAGTGCGTATGAAGCTTTAGAGCGAATGTTCCGCTCCCTTGGCTCGGCAGCCGGAGATAGCTGCCTCTTTGTGGTGGAATGGTTCACCAACGTTGGCCAGAGTGGGACCAGTAGTCGAGCAGTTGCAGCGATGTGGTGTGCTTGTCGCCTTCTTGAGGGAGTTGTTGGGGTCACTCTGTCTTCACCAGACGGCGCTATGGACTTGCATCTTCACCCACGAAGCAAGCGTCTGGAAAATTTTACACGCACCCTAGCCAGAAGTGTTGCACAACTATGGGACGAGCAGGGAGAAATAGTATCTACTTCGCCTTCCGAGCAGGAGGAGGATTCGCCTTCACAGATCCTGCATGTCAGGAGCATCAATTCCGTGGAAGACACGCTAAACATAATACACCCTTCCTCAGTGAAGCAACACAAGCTATCCTCTTCGCAGCCTATGTTACACAGAGCTCTATCACTCCAAGTTATATCTATAACGGCAGGCATCCTACAGGCCCGGTTTGCCACTCTCTTTCTTTACACGTTATATCCGATACTGCAGTCCCTCGTATCATCCGCGTCATTCTTGTCGTCTACCGCCCTCGCTGCTCTCAAATTTATCGCCGATAGCACGTCATATGCGTCTCCAGCGAACCTCCTGTTATCCAATTTTGACTATGCCCTGGATTCCGTGAGCCGTCGTCTTACCCGTCGATGGTTAGATGTTGATGCAACCAAAGTTCTGATTGTCATGATCCGCATCACTGGAAGCGACATCGTCGAGCGAGCTGGTGACGTCGTAGAGGAGTGCTTTGACCGTTTGGATGAGTACCATGGCTATGACGTTCTTGTGGAAGGCCTTGTAGCTGTGCTGGGTGAAGTCGTGAAGGTTGTCAAGGCTGACGAAGAGAATTTTTGTTCCACTGGCGAGTCCTCTCGAGGCGTTGGGCGAGTGCAGCCCGACCGTGGCGTTTTCAATGACTTCTTCGACTGGCTAGCCAAGAAAGATGCCTCACCCTTGCCCAACGAGAAGGACAGCGTGGACTATGGTCCTGCTCCAGATGAAGCATGGGGATCCAGCAAGAGGAAATCCGTAGATCAAGAAGATGAAGGACAGAACACTGACAATCGAAACACTGAGGATGAAGAACCTGCTCCCACCCCAACTCAGGCTCTTACCAAGCAGATTGTCTCCCGATCCATCTACTTTTTGACGCATGGGTCTGCGGTCATTCGGGCAAGAATCTTGACACTTTTGGAATCTTCCGTTCCAATCCTACCAGAGTCTGCCCTTCTACCCTCTATTCACCAGGCATGGCCTTTCATTCTAAATCGACTCTCAGACCAAGAGGGTTTTGTCGTCAGTTCTGTGGCGGCATTGGTGGAAGCCTTATCCAGTCGCATGGGTGACTTCATGTACCAAAGGATTTGGGATGACGTGTGGCCTCGTTTCCATAACATGCTGGAGATGTTGAGCACGGCAGATAGCGCCAATGCCTTGACGAGGAGGGGCTTTGGTGCTGTTGGTACCGAATCTGCCTACACTCACTCCCATCGTCTCTATCGCTCCGTCTTGAAGACAATGACTTCCGCAATGAAGGGCGTTCAACCCCACGATTCGTCCGTGTGTGGCAATTGATTATGTCCTTCAGGAGATTCTTGCATTCCAAGGCCCATGAAGAGCTACAGGAGTGTGCTCGAAATCTCTATGTTGCTATCGGAGAGAACAATGCAGATGCAGTATGGCTTGGGCTCCGCTCAACGGCAGGGGAAATATCGCCAATGATGGTGTTCCTCCGGGAACCAAAGTGGGATATTGAGCGCAACGTAGACTTAATCTTTCAACGCTTGGATAGACAGTAAATATTCACTTTCATTCTCCGTGACTGGAAAGTTGGAGCTCTAATAGTAACAAATCTGGCGGATTGTTGTCTGGAGCTGTTATTTGGGACCTTCTGTTCGAGTCAAATTGACGCAGCTCCACCCCCGCTTCTCGGAAAAGTTTCGCGGACGATGCATCACTGTGTTGTGTGAGAAAGTAATTAGGACAGGTGAACGGCGACGTACACTTTATACGAGAGATTGTAAACAACGGACTTCACGCCGGTCTGTATAATCTTGACTGTGCATTTCAAGCACGGGCAACTGCATATTACCGTGGTGTGAGTCTCGGATTGCAGAAGGATACTTCAGATGGACTAACGTATTGCAATACAGGACTGCGCCTGAACCAATGCGTTCTCTTCCTGCCTCTAACCTAGGCGTCAGTGGAACCAAACGTGTTTTTAGGTCGAAAGACCAACCTAACAGAGCATTTTCTTCTGCATGCAGGCACAAGCACTCTCCAATCTCGACCAAGTCCGATCCATCATTGCATCGGGCGCATCCTCCCTCATTACAATTTTGCAAATTACGCGGAGTCCCATTGTAACTGTGCTATCCCGTCAACGGTTTCTCATTGAACAAAATGGCATTTACCCAGTAGAGAGGATACGTTTATCCCGCACTAGGATAGCTCCAACTCGCCGCTTCATACAATTGGATCGAAGGGAGGCCAACGATGCCAGGGTCTAAGATGGGCACATTAGTTTCTCAAAGGTGGAGCCAGGAATAGAGATAAGTACCATGAAATATGTATCCCAGTCCGGTCTCAAGATGGTGGGGTCAAGCAAATTGAGACCGTCCATATGAGAATGAAAGGCTTTGATGCTTTCAAAGTTGTTAACGATTCGCATGGTAATGAGATCATTCAGCCCATTCAGGGAAATATTCTTGTCGGCCCCAAACACCGATTCGTCATCCAGCCGAACAAATTCTTCCAGTGAGAGGGAACTGAACGTCTGACTCAAGTTACTGGACAGTCTCGTAGAGGGTGAAGGCAAGTTTACCTTTTGCAGCGACAGTATCTCGTGTAAAGAGGTGCATCGATGCTCAGCAACATGAAGAATGGACGTTTCACGAAAATGTCGATAACATCTCTGGTATGAATATCCTGTGTAACGAAGTTGTTTCTCCAGTTACGTGTCACATATTCTAGAAGCTCCTCGTGAGTGGAACAGGATACATGGTTATTTAAACCATTCATGCTCGTCGTGCGGAGGTGAGCAGGGGAGGGAAGGGGAGTATGTTCCATGGAGAGAAAAGATAGGTGTTTGGAACCAGTTGGCGCACGCAAATTAGGCGGATGCTTGGGAGGACATCAGATTGAGGTGTTCGAGCACAGTAATAAACCTCACTTCAGCAGCATCGGGCGAGATCACCACCTGGACAAAACCTCGCGAAGAGACGAGGTAGTCCTCTAGCGTCGATTTGCCCGATGAATGTGTACCAATGATCGCAATGAACATCCCTCAGGTCGAGTGCTGTCGAATAATTCTCACTTTGTACTTGTACTTTTTTGGTACAGCAAAAGAGACCAGGATTAGGGGAGAGCTCAAAGTCGTTAACTTCCAAGTTTAGAAATGGCAACGACACAAGTGTGGCGCCATGTGGCGCCATTTGCTCTTTGCATATTTCCAACATATTTCAAAACCTCTTCAGCAATAAGGTGGGCATAGTACATCGGGGGAGATATCTAAAAATAATATCGTCCATTTCAGAGTGTTACATCCTTATACTCTGTGCCCCTGCTCGCCATCCAAGTCTCGGGCCCCTATGGTACTCGTCGTCAGCGGCTCAAAGAGTGTCATCCTGAATCCCTTACCTTCCGATTTGCCACCCTCTGGTTCTTTATTCTGCGGCTGAACCATTCAGATGATGTCACCCCTGTATCAACGATTCTTTCAGGAGCACTAGTGGCAGCTACGGAGATCATGTTACTGTCCTCCACGAGAGCTCGCAGGCGAACTGAATTGCCAGGCCTCGTGAAGAAGACCACGGACCACCTGTCGACGTGGCCCTGTTCTCCGGGTGCCGGCCTACAAGAAATTTATGGGTGTTATGCAGGATCACGCTGAGGGGGGACAACTGACACGACTCTGTGAAGATTGGATCGAAGAATTCCCCCGCTGAAAATGGCCATAGCATCTCCAAGATTACAGATGGCATGCCCCGGGATTGGCTATAATGAAGGTGGGAGATACCATGGATCTAGGAGGACTTCGCAACTGACCTTTACATATTGCCACTCCTCGAATCCTGGAGGCAGGACTTGTAGGCCTCCTAAGCGATTGTGTAAGAACGACTGAACGCAAGATAGTGTGTCAAGCAACTTGATCATAAAGCAGCGAATGGCCGACATACCAAAGAGCCGAAGTCCGTATGAGCGCCGATCCCAATTCTCATTGGGGCGTCCGGGGAAGGAGGGCTCTTGATGCATCTTGCTTCGCTTCCACTAAATTCGTCTAGAGAGTGGCGCTTCGACATTGCGTCCGGGGGCAAGCCAAGCTTATTGTTGAATACTTGAAGCAGCGTATTGTTTATCTCGGTAGATTTCTTGATGAAAGGAACGATCGTCTCGGGCATCCGAGCTTCGACAGTGGAAGGGTAAGCACGACGGGCTTGTTTGGGCCAAGCGAACCCGTCATCTTTAGCTACGTTGATAAACTCGACATTGTCGCGGGCTTCCGTAGAATCCACGCCACTGGCGCCTCTAGCCTTGTAACTGCAACTAGTCGTCAATACCTAATGAACAAGCAGCTAGAGGAGTAGGTCTGACCCGAACGAATTACCATCATCACCTTGCTCAAACTTCATCCTCTCGTCCAGAGGCAAGGCCATGGTTTCAGCCCCCATATCAAACATACCATTCACCTCGCGGTCGACGCCATGATTCTTGAGACTGGGGTAGACATTCAGTAGGTGCAGGGGTCTGAGAATTATGGATACTGTAACTCACTACCAGAAGCCAAGTTTTGTGGCAGCATCCCAGAGGCGATTAATCTCGAGGTTGTCGCCTGCTTTAATCAACTCGTAGTCCATTGTCAGCATTGGATGAGTCGGAACATTGTCTGGGAATGGAGGAAAAGTGACTGCGGGCATAACCGTAGAAGGGTAAACGCGAACTCTGTGGGTCTGACTGTCATCATACGGAGGCTTATATATGAAGCTTGAAGGGTCACTTGACAATGATGATTCTCAATTTTCCCGCGGGGCGTCCATACTTAGCACAAGTGAAGGTAAGTACGATCAGAGCGCCCAAGTCCACTTGACGTCTGGAAAGAAAGAACATAACACCACTTTCTTGTCTAGGGAAAGAGATAGAATCCAAAGTATCGAAATCTGTGGGGACAAAGGATAAAAATTGTCTTCGTCGTCATACCCTGTAGACCCACCATCTATGACCTGGCCTTCGCATTGCGCTTAGCACTCTTCTTTCCCTTCTTTTTCTTCCGTTTTTCTTTCCTCACAGATACGCCCGCTGGGGTCGGCTTAGGCTTAGGCCTCGGCGTGGGAGTGGGAGTTGCCTCCGGAGGTTGAGCCCCTCGTAGTCTTATGCGACCTGGCAGATGACTTTCAATATCGGCATTTGAACACAACTCAGCGTGAAGTTTAACCGTCGCGGAGGGTCTCAGTGATGATAGGACTTGCAGCTGGACGATACTTGAATTCTTCAGAATACCTATGGAGTGTGTTATGTTAGATCTCATAGGTGTGGAAAAGCTGCCCGGGTACAATTCATACCTCTTCGCGTATATAATCTCCGGTTTCTTATTCGTCGGCCACAGCAGTTTCTTGAAACGAGAGGCCAGCCAGAGCAAGAGCACGACGTAGACTAAGACTAGGTATTTCCTGAATGGCCGTGGTTGACTAGAACGAGCTTTGGGCGAATCCTCGTCCTCAGCCTCCGAGGAGTCGTCGGCCACTGTGGTGGACAGCGCGTCTCCGTCATCGCTGCCATTCTTCTCGTGTTCCTTCTGCAGCAACGGGTCCTCCTCCGTAATTGGAGGCTTATCTGAGACGTTTGTGTCCGTCGTGTCCGTCATGGTGGTTACTAGGCAAGATTGGTAAATCAACATCTTGACTACAGGAACACAACAATTATCTTTGCCCAATGTGTATTACAACCGTACAGAGCATCATCAATTCTAGTGTAGACCACAACTATGCGTCGTCGGCGTCGTCGCCGGCATTCTCCCATAACGCATACATCTTCCGTCGATTAGAGTCCTTCGTGTCCGACTCACTTGCAACCTCAAAACAAACTCCTCAACAACTTTTTTCTTAACGCAGCAGGTCCATCTTTGCAGTGCTTTAGCACATGAGGATATGCAGAGTCTTCAGCACTATCATCTAGGCGAGCGCGTTTGGCACGCGGAGGCTCATCTTCATCTAATGGCGGAGACAAATCCGACAATAGAGGTTCGAAGAAAGCTGTCTGAATGCGTTTATAGGTCGTACCAGACGGAGTCTGGGCAAGTAGACGGAGGAATGGGGAGACGATAGTAGAAAGAGGCATTGGACTCTTCGATTCCTGGTCTTCTTTCGCCAACGCTTTCTCCAGTTCTTCCATGTAGATATCGGATAAATGATAGGCAAGGCTTGTTGGGACTCGTATATCTGAAGGACTAGAGAACATTGCATGGTAGATCATGTTACCAGAAGATGCGTTTTAAGCTTACCATAAAGGTCCACCTTGACGAGTCAAAATTTCATTGTACTGCCCGCATGTATCGGAATCCCACTTTTCTCGTAGGAGGAGTCGGAATGAGGCGTTTACAAACCTCCGGACAAGCATATAGTACTTGTCGATTCTGGGGGGGATTCATCAGCCATGAAGAGCACTGAGAAACAGGATCGACATTTACCTCAGCCTATCAATCCCGCTCCATTCTCGGACAGTGCACTCCCAAAATCCACGCAGAAATGAAAGAGACATAGAGGCAGTGGGGATGGCTAGCATAAGCTCTGCCAGCTCAGTCGCCAAGGCTTGTTGTACTAAAGGTTTGTCCGACATCCAGAAACCTGGTCAAACGTCAGGCCCATGAGGTGCACAGTCGAGACACGAAAAGCGCACAGTAGAAGATCCCTTTCCATAGTTTATCCATCTCCGCTTCAGGAATCATATTTTGTGACGATAGGAATGTGGATAATGATTTTACAGCCTTGTCGCGCGTTCTCTTGTCTGTAAAAAATTGAGAAAAAAAGGGTGTGCGATCGGATGAAGGGGAAAAGCAGACCACTTGAGGCCAGGTATTTCCCAAGAGGGGGGGTTGATTTGGAGCTGGACGCAACAGCAGTCATAATTACGAGGTTCAGCAACAATGCAATGATGGAGATGGAAATTTCTTCAGAGACGTTGTAGAGTCTTGTTTGTTAGCAATCCTAATATGGATATAACCGCCGGCAACCTCCCACGTGTTTTATCAATAGCAGTGCCACTGATGGGACCTTGATCTCTTGCCACCATGTCAAGATCTCCGATAACATGTCATGGTGAATAGCATTCTCTGCTCTCAAGTTGCCTGTATCGCAGCTAATTTACTAGTACTCGATTCATCCACGGGAAAGCCTGCCGAGGGTGTTGAAGTGAATATTCAACGTTTCATACCGCAAGTCGGAGGCATAGATATCTTCGAGTCCCTTGGAAGAGGGCACGTATTTAGCCCGCTGTTCTCAATTCGCCAATTCTCACATCCTGTTCGTTATCCAGAGTAACCAACTCAGATGGAAGATGCTTAGACCTTCTCCCTCCTGAGGGATCTGATGCCGCGAAGGAAGTATTCCTTGTCGGATCCTATAAGGTTGTCTTCAAGACCAAGGGATACTTCGAACGTACAGCGCGGAGATGCTTCTATCCATGGGTCGAAGTGCGTATGCAGATACTTTCTAAGCATAAGAGCTTATCATTGTATAGATTACTTTTGAGCTCGATAACACAGACGAGCACTACCACATCCCTCTTTTGATTAGCCCATATTCGTTCACGACATACCGAGGCAGTTGAAAGGTTCACAGGAGTAGGATATCATTACAAGAGAATGTAGTGTGCATTCACAGCAACAAAGAACAACAAACCGACCGACGTCTAGAGGTATGTATTCTACGTAGTTGTGGAAAAGATGGAGAGTGTACAGACAGCATGCAATGTTACATGAAGAAGGGTAAGAATGCCGTCGGTCTATGTTGATCGTACGAGGACGTTGGTGTACTGAACACCCTTGATGTTCGCCCCTCGCATGGACGCCTTGACATTGTGAAGGAACTGCTCGCGGTTCTTGCTCATCTCGATGGCAGCATCTGTTATACATCAATGAATGTGCATTGTAAACGTATGAAAGAAAGAGTACGAAGGGAGGTCACTATCAGGGAAAGGGGAGAACAACAAATTAACGCACCTTTGTTCAGCGGATCGTCCGCATTCGGCTCTAAAAAAAGATATTGTAGACCGACCATAACTGAGTTCAGGTTGAGGACTGGCTTCCAGTCTTCTCGCAAGATATTTAAACAGACATTCCCCTCGAGATCAACGTTCGGATGATAGATCTGGAGGCGATGAGTACCTTCTACGTGATGGATACTGTAGAATCATACAGTTTGTGTGCATTTGACCTTTGGTGGATCATGAGGATAGTTTGTGTTGATTGCGAAGGAGAACACGAATGCGCCACCCTTGTACATGCCTGCAGTAGCACGAGGCATCATAGAGGAGTGGGAGGTTGGGAGAGAACGAGACATTGAGTGTCAAGTACCACAGTGGCAGGTAAGACGAGTAGCTCACCCTCATCTGGGGTAATCGTCAAGGTGAAATTGAGGAGATCGACAGGATCTGGAAAATGCGTCTTCATCGTAGATGGCAGGTCCAACTCTGTCAGATCTATGCAGAGAAGATTGAAACGGAAATAGCAAAGATGTTAGCCATCCGTCAGAAATGATCTAGATAGAGGAGAGGCAGGAACCTTTCTGCACGCGTATCTGGGCGGCACTAGTCTTTGGCTTCTTCTTCGCCGCCGCATCCTCATTCTTCTTCATACTCCATATCTGCTCCAATTGTTACCTATTCCTGAATAATCGACATCCATTAGAGAGAGGGACTTGCTTTAATCATGATTCGGAAGCAAGTGGCGGATTGAGTCAAGAGACGCCGAAGAGAACGAATGCCGATGAAAGCACTGCCACCACCCAGTTTGCTTCCGTTATGCCATCGCCAACATCATCGACACCATCGAAACGCCCAAAAAAGACGCACAATAAGAGCAGGTCCTCGCAACGATTTCCTTCATCTATTGTCATTCTCACTCCCTTTGCAGACTCGGATGCCTTACCTGTCGTCATCGTCGCGTTAAGGTCAGACTTGCTTGAGTAATCATGAGACGTACTAACTTCCTACGACAGTGCGACGAGGTTCATCCAATCTGTAGTAATTGCACTCGAAGAGAAATAGATTGCAAATGGCCTCCAGTGCGGGAACCGAAGAAAGTTCCGGCGAGGAGGCTCTCTGAGCCCTTAAGCTCTTCTAGTTCTTCGACCGGCTCTCCAACTACACAACTTACCAACATTTACCCTCCGACAACCACAGTTCAGGCTCCCCCTTCCCCTCTCACTCTGGTTCCCGCTACGCAGGTACCGCTGGACATGTTTACTCTCGAACTCCTACACTGGTACACTACGAAGACTTGCTACACACTCACTCATCGCCCCGAATTCGCTAGTATCCTTCAAACCGTTGGACCTCGACTTGCCTTTTCCAACCCATTTCTCATGCACAGTATCCTTGCTCTCTCCGCCGCCCATGCTCACTACTGTGGCAATGGTGAATTTCCCCTCGAAGTTTATCAAGCTGCCGCTTCTTCCCATTTTCAGGCGGCTATCAATGGTCTGCACACTTACCCGAATAACGAGTTCCCTTTATCCGACGCCGCCTATTTTGCAAAATGCATCTTGTCTGTCTACGTATATGGGACCTCTCCCATAGTCGGCACCGAGCCGGCGTTGTTCAGCTATCTAGGAACAATAAAGACATTAGTGAACGGCGTGTTCGACCAGGCCGGGCAACGTAACTTCGGACCTTTGCTTCGCCTCAACAGTATGGGAGGTATGGGGGGCTCTGGTATAACCACCGTTCAGACAGGGTTTCCAGATTACCTTACCTCTCTGCCTGCTGATGCTTCAGGGCCTGACGGTTTCGTCGAAGATGACGTTGCGTTATTCGCGTACCAGCAAGCCATTACGTTACTGCAGGTCTGTTGGGACGCAGCATACGATACTCCTGAAGATAGAATCGCGTCCATCTTTGTCTGGATCGGCTGGATTCCAGATGCATATGTGTCTCTGCTGATAGAGAAACGACGTCCTAAAGCATTGGTCATTCTAGCGCACTTCTACGCAATGACCATCTTGTTAGATAATAGTCTTTGGTGGACCCAAGGAAAGGGAGGTAGTGATTTGTCGAAAGTCATCGGCATGCTCGACCATCGCTGGCATGAATGGCTGCAATGGCCCCTGAGCGTTACACACTCTCTACCCAACTCAAGCTAACTGGTGGTCACCACCTATGACGTCAGTATACGGTGGATATACTCTATCAACGTGTCACCTACCCACCCCCATCCTCGATACGGGCAACTTATTCATTGCAGACATCCCGTTCCAGAAAAGCCCGTTTCAAACATCCTATCCAAATCAACACCTAGCTCCGCTGGCTCCCAACGCAGCCGGGGCTCAACTCCTCGCCGGCCACGAGAGGATTTGGGCTTATATACGCGGGAAGCTTCGTTCTAGTCCCACAACACCAAGACCCATGTGTCCCGAAGCATTGAAGTTATTCTCTTTTTATTGGGGCGGATTTGTGCGCAAGCGCTCGATTATCAATACTGACATCAAAACATCCTCGAAGTACTGGCTTCCTTGTAGCGTCACCTGGGCATTTTCCGGTCTTCCATGTCGTCGAGGAAGGTATCTCGGGGAAAAAATTGCCACCAGGTTTGCGCCGATCTTATCCTTTGAGGAGAAACACTGACACGCAAATATGGGTACAGAATGTCTCGATCTAGGCAAAGAGCGCTCAACTGTTAAGGCCTCTCCCCCGGCAGAGTCGTCCCAGTACAAGGTCAGCGGTTTGAGCCCTTGGTCCGATGTCTTCCAGATCCAGTTCTGACAAGAGCGATTAATCCATGCAGGGGGATTGGAGTTGCGTTGAGGAAGAGAATTGACAAACATTATGGAAAAATCGACGGCTGGTTGTTACGACGTCATCTCGCTGCCCATTTCGTGCGTCTGTGGCCATGCCAATCCTACGCTGGTCTGTTATGCCAGTGGAGGACAAGGAAGACATCGTGACCTACTCAAAATTACCCAGCAATTCCCCTTCGCTTGTACCCCTGCGGATGGTAGTGATAGACGATGATACATGTTGCCCATGTTTGTAGGCACGCTCGTCGGCTGCAGCACCATGTCATTAGTGTTTGGCTGAAGGATGAATATATAGGTTGTTGGCCTCGTCGGGCTGCTCGGAGCGCTGGATTGGGACCTATAGTACGAAGTGATCGTGATCGATGCATGATCAAAGTGTGCCGCACTGTGTGCGTGTGCATCATCCCTACCTCGGCGAACAGGAGATGTGCGACCGCCGTACAGTATGCTGGGGTGCATGGGAGGAGGCAAAGATGGGCAAAGATGATGTCTTACCTTCACCCTTCTGTGACGTTCAGTTCAAATAACTTGCTTCAGAAGAGATTGAATGATGCTTATGCTTCCGATGGTACAATCACGGTGCAGATGGGGGATGGAAGCAAGAGGATCAGTCAGACTCATTAATTTGAATAAAATAGGCCTAGTGGATAGTTAAGTTGTTGTAAAAAGATACGTGTCTAAAAATAAGTCTAGCACTCATTTAAGAGTTCTCTTGACACCAAAAGATTGCAGGACGCTCTGAAGCTTGAGAACCATTTCATCCCATTCGGCCTCGGGGTCAGACAAGGCGGTAATAGCACCGCCAGCTCCGATGATCCAGTGCTCTTCTGTGGACGGCTTAGGAGACAAGCAATCAGGGTGTTCTTCGTATTTGAAGCAGCTCCTTATGGTGACTGCCCAGTCGCCTGCATCACCAACACACCAGTAACCAAAGACGCCAGAATATATACTTCTCTTCTGGTCTTCCAGATCCTGCAGTATCTCAACGCTGCGCTTCTTCGGAGCACCAGTCATGCTACCTGTAGTTCAAACAGTGTCAGGAAATCTCATCAGAGAGAACAGACTATGAGCTTACTCACCTGGAGGTAAACTGCGGCTCAATACCTTCCAACCGATGTCACGTTCCAAGGCCGAAGGGAGTGAAGGTGACGGCCGTCCCTCGATCACGCTGACCATCTGCCAAACGGTCTCATACTCTTCAACGCCACAGAACTGCTTCACTCGAACATCTTCGCCGACGACACCATGCAGATCATGGCGGATGAGATCGACGATCATCAGGTTCTCCGCGACCTCTTTGGTGCTCCCGATAAGAGCTTCCTCAGCATCTGCGTGGGTGAGCCCTGGCGCTTTCCGGATTGTCCCCTTTATAGGACGGAGCTGGAGGAGCGGACTTGGCGGTCGACTGTAGGATAGAAATCGTTCGGGAGACGATGAAAGAAAGACCGTAGGGTGAAGCCGGATATATGCGGAGTGTGGCGCGGGGTTGTCCTTCCGAAGCGCCTTGTAACGTTCCCAAGAAGAAGTGGTTGATGGAACTATGACATGAGTGTGGGCAGTCAAGCATAACTCGTACGAATCACCCGCGTACAGGTACTCTTTCGCGCGGTGGATTTTGTCGAGGTAATGACCTTTATCGGGCAAGATGACCTTGGTCAGTTTGGAGGCTTTCAACCGTAGTTCCGAGCTCGTCGAAATCGGTGAGGAGAGTTTGGCAAGTGTTGATCTGGTGGCTTCTACCCAAGTGTTGTCGCCAGGAAGCAAAGACTGGACAAAGACTATACCCGTTGCTTGGTCCAAACCAAGCTTCGTTCAACGAAGACAAGATTCAAGTCTGGATGTTGTACATTGTTCGGCAGACCCCCAGACCGTCGTGAATCTACCGACAGGGACTGGACGCCAAGCTCATAACTGAGCAGTCCTGCTAGACCTCCCCAGAAAGGGATTTCAGGAGACCCTCCCGAAGCCTTGTGATGGCTCATAAAGTTGGCGAGCCATGACCATATATCACCGTCCTTGAGTGCTTCATGCGATGTCGAGCTGCCTCGTTTGAGAGAGACAAATTGTTCGCCTACAGTGTGGGCAATCACAAGAGAGGTCGGTGAAAGGCAGCCTAGTATGGTTAAAACGACCTGGATGAGCGGCAGAGTCGAGAAGCACGAAAGGCGACTTCTCGTCTGATGCACCGAACGCTTCGCAGAGAGATGTAATGGACAGCTTGGGGAGATGGATCGACGTCGTGGTGACAATTTGGTCTGGCAAGGAGGTTTGGGGCAGCTTGATATCCATGGAACGGACAGGGGGCCAGGGATTACCGAATACGCGTGCAGCATCCTGTGACCATGGGCTGATACGGCGATCTCGCAGCGCTGACCATCGCTGTGCCAAGTCCCAAAAGTTTTGAACAACGTCGAGACCTCCTCCGCGAGTCCGCACTGACTCTGGATGATACTGGACGGCATAAAATGGACGACACTGGTGTTTAACCGCCATCACCACACGACCATTGTCTTCCCCATCGTCTACCCATGCGAGAGGCTCTATAGGCCCGTCGGTAGGAAGGTCAACGTACAAAGAATGATACCTGACGGCCTCCACCAGTGTGACTCTTTCAAAAATATCCTTTCCAATATGCTGTATTGAAGACACCTGACCATGCTTCACCACTGCTAGACGTTTCAACTGGGCGCCATACTCTACTGCCAAGCTCTGAAGTCCAAGACAGACTCCAAAGATGGGCAGGACAACGTCGTCCCGGATCTTCCACAGATCTTTGACGACTCCGATATCTTTGGGATCGCTGGGTGAACCTGGACCGGGGCCAACAATAACTGCAGAGAATTGAGGTAGGAATGGAAGCAACTCGGCGATGGTGAGTTGGTCGTTCTTAATGATGAAAATCAAGCATCCCGGGATAGCAAGCCGACAAAGTGAAGCAAGACTAGACGATCGTAAGTGAATACAAGAAATGTAAAGAAGAAACAATCAACGGACTTGTAAGTGAAAGAGTCGTAGGAGTCGATCAGAAGAAGTTTGGGAGTCTCGAAGGTCATAATTTATGGATGCTCTAGGTCAGAGTTTCTTTACAGCATATCAAGATGAGCGAGTTTAAACCGCCTAAGGGAGGGTCATGGTAGATCAACGTCTTGGGAGCTGGCGATCTTGATAGTTTAAGTCATAAGAATGTACGAAGTTTTCCAAGTGACTGTGACTGTGACAGACGCGTTCCATTCGCGACCACTTCATGTCGACCGCCTACCTTCCTCGCACCGGCAGCGGACAAGTACAATATCGACCCAACTACACGGCACCAGCAGTGCCCCGAGGACCAAATGTTACAGATGATTATGAAAGTCAGATATTTTTCTTATTTCGTTTCTTGTGTTCATTGTCTCTTCCTCAGGATGGTATACCGAGGGCGTTCCTAACAACAGAATGGTTCTCTCGCTAAAATCAGGTATTGACCAAGAAGTTGGCTGGGCCCTCGACCGTCTCTGCCGCCTCTGCCATAACGATCAATTCTCTCTCAAGTCCATTCCTGCACTCACCGATGCGTTGTTCGAGTGGCCAGAGTGGTATGCGACCGAAGGATACCAAAGGTTCATCACCATGCGTTCCCTCTTCTCGACTCCTCGAGAGCTGGAACGCAAGCGGAGACATGCTTTAGAGTCATTGTTCGTCCTTCGGAACGCGGCTTTGACCGAATACAACAGTCACGATCTCCTAATTCACTCGCACACCATGCCTTTCATTCTCAACACACTTCACAATCTCGATTCAGAAACGGATGAAAATTCTGAATTTGTCCTCCATACGATCGATCTGCTGCATTCAATATCCTCAAAAGTAGTTCTGCCTCCACCCTCTGCCGACCCTCGTACCAGCCCATTCCAACCCCTGCAGAACATCTCATGGAGATCTTCTAACCGTCCCACTATCATCTCAGCTCTTAGTACACTCACATCCCTCATATCCGTTCCTCAGAATGTGCTTTATATTACTTCTACTTCGCTGTCCCTTGAGACTTCGCTGAGATACTTGCCGCTTTTCGAGGATAAACCACTGGTGGAAGCCTGTCTGAACTTTCTTTATGTTCACCTTTCGCATCCGCCAATGGCAAAGGCATTCCTTCTACATTCGAGCATGTCGAGTGTTATCAAGCTACTCGTCAGCCACATCATCAAAGAACAGATGGAGGAAACGGTCGTTTTGGATGTTTCTGGAGTTATCCAGACTCTCCCAGCCGAACCACCGGTCACTCGTGATCACGAACTTACCCAAGCAGAGTTGGATGAGCTACTCCGGAAGTTAGAACCTGAGCGCTGTTACGACTGGTACCGTTGTTCTTGATGCTTTAGCTTTCCCTTTTAACAACCGCTTCGTTAGGATGAAGATAATGTTTGAGGCTAGGCCGGACGGAGAGGTGACACAGGTCGACTTCTGGAACTTATACAAGGATACATTTTTACCGCATAAAGATGAACATTTCATGCTTTCAGCGTCGGATGTGATCAAGCAAGTCAACGGTGTTTTCCCGCAGGCTCAAGCCATGGTGCTGGGGACCGGTCCCCAACAGAAATTCATTGTGCGGGGTGTCGACCGTCGGAAAGAATCCGTGCAAAAATTCAAATGTCTTTGGGATAGATCCCAGTGTCCGATACCCGTATTCACCTCGTACGGTGACCTATATGAGCATGTCCTCGAGCATCTCGTCTCCGCTGAGGGTCAAGAAATCTCGTGCCTTTGGTCGACATGCCAGAGGCAGGCTCTCCCTAAACCTGCGCTTCGCGCTCATATTTTAACCCATCTGTCGGCTGACGGCTCCGCCAATAAACCGCCATCGCAGAGTGATACCATCACGCTCTCGTCTCAGACTATGCAACACCCCGCTGATAACCCTACCACCCGCCCGCCTCCGCCTCCTCGTAGCACCACCATCTCCTACAAGGCACCGATCGTAGACCCACCCTCCAGCGCACTCACTGCGCTCCTTTGTATCCGAATTCTCTTCAGGACCGCTTTTGCATCTTCTGAGGCAGCTCCTCGAGCCGATTCAGATCACTTTGGATTCCCAGGAATAACCGAGGACATTGGAGACCTAGATGGCTTGTACAGAGAGGCAGGTGAGAGCGACAAGGAAGGTGAAAGGTGCGGCAGACTGGCATTCATTGGGGTTAGGCACCTTCTTCAAGGCGTACGTATCAAAGACGAAATTTTGATGGACTGGATTCGAGAGATGGTCGAAGCGGGCTTGACGGGGTCAATATGAATCATTGTCGTACTGCCAGTGTCTGCCAATTTAACTAGTATATCTTCATCGACACCGGCAACTACGGCGGCGGCTTTCGCCTTGTACTTGTTCTCCAGAGCTGTGGTGTGTTCATTTGGATCATTATACAGGTTTTATGTAGCCATCTTGTCATCTTGAAGTTTAGGATGACTCGATCGGATTTGGATCGGATGATCATGCGCAGATCGTGACGTTTTCTGAATGCATACGCTAGTGATTAAGGTACCGACATGGCACCAGCTTGCCGAAGAGCAGCTCGCAACCATTTCGAGTCTATTTTGTTCCCATGACTAGCAAGTCTCACGAGGTGCGCATTGAAGAAGTTGCTATACTCCCTGGAGTAGTACGGTCACAACAGACGGTAACATGCCTAAGAACCGGGACAGACGTTAACTTCAAGGTACCCAACATGAACATATGACGTTTCTGTCATTTAAATAAATACAAGAGTTCTCAGATCCCAGGCTCTTGTTCTCGCCCATGATGGACGCTTTATCTTTTCCGAAAGTTGCTCTCTTCCTGGTCTCCGTTACCATCTTGTACGTTGCTCAGAAGGTCCTCGAATTTCGTCGGTTGGACAGAATAGTCGAGTGAGGCTTCAACATTCAACATTCATCTTTGTGTTCGACAAACTGAAAAATCCCCCAAAAGGGGTCATCCTGGCTTGAGACAAGTAGTCTGGGGAGGAACCTTGCTGGGAAATATTTTGCCTTCGATCCGGGGCATTTCTCCTGGCAGAAATAGCATCTTTGAATTAAAGCATCAGCGTAAGCTTTCTTGTAGTTCTGTGTGCGCGGACTGTCAGTGATATGTATCATGTAGTCTTTGCTGACGCTGGCTGGGACGTGATCTCCTCCGTGAGCAACTTTTTCAAAGCTGAAGGTCTAAACTAACATGAATGCTAGGTGACAGCCTTCCCTAGCCGACTGTCCTTCAGCCTCGCGGATGCAGCGGCCATCAAGGTGATTTGCTCAAATGTTTCGTTGCGATTCTCTGCTGAAACGTACCTTAGGACGTTGCCTCCTCCCGTGCCAGATTCCCAAAGCCAGTAGTCGACTACAAAATCTTGCAGTTTTTTGGTGGTGAGTAGCGTACCGACAGACATAACAAACCCCTCCTTTACCGTTTCTTCAGATAACATCGTTGCCTCAGAAGGAAACGAATGGAAGAAATACAGAAAGATTTCTGCACCGGCGTTTTCAGATGTTTGACCAGTCTTTTTCCATTGCTACTCCAAAGAAGCTCACTGTTGCATTATCAGCGCAATAACAAACTCGTATGGGACGAAACCGTGAAGATAATGGAAGATATGTTTGCGAACGTATGGGGTACCCAAGATTCCATCACGGTAGATCATGCAGTCGACATCACTTTGCCGGTATGCCTGAGGATCCTTATAACTGGAGCTTACAGAACGCTGACGCTCATTAGATTGCTCTTTTTGTTATCAGTGTGGCCGGTAGGTCGATCTTGCTCATCAGCCAAGTACTTTGACTGACATTGAAGCAGGCTTTGGTCGACGGATTTCGTGGAACGACGACTCGGACGAGACCCTTCCGTCCGGAGATGGCATGACTCCGACTTTCAAGAGCGCCCTTCATGTTGTTACTACTGATGGGTTCCTCAGACTTCTACTGCCTGACTGGGTCTTAGGCTTGACGAAGAGGACGAGAAGAGTTAGACAGGCCTTTGAGGAACTTGATGTGGGTGTCTCATGAAACCATTCTACTCTCATCATTAATCGTTCCTAGCAATGCATGTTCGAAATGATTGAGAAGCGTCGGACCTCTGAGAAGAAAGAAGAGCGCCACGATCTTTTTACCAGTCTTTTAGATGCGAGTAATGACCCCGATCAAGGACAAGCTCACCTTACGGACCGGGAGCTTATCGGTAGGCCCATAACCAAGCTGTTTTGTGATTCATGTGATAATTCATGTTCGACAGGCAATATATTCATTTTTCTTGTCGCTGGTCATGAGGTATGTTCGCCCCTGGCACGAGTGGTATGTTTCTAGCACTTATGTTCACACAGACTACTGCGCATACACTCTGCTTCACGTTCGCTCTTCTAGCACTCTACCAAGATCAACAAGAGATACTGTATCAGCATATCAAGTCTATCATTCCAGATGGAAGAGTTCCAGTGAGCTCCGTGTTCAAGGCTGGGAACAGAATTATACATCTCATGTGGATTTTTGATATAGGCATACGAGGAAATGCCTTTATTCACGTATTCCAACGCGTAAGCGGTCAAAAAATGCGGACCCGATTGGGAACTGACAAAATCATACAGAGTCTTTTATGAGACGCTTCGGATGTTTCCTCCTGTACGTTGGTTGTCGTGTCGCTCGTTATGTCGAGACTGAATATACAATTTTTCTTAGGTCACCGGAATCCCTAAGATCAGTGCGGAGGACACTACTCTAGTCACTAGTAATGCTGCTGGCGAGAAGAAAATTCTTGCGATTCCTCAAGGGAGCAGTGTTCTTCTCAATGTCCCCGGGCTGCATTACAATCGTATGTGGTTCAGAATGCTGCGAATATGACATCAAACCTTCTCTTTCGCAGCCCGCTACTGGAAAGACCCAGATGAATTCAATCCCGCCCGGTTTTTGGAAGATTGGCCAAGGGATGCCTTCATTCCGTTTAGTGTGGGTAAGTACACCCTAGGCTGATTCTTCGAGGTTTTCAATGTTTCTGAGCACATGTAGGTGCGCGAGCTTGCATCGGCAGAAAGTTTGCAAATCCATACAGATCTATATACATTCGTTTTACCCATCAGTTTAGGTTTTTTGAGACGGAAGGCATTGCAATCCTGACAATGCTCGTCTCGCGATACAAGATTGAGATCAAAGAGGAGCCTCAATTCGCGGCTGAGACTTTCGAAGAAAGGAAAGCCCGTGTTTTGAGCTGCAAGCCTGGGCTCACCATAACGTGAGCTCTTCAAAAAAAAAAGTCCGTTCTTGCGCTGATCTATTTGTGTAGACCTATCAGAGTTCCCCTCGTCTTCACGCGACGATGTCTAGCCACTAGATGATCGACCACATATGCAAGGGGAAGGACGTGTGTACATATGTAAATGGAATTAGCAAGTATCGCGTCGTACACGTGATCGTGATTCATTTGTGGCGTCAGACTCAGACTCAGATCGTGGGTGTCTAGCTGGATGGTATCATGAATTTGCCAATGTCAGGCCTGTGGTTGGCTGACGGTCGATGAGATCATCGATCACGCGACTGCGGAAACGGGTTGCCGAGCCAGCTTGGACGGAAAAGGAAATGGAGACAAAAATTTTTTTGTGCAAGGACGCGTCTACAAGGATCTGACTCGGAGGAGCGCGTACAGGTTCATCGCACCCGCCAAATAATATTCTTTTCACTTCTGAACTTCCTAAATCCCATATTGCAAACGCTTTTTCCGTCTCTTTGAAAGATGTTAAAGTGGATTCATAGATATGTCTTATCTCGAACCTCCCCGATAAGGATTTCACCGAGTCTTTTCACCATTCACCGAGCCACCAACCGAAACCGCAAATTAAAAGTACGGATCTGACTGCTCTTGCTATCAATTCCAGCTCGCAGGGGACCATGTCCGCCTTCAGCTATGCCTTTCGCCTTCGACGTATCGCCTGTCATCGCTCACGATATGCCTTCAGAACATTTGCTAGCGCCAGGGCTCCGCCGTCTTTATTCTCGCCCCTAGACACTTTTCCTGAGCGTCATATTGGTCCAGATGACCGAGAGGCTTCTGCAATGCTCTCAAAAGTGGGCTGCGAGTCCATGGACGCGTTTCATTGAAGAGACAGTCCCTCCTAAAATCCGAGTCTCCACGGATAACTTGACCAATGCGTCCATTCCCGCCCTCAGTGAATCTCAGTTGCATGTCAGGGCCAAAGCGTTGGGTGGTCAGAACAAGTCTTTCAAGAGCTACATCGGTATGGGCTATCACTGTGCGGTTGTGCCTCCTGTTATTTTGCGAAATGTCAGTGTTCGAAAATACTATCCGCTGTGTTCGCTAACATACCCTTTCAGG
>RZIO01000002.1:1641972-1674959 GCA_004338095.1 Gloeostereum incarnatum
TGGCGCTTTCTTTGCCGTCACGGACAAGCTGAAACGGAAGATGCCTGGAAGGTTGATTGGACGAAGTCGAGACGCCACAGGAAAGCCCGCGTATCGATTGGCACTGCAGAGTTTGTGAAGATTATGTTTTCCCTCTTGTCTCTCCTCATCCAAAGATCTATAGCACGAGAACAACACATTCGTCGAGAGAAGGCTACGAGCAACATATGTACCAGTCAAGCACTTCTGGCCAACATGGCCGCTATGTACGCGGTCTATCACGGTCCAACTGGCTTGAAGCGTATCGCCAACAAGGTTCACGGCTTCACTCAGGTATTCAGATCTTCCGTGGAGATGTTTGGATTCAAGGTGGTCAATGATGCGTTTTTCGATACGATCACCGTGGACGTTACACCTGTTGTGAAGAGTGCAGACGTGATTCATGAGGCCGCCGTTGCTGCCGGCATTAACCTTCGCAAGGTTGACGACAAGCACGTCGGAGTCACCTTTGACGAGAGCGTTAATCCTGATGACTTGGTTGATGTTATTAACGTCTTTGGCTCCGTCTCCTCTAACTCTTCTGTCAGCCTCTCGGGTCTCAGCGAACCCATAGCTTCCTCCATTCCTGCGGATTTGCATAGAACCACAGATATTCTTCCTCACCCTGTGTTCAATCAGCATCATTCTGAAACTGAGATGCTCCGGTACATCAACCATCTGGCCTCGAAGGATATAGGCCTCGTCCACTCAATGATTCCTCTTGGGAGCTGTACCATGAAGCTGAACAGCACAAGCAGCATGATTCCTCTGACCTGGCCTGAATTCGGAAATGTCCATCCCTTCGTTCCTTTCGATCAAGTGAAGGGTTATTTAACCATTATCAAGGTAGTTAACTCTACTCGCTCGTCTTCAATGTTGCGCTCCTAATTTAAACTCACAGGAACTTGAAGATGACCTGTGCAAGATCACTGGGTTTCATGCGGCTTCCCTACAGCCCAACTCAGGCGCCGCTGGGGAATATGCTGGTCTCTGTGTTATCAGGGCCTACCATGAATCTCGTGGCGAGGGACAAACCGTAACATTTGCCTCATTCCCTTAAGTGCCCATGGGACAAACCCTGCTGTCAGTAAAATTACACCGTTCAGTCATCCTGTTTACTGATGTCTACTGTAGTCAGCTGTCATGGCGGGCCTGAAGGTTGTTTCAGTGAAAGCTCTCGCGGACGGCAGTCTTGATCTAGATGACCTGAAAGCCAAAGCCGAGAAACACAGAGAAGACTTGGCCGCGTTCATGGTATTTGTCCTCCGACGTCCGTCTCCTTGCTCAATCTCATGTATCTGGCCTAGATTACCTACCCATCGACTTTTGGTGTTTTCGAAGCCGGTGTGCAAGACGTAGGAAATTTCAATCGGCCCATCTAAACTACATGCTAATGTCTTAGCAGGCGTGCAAGATCATCCACGACAACGGCGGCCAGGTTTATCTGGATGGTTCTGTTTTTTCTTCTTTAACCATAGAAACTTGGCCTTACTCTTCCTTCTTAGGCGCGAATTTGAACGCTCAGGTTGGCCTGACGAACCCGGCAGTCTGTGGGGGTGATGTATGCCATCTTAATTTGCATAAGACTTTTGCTATGTATGTCTGATCTACGTCTCCATTGCACACATCAACTAACTTCACTGGAAGCCCTCATGGTGGCGGAGGGCCTGGCGTAGGTCCTATCTGCGTTGCGGAACACCTTTCACCCTTCCTGCCGTCTCATCATGCAATCCCGGAAGCCTCTAGCCAAGCTATTGAAGCTGTCTCTGCTGCCCCCTTTGGAAGTGCCTCGATTCATCTTATCTCTTGGGCATACATCAAGATGCTCGGTGGCCAGGGACTCAAGGACTCGTCGAAGATTGCTCTCCTCAACGCGAACTACATGGCCAGCAGGCTTGCGCCACACTACAATCTCCGTTATAAGAATTCCAACGGACGTGTCGCCCATGAGTTGCTCATCGACCTTGCAGAGTTTGACAAGTCTGCAGGGCTTAAAGTGACAGACTTTGCTAAGCGTCTTCAGGTGAGTCCCAACGGTACTCCATTTTTTCTCTAACTTATTCCAACGCATAAGGATTACGGTTTCCATCCCCCAACGTGCTCGTGGCCTATCTCGACATGTATGCTAATCGAGCCTACGGAATCTGAAACCCTAGAAGAGATAGACAGGTATATATACCATCCTTGACAGACTAATATCACTAACTCGGTCAACAGATTCTGTGATGCCATGATTCAGATCCGTAGGGAAGTTGAGGACATCATCACTGGCCTCCAGCCCAAAGATAACAACATCCTGAAGAACGCCCCCCATCCGCCGTCTGTGATTGCTTTGTCTGAAACGGAGTGGAACCGGTGTGTAAAATAAGGAGACTTTGGCGACCGCTCATCCAGTTTCTACAGACCTTACTCTAGGCAGACTGCTGCCTACCCACTTCCGTATCTCAGTGAGAAGAAATTTTGGCCAACTGTCTCTCGCATCGATGACGGTAAGGAGCTGCTGATTGTGCGCCCAGTTGCAACCTTCTGACGTTCTCTAAGCCTATGGTGACCTCAACCTTATTTGCGATTGCCCTTCTGTTGAGGAACTTGCGTCGGCGTAATGCACCATAGTTTCCCTTCTCGACCGGAATGCGCTGCTCAACCAAGCGCATATCGTTAACGTGTATCTATAATTCCTTGGGTCCTTGTAGATGGCTGGCCCGGCCCTTGTGCCCGCTCAACGCAGCGCACAATCCCGTGTATACTTAGTGATTTTTATCTCGTGGACAACGTTTCAATGCATCTCGCCTCGTGTTCGCTAGTGTATCCCTGTGGGAAAAATACAATAATATTAATAGGCAGTCTAGATATTTTTGGGACTATGAGGGAAGCTGTTCCTCATCCTTTGTCCTGGGTGCTGAAATTCTCCGAGTGAGACTCTTAGGAAGGCTTGCCCAAAGCAGAGGGCGGTACTTCTGCACCCTGCGCAAAATCTCCTCGCGCATCTCTGGTTTTCGAGTAAAAGCCAAGAGAATATTGACAGAGTCGATGTTGGGTGCTACATCGACGTGGCCTTGCCCAATCTCTAAGCACACTACCTTCAAGGCGTCGTTCAGACGGCCAAGACGACAGAGGCACTCGACCCATGTATTCCAGTTATGGAGGTTGAACTGAAACCCGCTTCTAAGAAGCCTGGCCCGCGTCTGTTGGGCGAGCGGTAACGAGCCAGAGTGACCACAAGCATCAAGGATGACGTTTACACTAACGTCGTCGAACTGGCCGGAGAGATAGAGCTGCTCCCACACCCTGAAGCAGTCGGCGAGACAGCCAAGCCGCTGATATGTATTCATGAGCTGATTGTAGAGGACATTATCCGGGGTGATGGAGGCGTCGAGGGTGATCAGGTCATGCGTCCGACGGGTTATAGTAGTTAGCTGCTTGATGGTAGCTGGGGCATCGCGGTCTCGGGAACGGCGTACTTGCGTGGCAGTCTCACCGATTCTGTTGAGAATAATGGTGTAAACAGGAGCTGTGATTGGGTGACCCGCGACACGCATGTCAGACACGATGCGGAAATAGTTAGATTGAGATGGAATATGGGTTTTGTAGCCGAAGGTCAGTTTGCAATATGTGTCAAGGACCTTGATATATCCGCTCTCGCTGAGGCCGGAATGAAAACGCCGATAGACGGTAAAAGCCTCGTCTTCGGTCTTCGCGGACTTCATAGCAACTATAACGATGTAGGCAAGAACATCGTCGGTGGGAAGTTTCCGTTCGTCCATATGCTTCAGGAGCATTTGGATGGATGGAGTGTACTTGGTAATGTTTGGCGACGAAGACAACCCCCGAATAAGGTTCCGGTAAATCTCTGCGTCTGGACCCTGACCACGATCGTTCTCTTCATCAGAGAGCGCAGAGGTTGGCGGATAGGTTTTCGCGAGCGATTCGTAGATATCAAGGGCTTTATCGAGAGACTCTTCTCTGGGAGGGTCAGGTCTCAGACGGCAAAGTCCCCTGATGATTGGTCCGACCATGGGAGCGTCCGGGACAAATCCGCCATCCAGCGCAGCTTGGTAAATGGCCAAGGCTTGCGACGTCTTGAGATTCCTCATGTTATTGTTGATGAGGATGGAATAGTGGAACAGGGTGGGCGCCATGTCTAGTAGCTGCTGGACGCGCTTCAAATCATCCAACAGGGTGGAGTGGCGCAGAAGAGCAGAGAAAATAGCTCTCGAAGGCTTTCCTCCCGCCTTCCTGTAATCTCCGTAGACAGCAATGGCAGCGTCCAACCCACCCTTATGTGCTGCATCCTGGATCTGGGGCGACCACCGAGACCTTATGTCTGCGGGACCTACTGGCCCGTACTCATCTGTAAGCCCGTACAGCTTTTGGTACCGCTGCACAAAATGCCGTGCACTTTCAGAAGCCCCCCGGGCCTTGAATTTGTTTGCGATCAAGTCTGCAACAGTCTGATCATAAGGCAGTCTCTGGGTCTTCATGTCCGTCATGATGGCCATGAACATGGTGACGCTGGCGCCTCCCTCTTCTTCAGGATGGCTATCCCAAACAAATTGAATGAGCAGTTTATAGGTCTCTATCGTTGGTGGGCATCCCGTATTGCGCATGCCTCCGACCAAGTTGCGGAAGAAGCGCCAGTTTCCGAGGCGTGGGCCGGCTTGGAGCAGGATATGATACTGCTCAACAGTCGGAGAGCGATAGGGAGGTGTCTGTTCCATGTTTCGGAGCCATTTTAAGACAGGATCGCGGTGACCACCCTTCACCAGGCCCCGGATGATGGTGGTATGGATATCAGAGGTGAGGTTGAGGTGAAAGGTGGAAGTGAAGATGAGGAGTATGTCCTTAACGCGCTGCAAGTCTTGTGGCCTCCCCGAGACACATAGTATTTCCAAAATGTTACAAACTTCCTGCTCAGTAAAGGCCGGCTCGTTTGTGACCAGGGATTGAGTCTGACTATAGAGATTCTGGACTCTGGGCAGAAAAGTGTGAATGGTCTGGACTTTGTCATGAGAGAACTCAAGCTCATTCATGAACCATCGGGGGCTGTAACGCTGAGAGTCGTTGGTGGTAGAGAAGAAACGTAGTGGCTGGACGCTATGAAGCTGTGGGGGTCGAAGGACGCGTCGTGGTCCTACACGTAGCAATCCAATGCGCAAGGACATTCATGCGTGGACCTAAAAACATTAGAATCAACTGTACCGCATATTATACAAACCATGCTCACCTCTCCTAGAGTATACACTTGGTCAAATTATCACCCGTGAGAAAAACTGACCCCGAAGTCCCGATCTGACACCTCACCCGTATCCTCCAACTTTCTTTCATCGTTTCCACCATGTCTGACAAAATCCGCGAATTCATTGAAATCCCTCAGCAATTTGCTCGCGACGGCAATCAGGTATGTTTGATGCAAGCATTTCCACCATACCTATGATTTACCGTTTTCTTGCAGTTCCTTACACGCTGCACGAAACCCTCTTACAAAGGTTTACCATTTTCTAATCCTGTACTCGTGGTCTATCCTCAACGCTTCCTCTCCAGAGTTTGTTCAGATATGCAGAGCTGTTGCGGTCGGGTTTGCGGTCATGGGTTTCATTGGATATTTCGTCAAACTTATTCACATTCCAATGTACGTGTCACTTTCTTACACGTCGGACCTATGTGCTCATCTGTCCATCGCTAGTAATAATATTCTTGTGTACGTACACTCGCTGTGTGCTTCCTTATGCTCAACTAACTATCGTACAACAACAGCGGAGGAGCTTAAGACTCCGTTACCTATGCATATATACCTTCTTTCCCTTTCCGAGTATCACACGACCTCTTTTCGAAAGCTCCTCCCAGATCACCGCCGCCCCGTCGTATGGCACCCGAGCTCGAAATGTCAAACAGTATCCTTGAGATGTACTCGAGGTGGTATCGGAAGAGTCTCGCTGCTCGTGTTCCAACTATCCATGCTTGTATCCCTCCGTAATGTGTGGCTTAGGTATTTCTCCGCCGGCAGAGCTTTATTCGGTCTCCTCCAGAAGCACCAGACTTGAAAAAAATCCTAAGGGCGACTTCATCAGTCACTCGCTAACTTGAGTTACAAGGGACTGACTCTTTGAGACCCGAAGACCAAGACCGCAGCCAGAGGTACTGTCACCATGGTCAACTTCATGCCACTTCATGTCTCCGCCGACAACAACGGGGAGATCGGAGAGACGACTCACAAGCGGCTTGCACCATAAAAGGATATGGGTCGAGGTTGTCGGAAATGAAGAATATGCCAGCACTGTCAGCGTAGCTCGTGAAAGACGGTCCCCCATGATGATGGCGACTTACGAGAAGACCATGATAGAACAGAGGTTGAATAATAAGACACGGTAAGTTAGAGCGGTTGAATAGCGCCTCTCGGCCAGCGGAAAGGCGTCGTGAATATGTTTTTGTCGCTGGAAGAAACGAAACAGGATTGCGCCTGGTGTGTCTCCGTTAAACATGCGACCGGCTGAGTGCTCATGGGAGGGAGAAATACCGACTCTCGAATATTATTAGGATCAGCATGATGACCGAGCAGAACGCAGGGATGCCAAAACGAGTACTAGATATTTTAGGTGAGTCAAAGTCCAGAATGGTGTTCAAGGGTAGCTTACAATAGGTTCAATTCCAAGGTACAGTATAAAAAGTTGGATGCTGTCATTGCCTTCAAGTGATTCTGTCCGACCTGTAGACAAGGACGCCAATCAGCAAAATCAGATTTGAATGAAGGCGGCTCACCATAGCGGAGATCGCCACGAACACTGCGAACACGAGGTACGGGAGCGCGAGGGACTGTTAGACCAGAGGCAACTGTCAGTATTTTCCTTTGCACTTGACAGTCCGAAGTGTGCTTACTGCGATCAGCCCCTTTGACATGGGCCATCTCTTGGAGCTGCTGGTGACCTGCTTCTTTGGTTTGTTGAAGGTTAGCCACGTCTTGAGGCGCGTTCAGCATTTGGTCCTAGCAGAAGCTGTATCTAACTTGCCTGCATGACAACAACCAGACCTGCGACTGCCGACCTATGGTTGGGTGTTCAATCTCTTACTTGACTGGTATCATGTGTGACACCCACATAGGAGGTGTGCCGTGAATCAGAGCCGACTGAGCGCGACACACCATAGACGGCTGAGGATACCACTGCTCCGTCCCACTTTTTCCACTGTATATTCTTATTTAAGAGTCAAGGTATCAGCTCTCAACTATTAGGGAAAGCCAACAACAAGGCACTCACAGGAGACAGTATGATAATGAGTAGATCACGCAGGTAATCCAGAGGTTGACGAGAGTGGGATGACGGTGAATCCGCGACGAGAAGAAGTAGGTTGCAATCAGGATCGGCAAGCCGATTTGGCCACCAACAATGTGTAATATTAGGTATGACACCTTGAGATGGGAGATGTCTGGATTGGATCTGTATACGTAGGAGACTTCAGGTGGTTCAACAAGCTTAACAAAGAGATGAAGTACTCAATACTCACCAGAGGTCATGGTCTTCTGTCGCGCACAGTTAGGTGGTATTTATGTAGTGCGGAAGTTGAAGCCCCCCAAGCCAAGAGTCGTCCAGCGATGAAGGTCAAGAAAACCCTACACAACATTCATCTGTCAGGAAAGCAAGACAATTCTAGCCTCCCATCTCGAAACAAAACTGTCAGAGGTGACATCGCATTCCGTTGTGGAGGGATCATCACTCCGGCGACCGATTTACTGATTATGACAATCCCGGCACTGATCTCGACTTCCGTTGGTTGCCACATTATTGAGATCCACGTATGGAGGAGAGACAGCGCACGTCATACAAACTACCAAACGAGGCTCATTGGATTAGAGGTGAAGATATTTTAGTACATTACACTATCGCCCAACACTCCCGACCAACAACAGCCCGAACCGTGGCGAAGGCTTTGCCAGGTCCATGGCCGAGTGGAATTGTTGTTCTACCTTAGGCGCCCCGTGAGGAAGCAAGGTTGCGAGTTTATCGCCAGAAGCCGGCGGTGTTTGCGGGGACGTCGGTGGAAGTAGCGTCGCAAACAGGATCTGTGTTCTGGAGAGATACTCTGATGCGCCCACGTCAAAATTTGGCAAATCCTTCTCTGGGCGCACCTTGAAGGAGATCAGAAGGATCACAGAGATTTTGAGCTGTCAACCGACCTTTTCTCGAGCACATGCGGCCTTCGTATCCAGCATCACACGCACATCTTTCCAGCCAGATGCACGACGATCAGCAAGTTTCCGAAGCAACGCAATATCATGCAGCGCTTGCAGATCATCAAGCTCCCATTCTTCAGCGCTGACCTCCTTGATGAAATGATGTAATGTTGCATCCGTGATTCGGTCCTGCAAGGACAGCCTCCGAGATAATCCCAGTTGTTCAATGGCTCCAGACAGAGATAATAACGACTCGATCAAAGAGGGAGATGGGAGAGATGGAATTATGGATGCTGAGAGGCAAGGTCAGATTTGAGCTTCGAGTTGTATGGAGGAAATCATTGCATACTGAAGTTTTTCTGCTGCGATAGAGAATGCAGAGCCAGCCGGTGGTCACCCACAATACGAGCAACAGTGTATCTACGCCATCGATCGATGACGTGGTCGTGCAGAGTTCTCGTCTTCGTCCGAAAGTCTAAGCAGGCGAGTTAGTGACTAGACACCTTCAGACAGGGAAACGATTACACATACCCCCAGCAACTATTTCGCTACACCCAAGATCAGCTACGAATGGTGATGAGGATTCCAGCTCATCGGCTATCCGACCGACGAATACTAGACTGCTCATACCGGAGTCTGGAACGAAAACAAGATTGAGATATCTACTCGCTATTCTTCTCAAGGAGTAGAGAACGTACCGGTGTTTTCGCAATTCTCTGCAGATGACTCGAGAGCGTTCACGATGCCTGAACAAATGGTCTCTGCATCAGGATGATACGACTCCTTGAGTTGATCTACCAGGGATCTACAGATCAACGAAAATCAAGGATTGTCCTGACTTGCAATGATGAAAGGATGGAGGCGGGTCTTACCGGTCGTCATCTAGATCTCCAGCTAGGACCTGGGAAAGATCATACTGCAATGACTTCGCACAGTTCTCAAGAGTCTTCAGAACATCGTCCAACATTGACGTCCGTCCTAATAGTTGCTTCCGTAGTGCAGCTTTGTACTTCGGGAAAGAGGAATCTGTAGGTGCTCCACCCTGTGATGCAGGGAGCAACGGTGGTGCTTGGAACAAGAAATGAACAGGTGACGACTCTGGATAGTGAAAAGGTTTAGGCAGGTGTTGACGGGTCTGAATGGAAGTATCCTCACCTGAGGATCGTGCACCTGTCTCCCTGTTGAGTGTAGATACAGCAGAAGACAACGAATCCCGGAAAGCCCGTTCCGCACCGGTCAACTCGCCCTTCCAAATTGCAAGGACCCGCTGACGAGAGAGGTCATCAAAAATGGATGCCAGCTTGGCGATTTCCACCTCTTCGAGACCAGACGACGTGTAGATCCACTTCCGAATCGCAGAACGAAGATTCCAAACATCCTTAACGGTTGATACTTCAAGAAACCACTGCTCTACTGCAGAGCGAAGGCTAGCAGTGGATTTGTTGTACCAATCGTCTAGCTTCCCAATGATATAGGGCTGTGAGATTCTTGATGAAGATGATGTTAGGTCGACGTATGGCTTATATGACCGCAGGTTGGCTGGAAGCAGCAGAAAATGGGTGGAGGAAGGAAGGTTCATGAGCAGCAAATGCGTCGTGAGTTGTAGCTCCTCTGGTATAGCATCGTGCGGCTCGGAGGAGTCCGACTGAATGTACTCAAGAACTGCCTCGATCAAGGGAGGTTGAGGGCCGATACTCCAGAAGATAGTCTTCGATGTCTTCAAAGTCTGAGATATTGCGTCTAGTCCCGTCAGAATCGCCTGCTTGACTTCACGGGTAGCCGCCAAAGATGGCTTAAGCCTGTTCACCTCACCGACCATGGATTGTTCCGGAGCGTGTCCATTAGCTGCGCGTGCTTTCGACGGAGATATTGGAGAGGGAGCATCAGCATTCCATGAGAGAAGTGAGGCTAACGTTTTTGTCCGTTGTTCAAGCAACGCCACAAACGTGGCTGTCAGTGGTCTAGAATCCAGAAGATGTATAGTGAGAAGGGTCGCGCATGTTTCCTGGGCAAATCATTATTGACTTAGGGATATTAGGAATGTGGAAGCTTACTGTGGGAGAGGCCGTAAATTCACGGAGGAAAAGGCTCGCCTTGTGCACTATTTGTGAACGAAACTGAGAAACCGACTCCCATTGACGTTGAATGAGAGGGAATTGCTCCTACACGAACTTGGTCTAGCATAAAATATCGGTGAGGTTAATAAGATCACATACCAAGACATCCAGTCCCTGCATACCCCACGTCTCGTCGTCCTGCTCGTCATCCCGCACCAATGCACGATGCACGACGCGAGAAAGCAAGAAAAGCCAGGCTGCCGTGAAGTAGTCTTTCTTCTCAATCAATCTCCACAGATGCTCTGGCGCGTCCAACAACAGCTTCATATGTGCTGATAGGACTTGCAACGTATGCAAGTGGGTATCTTCACACGCCAAGTGTCAATCGAAGTCTTAACACTAAGAGGACATAGCATACGCACCGTTATTTCCCTGCACTGAGTACCTTTTTGGGAGCGGCGGCTCCTCCTGTGCGAGTATTGCACTTTTGGTCTCCTCGAGAGCCTCAGTAACACGTTTGGAAGACCGAGCGATAGATATGATGGACGTTGAGGCTTGAAGAAGATCACGGTATCGTTCACTGCGCTTTCATGGGTCACAATCTAAGCATATTGCAAAGGGATATGGAGGAGAGTGGTGTGTACGGACCCAACCATTAACCGTAGCTCTTCCTGCTTCGCGTCCGCGTCTGCTCTGTGATTATCTCATAAGCCTCTGCTGGAATCTGAGCAGAGTTTCATGAGAGCACCTTAGCTTCTGTTGAACACGTCTTACTTCAGAGACCGTGCATTTTGTGAACAGATCGTCCGGGTCCATCCCATCCGCTAACTGTGGAAGTTGTCCCAGGCCAGACTGCGTCGAAATGCTCTGCTGGATCGAAGGCGCATTCCCCTTAAATTGCCCATTTCCCAGCTGCGACGACGACGACGAGATGACGGAGAGGACAGAAGGTCGCCGAGACATGTCCTACACGAGAGTGTATGAGCTGTCCGAGGTTGGACATAAGAAGTTAGAACCGTCTTGTTACGTAACGAACCGCTCTCGAGTGTCAAAGCAGCAAAAACAATGATTAACGTGTAAGAAGAGACAACATGGGAGGCTACGTGTAAAAGAAGTGTAGAAAGAATAGTGTTTTTGGGAGACCAGTGTACAGACGAAACGACGCAATTCCAATTGCATTGCGAGACTACTATGAATTCTCTGTTTTAGCATCGGAATTCTCAACGCCATCTTTCTTCGGCAAATAAGCCGAAGGCATAGCAGATACATCTCCTTGAGGTGCCGCAGCTTCGGGGGGTGGTCTTGGTGTGGATGAAGACGGTCCGTTGGTGGACTGCGATCCCAACGGGGAGGAAGAATTAGCCAGCCGTTGGTCCAAGGCCTTGAGAGCCATCGCTCTGTCAAAATGATGATCAGAAAGGCACATTGCAGTAGTTGAGAAAAGGGCTACCTCCGTCTCTCTGCTTCAGCACGAGCACTACCAGGTACTTGACTGTACCCTCCACTTTCTATATCAATGCTTGCTGGAATGAGGTGGAATTGGTTGGCAAGGCTGTACACCGTGTTTCCAAGTATGGAGATGGGATAGCTGCAGACGAATTAGCCAGCTATCATTAACTCGACATAAGAGCGCGCGCTTACTGAGCAAAAGGTGGGAACCACGAGATTAAAGAGAAGGTCTCGCTACGGTCACCATAGGAATTTCCAGCAGAGTCTGAGCTGGGGTTTTTTTTGTAGAACCGGAGGTACACCCAGCTCACAAACCAGCCGAACTGGATGATGATCCATGGACATTGGAATCCCAGGATGGTCATGACGGTTGAGATGGTGAGATATGCCATGGGCAGGTTCTAAGAGTACGAATAAGATTCATCAAGGGTACAGGTACTTAGTCGTGATTTTCGTACCTTAACGCGAGTCTTAATAACGCCCATGACCTGAACTTGGTGTTCAGGAATCAACTGAGTGAAGGCGACCAGCAGCGCTATTTGCAACGCCATTTGGCCGTGATATTCCATCCCATACCTATTTCCAAAGATTTAAGGAAATTCCATGGATACAAAAAGAGGGAGGTCGCACAAAAACATGTCGGCATTTCTTGTTGCAATAAATTCTATCCAGTTAAAGCCAAATGCAATGACATTTGAGATCCCAATGGAGACACAAATGAACTTGATAGTCTCAATGCTTCCCCATAACCGTTCGAGATATTTTAGTGATGCTGGGACAAAGATAAGGGTACAAATGAGCTGGGCAACAGTCGGTGTTAGAGAGGGTGGATGTCGGAATAAATGAAGCGTACCTCGATAAAGTTGGGTTCTACAAGTGCTGAGGTAACAAACGTCCATGGATAGAAGAGACTTGAGCCTGGTACGAGGGTAAGATATGGCGTAGGAACTGCTTCACTCCAGTGTAGCCATATGTAGAAAAGAGAGAAGACGACGGTGGCTGCGGTCCATACACGCGTCACGGGCGGGATAGAGGCAACAAAGACTACTGGAGAGAATAAAACGGCCATATTCTCTGCAAAAGACGCTCAGACTCAGTCGTAAGAGAGTCGTGAAGAACAGGTTACAGGCACGTGGATCGGACAACGGCGTCGGACGTATGTAACAACTGTGACAAGACGCCTCTTGCTTCCTCCCTTCATGTCTGACGCTTATGATCTGCCTGTCGGCGGCTCGCTCAAGCTCAAGGGTGGCGTAGCAGAGGGCGGTATCGTGAAAAAGTCTGCTCTATTTATCTTGTCTTCAGGCTTGCAGCTGACATACCTGTCTGCTCAGAAAAAAGAAGAAATCGAAATCGAAGGGGGTGGATTCAGATCGAGTACCCGACAAGGAACGGCTAAAGGAGCTTCGGAAACTAAGAGAGGAAGAAAGATCTGCTTCGCCTTCTGCTAGTGGAAGGAGCTCTCCTGCGACCATACCTAGCTCCTCGTCGCGTAAGACCGAAGCTGAGAAACGATTCGAGGAAGTGCAGAAGCGTCGGGTATGTGTGCTACTGCTCTCAATACGCATCGGGCCCTGATTTATGTCTTCTCAGCTTGAACAACGCGTGGCAAAGATGGCCGGAAAGACGCACAAGGACCGTGTTGCCGATTTCAACAACCACCTCGAGTCTCTAAGTGAACACCACGATATTCCTAAAGTAAGTCGCAGGTTTTTGCTCTATATTCACCCTTACTGACTGCTCAAACAGGTTGGACCGGGATAAAACCTTGCCAATGGATCTCCAAGTATCTCTTCAGGTTGTGGCGGACTCGATCGTGTATCTCTATCATCTATTTGTTCTGTCGTATTGCTTTCAATCTATTGTTTTGAAACCGCCATCTTGTCACTGATAGCTTGCACAATGGGACTGCATTATACTTTTGTAGTAATTTTCATATATATTCGTTCGATCTCATAGTGTGACTGTAACAACCCGTGCCGCTTCACTCCTTTTCTCCACCATCAGTCGCGCCTCTTTTAGCGCACTAATGTCGTCTGTCGCGAATCCCGTCAAAAAGGGGCATGTATGTCCCCCATCCAACGCTACACATCCTTCAGACCGCTGGGAATCTCTCTTTGTCTATTCTTTCATATGCAAGTTCACAAACTTACGAGGAAAGGTGGAAGGTCTCGAAAGTCCAATGGAGTATGTGGCGGTCTATGCTATCAACACAGCTCACAGAGCTCACTGGAACGTCGGATACGTCTCTACAGTCTAGAAAACGCCCTCATGTCTCGGGAACCTCACCCTATATTGACCCAAGTTCTCACCCGTTTCATCCTCAATCTTCGGCCCCAAACGCGTAACTTGAGGTGAGCGCATGCCAGCGCAAGCTCCTCTGGCCGTGTATTATGCATTTTGGTAACCTCACATCCTTCTGTGTTAGCGCGGACCAGATATCCACTACATTAGCGGGCGTCGTTGCCGACTTCTGCAAGTCGTCTGCAAGGACCATCTTTTGGGACGAAGATCAGCACAAAAACGTGGACCCTTTTCAATCCCTCGACGGCGGTTTCTTCACCGCTGACTGGGACTTCAAGGTGAGCGTTCCACTGTTTCCCTCCTCACGCGCAAGCAGTCTTGCCGATCAGGTCTGGACACCCCTCACAGCTCAGGATCCTACGCCAGCTGGTGGAACTGCAACTATCCCACGCACCGGAAATCAAAGGGCAGATTGATAGCGCGTGGGGCATTGTTCACAATAAGGCCAAGAAGAAGGAGACAAAGGCAACAGCCGTTGCAGCCACAACAGAAGCTACGCAGGACAGCCTGCAGTTCGTACCCATCGGACAGGACTGCAGTCGCAAACGCTATTGGGTTGTCGATGGTCCGTGCACATTCCCATATTTTGACCCAAACACCTATTTGCGTGTATTTGCCCCACAACCTTTGTTGCTCTCCGGGCTTTTTGCGTCCGTTTTATGGACCGAACGATGTTCTGCTGCTGGATAACATACTGATTTCAATTATCGCCTTATTTAGATTCACCCCGGCTGTATGTATCTACAAATCCATGGAAAATGTCCGCCACCTTCCAGACGATTGCCTCTACCAGGGAGGAATACATGGCCTCGATTGAGGAATTGAAAGCCAGTGCTCCTCCAGAACCCAAAGGGCGCGAAAAAAGGACCAAGGTGCAGCAACATCACTTGGCTCTCATCAGTGCCCTAGAAGACCGCCTTGAGGCCATCGACACAGAACTGACGGTCAGTCAATCGTTTCTTTCCATCGGAGTGCTTCTTGTGCGGAGTTGAATTCTGACACTTGCGACGCATATCTCATGCGGTTCTGTTAATTTCCAATTGGCTGATGTTTTTTTTCGGATGTTTTTAGCGTGTGCAGCGAGCACGACGCAGGATCGAGCAACGGAACGCTCTTCTTGCACAGGCTGAGCTCAGGCAAACCCGCACCAGACGGCAAACGCGGAGACCTGATTACGTGTACTCGGTTGATCCCGATAGTGAGGTATGGTGCAAACCGTTTTGATTCCACCCCTGAAACTCCAGCTGACAAGGCAACCAATCGCAGGAAGAAGCAGAAGCAGAAGGTGGCGAGGACTACAAGTTCCAGGAGGACGACAACTATGACGAGGAGTTTGAAGCAGACTTCAATGACTTTGCAGATGGCGCCTCTCGCGGATCGCGGACAGTCCACCAGGCAATCTCCGGAGGCTCAAGGCGTTCCACCCGGACCGCTGTCGTCAACGCAAATAACAAGCGGACAGTGGAGCAAGAGACGTGGTCTGGCTGGCGAGGAGAGCGCCGCTCAACTCGACTTGGAGCACCTCCAGAGACACAGCTTGACGAACCTCCACCGAAGCGTGCCCGCACGGAGGAAAGCATGGTCAGTGCAACCAGCTCCGGGGAGACTCGGTCGGACCCAGCTACCAATGGTGAAAAAGGGTTGAGACTGAAGTCGTCCAGCGCCGCAGCCCTCAAACCGACCGAGGTCGCCATGGAGCAGGTGGCGGGCAAGAAGCGGTCAAGGTTCTGGGTATATGCTGTGGAACCCGCTGCAGGGACTGAGACGCTTCCGCTTCCCGATCCCGGCAATGGCGATACCTCTTCTGCCTCTATGAATGGCTATGACAGAATGGAGGTGGATTCTGATAGCTACACAGTCGCTCCCCAAGAGAACGGTCGCAGCGCAAGTTTCAACAGAAGCATGGAGGGCAGTCTTTCTCCATTGAATTCATCATAATTTTTTACAGTCTTTTTCCTTGTCCACTTTGGTAAAGTCGCATCTTATACGATACATATAGTATACACCTACTCCCCCTACATGGTCCATATCTACATACAGCACACATATCTATACTCTCCGCACTTACTCCCGAATCCTTCAACCTGATGCCAGAATTCACAAGTATTTAGGTGTTTTTGTATTACTCAATGTGATCTATGGGCTTGCAAAACTTGCAATATCGATCGTGTTTCGTAGAAACAATTAAAGTCTACCGATCTCATCCTCAATCCTCCATCGTCCAACTTCGCTCATGGCCTCGGCATCGCCACTCTCTAGCTGTGGCGCCGATAAAAGATCTGCGACCATCTTCCAAGGGTCCCGTCCCCCACCATATCTCAACACATCACGCTTGTACTTCTCCCCTGTCTCTCTATCGAGAGGATTCGTAGAGAAGACATTACGCCACACTCGCGCCGCGATTGCCCGGTCGAAGAGGTATGAATAATATGTCGCCCCGTAGCTAAAGAGGTGACCAAATTGTGTTTGGAAAGACGTTCCAGGAACATAGGGTATCAGACCCTTGGTATCGTGCAGTCTTGCCATCTCAGCGGTGGAATCAAAGTGACGATCGAACACGGCTGGAGAGTGATAGACCTGATCGATATCTGCCAATAATATTTGCGCGTAGGTGTCGATGGCATGGCACGGGTCTTCGTGTGAATTTCCCGTCTGTGTGAGAGAGGTTGATGTAGAGTCTACATCAAAGAGTGATAGTACCGCAGGTGATATGAGGAAGTGCTCCATCAGTATTGACGGTAGCTCTACAAAATCGGTTGCACAGCGTGTTCCAGATACATTTTGATATTCCGTACGGCCGAACATAGCTGCGAGGTATGGGTATGAGGATATGCTCTCGAAATTGAGTGAGGTTCTGCTTACAATGCATAGCGTGACCCATTTCATGGAAAAGAGTCATGACTTCGTGCCATTCTAATACGGTCGCGCCACGAGATATCGATGGACGTGTAAATGGACATAAAAGAACGACCAAAGGCAGTTGAAATACTCCATCCTGGCCAGGGAGCCGATGTCGTTTAATAGACTCAAACTCCATCGACTCCTTGATGCTAAGAGCTGTCTCATCTGATGACCAGTCCCCTGCTAGATCGTCGTCGTCTGTTCGCCGAGAACAGCGAACGGTATAATGGGCGGCGCCTCCTCCTTTCCCTCTCCGGGAAAACAAGTCGGCGTATATCCATCCGATGATGCCTTCCGACTCATCAACCACTTCCAACTTGTGAACATCTTGATGCCATACTTCCCCTGGAGAGCTCTCTGCTGGCCGCAAAGACACGCCGTATAAATGTCGGAATAGCCGAGAGAGAGCCATGAAGACGGTCCCAACTGTTAATGCAGGGAGGGCAATCGGAGGTGCTGGAGGTTCTGGAGGGCAGTAGAAATCTCTGTCCCAGGCCTGTACAACAGGAAAAGAATCCGTGTGAAGATGTTCTTGTTTACGCGCACTTAGTGTATGCAGAGCGCTGCGTGCAGAGGGTCGCGTGTAATCGATTTGAGCATCAAGGAAACGACGAACATTGCCTTGATAACACATGAATTTGCTGACTAACAATGACATGCTCATATTCACTCACTGGGCGATTTTGCCATGGTCTCTTCTAGAACCAGATGGGCATAGCTTTCTTTTCCCACCAGTCGAGCTAGCTCTCCCCGCTTGCGCAAAAGCGACTCTAAGAGCTCGACCTGCTCAGGCGTACTAGAATGCGCTGCAATATACAGTCGCCGTCGAGGTTCTTCCTGAGGAGCAGAACGCATGATCATCTGAGCTTGTAACGAGCCTGGATACACAAGAAGATCACGCTGAGTGAACCGAGCTTGGAGTTGCAGTCTGACTCCCATTCCCTGGTCCTTGATACCTGCGACCTCCGAGGGTTTGATTGCAGTCGGTGGGCGTGGCGCATTAACCTCCTTCAGAAAGTCTCGGCCAAGGACGAGGATTTCAGAAGACAACTGAACAAATCTGTTCCGATGTTCAGGTAGATCTATCGCCGATTTTTCAAAGTCTCGCCAGAAGATAAGGGCAGTTCGGTGGGCCTCTGGGCTCAGAGACTTAACGAGTTCGGGGTCGCTAAGTATGACTTTAAGCACCTGCAACAGTTTAAGCATTGAGATTTCTGAATGATACTATGACGTACCTCATAAAGTCCAGAATGAGTATTGAGGACATTTATGTATTCGCAGAGGGTTTCATACGCATGGTTGGCTGCTTCGACCCATACTCGATCGGGATGCGAGTTTTGTATGAGTTCTGCAAGATCTATGACACCACAGAGCAAATCACTGAGTCTGTCAAGATTCTTGACGACTTTGAGAAGCTCTTCCTTGGACTGTCGGGCTTGCAATATTCGCTCGGTCAGCAATTGTGCTCGTACGAGTGTCGAGTCCGCCAATGAAACGAGTTTCCTCGGATGGGTTAATGACGGATGGCCAAAAAGACCAGTGGACAAGAATGGTGCAGATTTAGAACTCGAATTAGGTTGGTCAAACAGAGAGACCAGCAACTTGTCGTCGGCCGTAGCAGGAATAGTATGAATTACCGCCGTGGATGCATGGCGGGATTTTTGGCGCCTGTGGGTGTCCTGCGTGGACAAGAGACATCCTCTAAATCTAAAAAGCTGCTTTGGAGGCTTCGCAAGCGCATTCCTCGCCGTCACAGCTATCATAAAGGTTTTTGGGACACGTCAGGGTATTGGTCAATGCACAGGGTGAAATGGGTCGGTTCTGGGGCCGAGATCCGTCAATACACGTGACCATCGATCTATGATCAAAACGTAATTGTACTCGGCCTATTGGACACCGCCGCCTCACAGTCAAGATCTACATAGATCACTCACAAATCAGGTTAGATCGTACTCGTACATGGCTACCTCGCATTCCTAGTAAATCACTCTATTTTCTAGACTTTGTCGCCTTCGTTGTCTGCACACGTTTCTTCTTCGAGGATTGAGCAACTGCGTCATCGCGCTTTTTCCGACTCCTAGTGGTCCGAGGAGGTGGCGCTGGCGGGACGGCCGGCGGAACGAGAAGAGGAGCAAGAGGAAGGAGAGGAGCAGGTATGATGGCAGGAGCAGCCATCAGTGCACCCCAATTCATTAGACCAAAAGGCTGGTCCCACTCGATCATCTATACAGGGCATTATAAGTAAGGAACTTCTGATAACAACGATTGCTCAGAGCTCACGTAGCATGGCAATACAAGAGCTGTGTGGCGCACGACATAGAATCCAGGGGCGGTAAAAGCTTCAAAAGTTCCAGTCCCAACTTCGACCTGGGGCATGTTGTGCATCGGGTTAGGTGTCGTCCGTCCAGGCAGGACTGGCTTCATTTACTTCAGTGAGAACACGAAAGTGAGGTAAAGGACTGGCACTTGCCGCGACAAGCAAAAATTTTGTTTCCCCCGACAGCGTAACCAATAGACATGCCAGCATCCGTCGCCAGATAGATTCCATGGCCATATGAAGCACCATGGGACATCGGGTGCCCACCTTGTCCACCGATTCGAAATCCGCCTTGCAGAATTCTATCCGGAAGGTTCGGAAAAGGATCGCGGCGTAAGTTCAAAATAACTTACAGATCAACATTTGGGGCGGCAGTCCCATGAAAGAGTTGCAGCTCTTCCGGTTCTTCCCCGCATATCTCTCTGAGTTTCTTCCTAGATTCCTCAAAACGTTTCTCAAGTTCATAATTAACAAACCAGTGGACTTTTCGAAATTCCGGGATGGACCACCGTGGTGTCAGTATTCAGAGATGTCACAAACGGCAGAAGCTCACATCTCTTGACTTTTTGGCCAGATTTTTCAAACAGTTCCCGCCAAGGCTCGAAACGAGCCAAGTCATCGGCATGGGCAGGGCTTCCATCTTCCAGTGTATTAGTGGTCGCATCTACGACAATCTTAAAAACGATTCCCTCCTAGGCGAAGTGGTAAGACGTTCCCATACAGTAAGAGTGCTAGATTGATAGCCGTACCGTTTTCTGGTCGACTGTCTTGATAAACTTGGCGTATTCCATTTCTTCCTCTTTGGCCAACCTCCGTGCAAGGGCCTCGTCAGCTCTTTGCTGCCGTTTCTACGAAAGCATTTCAGACACAGGGTTAGAGACAAAGAGAGAATGCTGTTTTACATTTTCTTTGCCCTTGGGGGGAAGTAGTGATTGCTCAACCTTGTCGAAAGACAGCTGTCGAGTCCGCGCTTGGTCGTTTACATGCGAATGTCCCAGAGCTCTCGTCTCTTGATCTTTGAGAATCCCGGACGCCACGGATGGAGCAGGATAAGAGCCTCCTTCATCACTCAAAAGCATTTCTTCGTCCTTAAACCACTGGTCGAGTACTGCCTTGAATGACTGCCTTGGTGCCGCCCGTTTCTTCCTTTATTGACCTTGAATGTACTTGACGCGAGACCAAGCTCTCCATCGGATGTGGATGTAAGGTCTATAGCATCCATCGAGGCTTTCGAGTTCTCTTTCCGATGGAGACATGCATCCTCCTCGTCAAGTGTAAGGTCTATCGTGGAACCGTGGAATTTGCTGGGACCCGCCAGTGGGGCAACGTCCTCGTCGTCAATCTCGATCACACAATCCGACTGTTTACTGCTTCTCTTATTGCTGTCTCCGAGTCCCCTCCGTGGCGCCGGGCTGATGGTGACCTCGTCGTCGGAGTCCGGGATCTCTATGCAGTCTTGGTCAACCTGGAGTTTCTGTGGACTTTCGGAGAGACGGATCTGTCGACGACTTCTGACCATCCTTGCAAGCCTCAAGAAGACGATGGTAGAACTTGGAGGTTGAAATGTTGAATTTGAAATTGTCCTTGTTTGAGTCAAACGCGTTTGAAAGACCGGTCACGTGTCTGACGCGTTTGCGCCACAGACCCTCCGTTCCTCGAAGGCATTTTAGCAAGATTTTAGAATGTATAAAAATCATTATTATTATTAGCCCAATTTTTACACCAAGCACTTATTACGACTGTTAGTAAGTAGTTCGAGCGGCAGGCCGCTGTGCTCGGATTGGAGCAACTACCGGTGGAAGGATAGGACGGCGAGGAAGGTTATTGTTACCTGGTTGGTCCCATTCTATCATCTATACAGGATGAGTGTCAATTGCAGAAGCCAGTATGACCAGCTTACATAGCAGGGCAAGACAAGTGCCGTGTGGCGCACAACATAAACAGACCCCGTAGCATACGTTTCGTATCTTCCGCTGCCTACTGGTACCTTGGGAAGTCTCGTGGTATATCTTCGATTAGGTGTCACACGTCCAGGAAGTACTGAACCTCCCCGCTCAGCCCGAGTAAATTGTGGGAATGAAGGAAACAAGCTTACCTCGACACGCAAACATTTTGTTCCCACCGGCAGTATAAGAAAAGGAAGTCGTTGCATCTTTAGCAAGGTAGATCCCATATCCAAGGGCAGTGCCGTTGATAACTTTATGCCCACCTTGTCCGCCAATGCGAAACCCGTTCTCTAGGATCCTGTCGGGACAACATGAGAGAGCCCTCCGCGTCACTACATACATTACAGTAAGGACTCACAAATCTACATTTGGAGCGGCTGTCCCATGGAAAAGCTGTAGCTCTTCAGGTTCTTCGTCACATAGCTCCTTGAGCTTTGCTCGGGCTTGTTCGAATCACTTTTCCAGTTCGTAATTAACAAACCAGTGGACTGAAAGCAAACGGATGGGTAAGCCTGGCAGGGTCTTTCAAATGGCAATGCATATAGCAGAGACGTACATTTGTTTACTTTATACCCTGATTTTTCGAATAGCTGTCGCCAGGGTTCGAAGCGTGCAAGGTCGTCTGGGTGGGCTGGGCTTCCGTCCTCGAGGGTGTTATTGGTCGCATCGACCACGACGTTGAACACGATTCCTTCCTAGAGATTGAATCAGCCGGTTTCACGGAGGTCAAGATACATTGAAACAGTACCGTTCTCTGATCGACTGTCTTGACCAACTTGGCGTACTCTTTTTCCTCCTCTCTGGCAAGTCTTCGAGCCAGGGCTTCATCAGCACGTTGTTGGCGTTTCTGTCGCAGCGTTTCAGACCAAGGCGCCAGAGCGAAGAAGAGAGACCTACGTTTGGCTTAGGAATCGGGATATTCGCAGATTTTGTTCGTCTCTTACTGGCCAGTTCTTTCGCCAACTTCGCATCTCTGTCTGATGCAGCCCCCAGAGTAGTATTCGTCTTGTCCAACAGTGTTTCTCGATCATTTACAGGTTTCGAGGCCTGACTTGAATGGTAATGCGTCGTTGGTGAGGCTTCCTCATTTAAGAGCATTTCTTCTTCATCTCTGTACCATTTGTCGAGCACGTCTTTGAACGAATGCCTTGGAGCTGCTCGCTGCTTTCCCTTGTTGACCTTGGATAAGCTTGCATGAGTGTCCAGCTCGTCGTCATCCAGCGTAAGGTCGATGATGTTGGAAGGGGTTTCGGGTAGACGGGTTTTCAAGTTCAATGACGGTGGGGACACCCAGTGTTGGAATGTGGATCCTCGTCGGCGAGTAGAGTAAGGTCTATTGTGGATCCAAGAGGCCGCGCAGGCACGTCCAAAGTGCTGTCGTCATCATCGTCATCGTCAATTTCAATGACGCTTTCCGTCGCGGTTGTCTTTCTGCGACTCGTCATTGTCAGAATCCATACAGTCGCTTCCAAAAGATAGAGTTAGGCGGGTGTTAGGACCGGAGGCCGGTCGCACCATCTTGCGTTTGGGCGTTTGAGCTTTCAATGTCACATGAGCGCGTTTTGATTCACCACGTGGATCTGAATATATCTATGTAAAGCGAGCTCACTTCTTTTTAGGCTTGCTAGACTGAGACTCTCCGTGTCCAAAAACTACTGGCCCTTGAGATGTACTTGAATGACATTTGCAGTCCTCGGGTCAGCCTTCGCTAAAATCTCTATCATCTCGTTCTGAAGAAATTCATTCTTCAGCCGACTGAACGGACAAAAGGGTTCACTTGTTCACTCACCCAGAACCTACTCTCGACGTCCTCTCTCCGATCACAAAGTCACTTGCTTCTTGAATATTTGATCCCGAAATGTATTGGCCCTGTACCTCGTCGTCCACGCCTCCAATTGCCGCGTACACGAGCTGTCTGCTTCCCTCCTCTGAAGTAAAAGCAAGCAGCTTCTCCATCACCCACATTGCAATTGCTACTACCCCTCCAATTTCCCGACGGAGCTCCGAAAGACAAAATCCCGGGTTCGGTGCTGTGACAACTACAGCATTTCTCTGGGAACGGAGCAAAGACGCCAGCTTGCGAGTGAAGAAGATGTTGAAAACTTTTGGGTATATCAACATGTAGCCTCTCCTTGAATTACAGAAAAAGGTGACTTACGCTTAGTGTCCAGGTAGCGTCGCTGCATGATCCCTCTGGAGACGCCCTCGTCAGTACGGTTTTCTTCGTTTGGCAAAAAGGAATCGACTTACGATTTGGCGCAGTATTCCTTGTCGTTCATTGTTGTCAAGATTCCGTGAGACTTCTGAAGGACCTCGTCGTCCAGTTCTGTCCAGAAGTGGACCTCGCTTGCGACTACAACGAGCCTCGGGACAACACCGAACCGTTCATGTGTCTTGATCATTCGAGGGAGCAGAAGAAGAGAAAGCAGCGACGTAGACAGGACATTAACCTGCAAACTATCCGGCATTTCAGAATTTCTTCCTGGCATTGGGACGTCAAACAAAATAGAACATACTGTGACTCCCATCCATCGGGTGAAGGGCAGTTCTCATTCGTTACTACGGCTGCGTTCATCACGACAATGTCCAAGTGTATATCTTCTTCTTCGGCCTGGTCGCGAATTCAGAGACGGAGGCGAATGTCGACAGGTCGATGAGCCAGTTCGACGCCCTCAAAATTAGTCTCCTTCTTCAATCCTATCATTCGCTAAGGGCTCAGAAGAGTACCATCTTGACAAGAAGCCTACTCACGGTCGACGGCGTCCTGACCCCTCTCTTTACTTCGGCAGCCCATGATGAGCTTTGCAGGGCCCATAGTAGCAAAACGCTTGCAAGCTTCGAAGCCAAGCCCAGTGTTTGCGCCGACGACGAGAACAGTTTTGCCTTTCAGGGAGGTGCGCACAACCGGGAGTAGTGTGCGGAATTGGCTCTTGACGAATCCGACCATGCTCATGCGTGCCATTCTGGGTCTAAGAAGAATAGAGAATTCCCTGGCCAGCTTTTCATATCAACGTTCTTTAAATACCTCCTTCACACTTGAAGCTTGAATGTCGTCACTAATATGGTTTGACACAGTATACTTGACATGCGAGCACATGTACTTACGGATCCAGACTGAGAGAAAAAGTCTCTTGTGCACGTCGAGTCTTCAAAGCTTCAGGATGCAAGAATAGGCAATCTCGAGAGGATTCGAGCAGTGATCGATATCTAAGGATACAGTGGAAGCTTTTGACTTGTACAGCAAATGGGGAGAGGGGAGAGATGACAAGTACACGTTAAGCAGAAGGATAGCAACGAAGAGCAAGAACGACAATAACTTAGAAATATATAAATGCGTACCAACATAACGACGAGGGGAAAAGGAGCTAAAAAATGTTGCCCAGAATACCCGACAGGAACCCTTGCGAGGGGACATTGTAGGAAGAGGAATCCATCTGCACTGGTCGTAGGGACTGAGGCCGAGGTTGAGCTTGAAGTTCTGGCGGAAGGGTGAGATACATAGGTGATATTGTAGAATCAGCTGCCGCCACCGGTTGTGGAGGCGGGAGGTCACTCGTAAATTGAGAAAGACGTCTAGTTCTCCTGCTCTCTCAGCGCTAGCCCCTGGATTGAACACGTCTCCTAAGTATGTCAGAGACTGTTCTTGTGGCGCAGAGGGAGCTTGAGGCGATTGCAAGGAGAAGGGGAAGTCGAGAAGGGAGTACGACGCAGATGAGCTTGGGAAATTGGCGTAAAAGTCTGCAAGAGGGTCAGGCTCTTCTGGAAGGGCGCCTGCTGTCTCCTGATCCTGCGACATCTGAGACAGGATACCTTCAATTGTAATCGGTGCGAGCATTGGGGATGCAGGAGATGGTGTAGCTACAATGGATATTGGCTTAGAAACAGTCGATATGGAGTTTATTCGCTTACCTTCCGCGGCAGACGAGGATTCTGGCTCGAGACCCCATGTAGCTAGGTCAAAGTGGTAGGGAGTTATCTCTGGCACTTCTACCTCGGCGTGTGTCTGGTTGATTATGGCCTTCTCCAACTCAGATTGTAACCAAGTATCGAACTCGGCGGCTGGATCTGTCGTTCGTGGTGGTGTGGGGTCAGATACGGATCGCGGCGTTTGGCCAACTCCTCGTTCGCTTAGAAGGGAGTCCCGAGTCAGACAAGCGTCGCCTTTTGCCAGGCGACGAAGATTCACTGTAAACAAGGTCAGAAGTAATTTAAGGACGGGTAAGGCAACGCAGACCTTGAGTGATCAGGTGAGTGTGGAGGGGATGGATAAGCATGCTCCCTCCTCCTCTTCTTTATCTTCTCCTTCAATTCCGGTGTCAAGTCGTTACACACTATTCTCGCCATCTGGCTAGCACTCCCATTAACTAGTCCAGCATAGAGATCTTCTGCTCTTGCTTGGATTGCAGCAAATTGTGCTGTGATCCCAGGATACTCGTCATCAAGAGGTCTCTGGCTGTCCGTACGGGAGGGGCAGAAGTATCGAGTGGCTGCCTCGACCATGGACCTTCGGGACTTGAACTTATCGTGGCGGAGCGCGATCCAGCCTATGCGCTTGCGCACATCAGTAAACCAGTGATCAATGTCACGCCTGCGAGTGTGCGTGCTTTCTGCGATTGACTCCCGCACAGGGTCAGAGGGGTATGGGTTGTGTAAGTTCTTGAGTAGCCATGCGTAGGACTGCTCGATGTACGGAGCACGGATGAACTTAGGATCAATATACATAGGACATGTAGGAGCTGACTGAATTGGAAGGAGATCAGATGAGGATGGCGTGGATGGTGTAGAAGATGATGGAGTGGGTGGTGATTGGTTCAGGGAAGAGACCTTATCCAGCCGGTCTTGTAGTTCTTGCTCTATAGCAGAATCTAGATTGGCCAGGGACTCGAATACTGTCTCTACAGTGGTGGCAACAGAGTGAGTGAGCTGGACAGTCTCGTCCTCTAAACCCACAGTGTCGCTATTTTTCATGATTTCATCCTGTAAACCGAGCCAACGATCATGGAAGACCTTTAAAGTAGAAATATCTTCTTGAGAAGAGTATAGACTGTCAAGAATTCCGTGGAGACGTTGACGAATCTGGATATTGACCAAAGTTGCAGCCATGGATATTGGAGGGAATACAGGTCGATGGTTATGAATAAGTCCTCCATGATGGAAAGCTGACTCAGTCAGTGAAATAGTAACTCCGCATTGTCCCTCGCGTGGGAAACTGTGTGGCGCTCAACCACACCCACCGCTCTTTATCGACCGACCAGCAATAATGGCGCTTGAGCAAGCCAAAAAGCAGTCGCTCACCAGTATATCCAACACTGCGCGTGCCATACAGAGTCTCTTTCCATCCCGATCTGTACGGACCACGCTTACCGAATATTCTCCACTTGTCCTCGAGTGTCCAGCACACATCAAGTTCTCCCTTGAAGATGAAAGCATCCCTCTTAAAACTCGAGAACTGCTCAAATCCACGCTATCAGGTCTCACTGATATGTATATCCAGAGGTTTGAAACTGCGTGCCGCGAATCTACTTCCCAGACACCCACAGGTCAAATTATCGTCGAGCAGCTTCGAAAAGCTTTGCATACAATATATGAAACCAATGCTATACCAATGATTCAAGTCTGTATTGACAAGGCACGGCAAGGAGTCCAAGAAATGTCGTCTCCAACACCGGCAGACCCTTCGTCTTCCCATTCTTCGGCAGAGGGCTCGACAGTCCTCAGTAACTCTGCTAGGCGTCGCCGTCGATCTGCTCGAGTAGCCGAAGAGGAGAGCTCTTTTAACAAAGTACGATCGAATCTACGAGCGGACATTCACGATTGCTGACCTTGAAACCAGGAGAGTATACCCTTCCTAACGCGCTATTTTAACTTCAACTCCTTCCCTTCTCCTCAAGACCGCATTCTGATCGCGCGGAAATCAAAGATGTCTCAGAGACAGATAGAGATTTGGGTATGGCCTTTCCCTCCCCTTCCACTCTCTCAGAAACTGACTTTTGTTTCTCAGTTCCAAAATAGACGTATGACCCATTCTTTCTTGCAACTTCCAACGAGAGGATTGCTGACTCTTGGAAATGCCAGGTCGTAGATATCTGGCTAAAAATCTGGAGCTAGCTTACCGTCGACCAACTGATGCAGCACCTCTCGACCTCTGCCTAGACGAATGGCTGACGCCTGACCTCAAAGGGTTCTCCCATGATTCCGCCGAAATAAATCCAGAGGAGGTCCCCGACGACACCAAGCATATCGTATGTCTCGCTCAGTTCTTACCTATCATTCGTTGATTACCTATTTTGACAGAGCATCCTTCGTCCGCGCTACACCAAGGAATCCTCCTGGGACGGTGCTGAGGAAGCTGTCTTTCCGTGTCCACATTTCTCCTCCAAACGCAAGAAAAAATACATTCCCACGAAGCTCTCAAAACTCAAGCTTAAAAAGCCTCACCTTGGCCTATTTGAGTGGTTCCGCAAGCCCGCTACCATCCCCCCTCCGCCCAAAAAGCGGAGGCGGGCGCCGGTAGCACCTGATGCAGATCTCAGAGAGCTCGGGACTCTGTTCTCAATGATGCATGTCGAGTTGGGGAAAAAAGGTCCCCGAGGACAGGGCGATGCGGCTACCTTTGCCATCACAGTAAAACCGGAAGGCGCCCCATTGAGAGCGCTGGTGAGGAGCGATGCGCATGTAAAAAGTGTTGGAGTGAATCTAAGGCAGACAAGAAGCATGTCCACGTCCTCTGTCTTGTCCACCTCTTCGGAGTCCTCTACCGCCTCTCGAAAGCGCAAGGAGGTAGATCTTGACTCGGATGAAGAGTCTGATTGTGGTTCAAACTCATCAAAACGGCGGAAGTATGGAGAGCTCCCGTTGGGACGGGTGCCCACTACCTCTCTCCACAAGACACTTTCCTCAATTTCATCGCGCAGATCATCGTCTTCCCTATCGTCACGCTCCTCGTCGCGTACACCATCTTCTTCACGTCCCTCCGACGAAGACGACATGGAAAGCCTTTTCGGTGGCTCTGACGTCTCTTCTCTCTCGTCTTCGAGGGCAGGGAGCCTTTTCAATGCTTACCGCTCTCTGCGCTGATCTCGTTATTCCTGAGAGCCCCGCCACCGATTCACCCTCTCAATAGGATGTCCCAACTCGCTGCTGCAGTGGCCAATAGCCGGACCGAGACCAGACCCAAAATGCACGATATTAGTGCTAGCTACTGGATCTTCCACGCCCGCTGCCTTCTCTGGTCCATGCCTATTTTTCATGGTGCGAAGATCTGCCTCGACCGAGCAACGCTTCGCCTAGAGACCGCGCTGACACCATGCACTTTCAAAAAACCGGACTCCAATATGACACAAATCCTTACAATGGCTACAGCTTTTCTACCTATATACATACCTACGAACTTCGTGTTCTCTCAAGTTTCATTCGTCTCATTCTTGCTTTCCTTGCTTTCGTTCTGCTGTCGTTATTATTATTATTCTGTTATGTATATTTCCTAGGATTGTATCTATAGTATCCACACGCAATGTATCGAATATGTTCTGCCTTCCATCCTTGCACTGAGCACCCCTTATAATCGGTGTTAATTCAGGCATACTATCCATCCATCGACTTGTATTTGTGCTGGTTCGCATACCACACTCAGTAAGTCCGATACCTTGAAAACGCCACACACATCCATACACAGAAAAGATCATCCACACCGCGCTCGCGTGCGTTTTCATTCCTCAATAATAGCAATAGTAATACAAAACCTACTTTACTCCACCCTCGATATCCAACTATCATACAACTTTTTCCTAGAGGATACATAATTACCAAAATAAAGATACAGACACAGAAAACAAAAAAAAGCACGAAAGCAAAAAGCAAAAAACAAAACAAAACAGAAAAACTATGACGCGAAAGCAAAATTGAAATTGAAATCGAGATTGGCAGCGCTGAAATCGAGATCTTTCGACGACAGCTGTGGTGGTAGTGGGAGTGGTGGGGAGTCGAAAAAGTCCAACCCGGCGATGGAGATTTGTGGGGAGGTGGATGGGGAGGGTGTTGATGGTGAGTAGGAGGAGGAGGAGGATAATGATGAAGAGGAAGAGGATCTTCGGAGGGATGGTGTTGGGGGATGGGGAACGGGAGGAAGAAGAGGCGGAGGGTGTACGTGAGGAAGGAGGTGATAGAGAGGGCATGCGAATGGGAGGCGAGGGAGGGTTGAAAGAAGAGGCTTCTTTCTCCCTTCTCGAAGAAGTGGGTACACGTCTTGGTGGCCCAGACTTCTTCGTCTTCTTGGGTGCTTGCATCGATGGGGACCTGTGGGAGGTCCCAACCGAGCTTGACGAAGATCGGCGTACGGTCTTCGTCACTGGCTCCGTTCTTCTAATCAGTGACGGCAGCGGTGCCTTCTCTGGCACAACGGTAATCGCAAACGTGGCTGCCGGGGGACCTCTCGACTCCACCTTGTCCTTCTCGTCCTTCACACTCAGCAGCAAGAATGCCTTTCTCAACGACCTGACATCGCCGTCCCGAGACATGGACTGAGAGAATGGAGAACGAGCGCGAGGCCAAACTGGCGCAGGAAATCTCATTCTCTCGTTGGAATGAGGGGGAAGTGAGTGGGGGAAGTGCGATGTGGTCGTGAAGAATGGGTCTTGGGATTGGCGCTTGTAAGGTTGATGTGTGAGTCTTGCAGTGCACGACTAAAGTCGCCCATAAGAAATACGTCTCAGAGATTGAGGCAGGGGAGAAGACAAACTTTATACTTTTGTGCATCCATCAAAGGATCCAGAATCGCCTTCTCCTTCGGGTCCTCAGGCTGTCTCAGTCGTTCTGGTTCTTGATCCTGCTGCATCAAATCCCGCCACTCAGGTAACTCGTCCTTGATAAACTTGATCTCCTTCTCTTCATCCTCCTCCCTTGCTTTTCCAATTACACCAAGACGCCTACGTCGGTTTTGGAACTACACCAACGCATTAGAAACAGGACGAGGAGAAAGGAGAGAGGAAATGTACCCAAACTTCGATCTGTCTCGCGGACATGCCTGATTTTTCTGCGAGGAGCTTCTTGCATGTCCGGGAGGGGTGGGGGTAAAGGGCGAAGTGTTTGAGAAGGTACGAGGTATAGGCCTACGGGAGGAGCGCGTTAATGGGATAGCTTAGGCATGGACAGAGAGGAAGACTTACTTGGTTAAATTCACTTGTAGATGATGATGAACCACGGTTGGGTAAGGGTGCCGGAGGGCCGGAAGGCAAGGTTGATGGGGGCTGAATGTGCTGCGGCCGACTTTCACGAAGCTTAGCCTGGCGTAAGACGGCATTCTCTGCTGCCTTTACAGCCTTTTGGATCCAACCGTGAACGATAGTCGAGTAGAAGGACTGGAGATCGAGACGGGGCACAGATCCCTTGAAGTCGGGTAACATATGCAACAGTTCTTTAACTTGAGCGACTGCGGGCCCATTCAAAGCGTAGAATTGATGGATTCGCTGCTGCAAAACAGAAACTTGGTTCAGAAATTTCATGGATATGGCTTGGGCTCGATTGGCATCAATTCCTCGTTCGGTCAGGAGAGGATAGATATCAGGGGGATGTGGCAGGGTAAATGGGGGGCTGAGAGCGTTCTCCATTCCAATATTCGAGATGGAAAAAGTCTCGAGGGAAAATGGCGCGCGGCTGGTTGAAGACGGATGGAAAACCAGGAGTAGCCGTAAGCGCTAATTCGAGGTGGTGAAAGACAATGCGGGGTTTCAATTGTCACAGCAATGAAGTGTCACATGATGTCACAATACGGACCTGCTGCGTTCAAAAGGACAGGACATCGATCATCTATCGTCTGAACTCACACAATTCCCCTCCCACAATGATTGAACTCCAAAATCTCGAGCAATGGACATCATGGCGTTCTGCCCTTCTCCAGTACCAACAGGAAAATGAAATTACTGCGGATTCTGGTCTGACGTCCGAAATAACGGCGAAAGTCGACGCAGTTTGCAATGCCCTCAAAAACCTTAAAGTCGCAGCCGATACTGTTACCTCACAGTTTGGTGAGCGACTGTCGCAGGCTCGAGAAGCCGCCATGCTCGCAGAGGTTTCTCTACAGCTTCCATCCCCGACGCCGTCTGTATCTTCATTATCGTTTTCGCCCACCTCGCCGGCGGTCACCCTCCCTGCATCGTTGGCGACGCCTACCAGGCAGGCACGGGTGGCGACCCTTTCCTCCTCCATGAAACCCCACATCAAACCATGCCATGTCTGGCTTGTCCAAAATCTTCGTTCTCCTTACCCATCCGATCAAATCCGCGAGCAGATTGCAGTCTCCACTGACACGGCCCGGAGGACGGTGGACGTGTGGTTCACGAACGCGCGTCACGAGATTGGATGGACGGCTCATCGGGCGAGATTTAGGACAAGGAAGCTGATGCTGGAGCATTTCCAGACGGAGGAGAGTGCGAAGGATGTGGCGGAGATGCGTCGAAAGGCTGACAAGATGCTGGAGGAGGCGGAGAAGGGCATGGACGTACATGGGACACCTGGACCGGAGTGTGCCAGCAGAAAGAGGGCAGCGTCAGAAGGCTCGGAGGTGGAAGAGATGCGGACGAAGAAGAGGCGCAGATCCACTCGCTCGCCCTCGCCCACCGACACAGCCACCCCTGCTTATCTGCCCTCTCCCACGCCTTCCACCGACGAACCCCTGCCCCCCTCAGCACTCCGGGGTAAGAAGCGGCAACGAGCAGTCTCTGACTCTGACTCTGCTTTTCCCTCCACCAAGCGTCTCCGTCCAAACCATGCGCAACTCCTCCGCTCTGTCTCTGACCCGATTCCCCCGTCTTTCTCCATCGATGGCTTTGACGACTGGCTCCAGTCAGAGTTTGAGAACATGGTCTCCACTCCTCCGCCTGAGCAGATCCCAGACATCACAGCATACCAATTCAACCTCGAGGAACTTGGCCTGCCTACCCCAGCTCCCTCGTCGCCTGCCTCCAGTATCAACGAAGTGGCCCCTTTGCCTGCCACGCCAACAGCACCTCTTCACTTCTCCAACGATGAAGACGACATTCTGTCCTTCCTCAACTCCCATCCATCCACCTCGACGTGGTCTATCCCCGAGGAGCCTGTCTTCTCAGGTAAGCTCATCTTAGTGTATTCAATTTGTCTGTTACTAACGCATACATTCAGAGCCAGAGGCATTTGACCTCGAAAAATACCTGAATCAGGGATATCCTTCCGTCTCCCCAGTTACGGATATCACCTCTTCCTTCGATAGTTCCCCTGCGCTCAACATGACTGTCTCACCGGCCGACTTGATGGCTCCCTCCTTCCCTTCGGCCACACCCTCTGACGGCTTCTCCGAGTTGCTTGCTGCCCTACATCCTTTGCCTTCTACAACCGGTGTCATGCGTACCCAGCACCATCACCAAAAGTCGTCTCCATACACCACCACAAGGCCTCCCACTGTCACCCAGCGTCTTCTTTCCATGATTACGGGCTCGGGTGCTCGAAAAGAGGTCCCCATTTCGGGGAGGGTGAGGGCTGCTAATATGATTGCAGTCTAACTTCGTAATCTCATACACGGTATGTCTTCCTCTTTGCTTTGATCTCCGCTCATCTCTCTCTGCAGACATCTGCCTTCGCTGGCTCCGAGACGCGCTGAGGCCTTTCACCGGCCTCGAGTGCCATCTCTGCCGAGGACTTGCGCCCACCTACGCCTCCCACAGGCGTTGTGTGACCGCTTGGCCTTCCATTACCTCCACGATGGAGCCCGTATTGGGCTCCGCGCGTTGCAGGATTGTTTATGCTCTATGCCCCTCATCACGTATCCTTTTTCTCATTGCCAAACCTATACCCTATGCCCC